>CM069862.1:197447209-197764709 GCA_036172795.1 Pelodytes ibericus
GTAACGTCTACATAGATACTGTCCATAAGACTCCTGAAATGCCGACTGAGGTTGGTCATAGTCACATAACTCCTGGACATGTCAGAACTTATCACGGATGCAGGATAAAGGGCACACCGGCCCTAATGTCACCCTATTTCATACATATTGTTATACTTTTGGCACCAACGTTCACCTAATTAATCTTCATGCTGCTGTTCCCAACAGCTCTAGTGTTCTACTGTTACACTTTGGCGCTTTTGAATTAGCTGTGATATTTGGAAAGCTCTTTGGAAAATTTCGAAATCAGTTTCAAGCTTGTGATATTAGCAGTAACCAGGACAGTCCGATACCGTCTCTCACTTAATGTAGAGTTGTAGCTCCTCCATAGCCCGGGTGCTGTGGGGCAACAGATCTGGAAAATGGTCCGTATCCACAAACAATTGCAATTATAGCGCCAGCTTACTCCAGACAAAATACAAGAAAGGTATGGAAAAGTAAAATTCATGGCTTTATTAGAAAGTGATAAAATCATCAGGATGCAAAAGACAGAACACAGGGATAGAAAACTGGCCTCACGACGCGTTTCGCACGGGCAAATTGCAATCGGTTTTGTGTTTTTCAGACCTGCTGAGTAATTGACAGTAGTTATAGTAATAACTGTACTCGGTCTTAGATGCCTGAGGATAAGGGTTGGAAAAGGAGCATAGACTTGAACCGGTGGAAAGAACAGAAGGAAAAATAGAGTAGAAGAGCAGCTAAAATAACACGTCATGTATGATAACTTGGAGATTAAGTGCTAGTGTTCATAAAGGACATGGGACTATATACCGGAATATAAACATGTGGCGATTTTAATAGTACATATAAAATATACAGTATTATACATTTTATAAAATCAGCCGGTGGATAAGAGATGCTTACTGTTATAGTTATGGAGTTCCCTGCAGAAGGACACCCGAACGCGTTTCGCCAGGGGCTTCTTCAGGGGTGTACTAAGGAAATTCAGCATCAGCTACTTAGCATTAGGAACCAACACGGTTCATGGGGGTCATTTACTGGATCAGTGACGGACAACATAATGATGTTCTATGGGCTTTCATAGACTTGCCGAGGGCGCTGGTAAGGACACTTTGTCAGGGCCGGCGCCACCGTAAGGCTGCTTAGGCAGTCGCTTTAGGGCACTGTAGCGGGCGCCGCCAGTGAAAGAAAAGAAAAGCCGTATGAGCTCTGTGTGACCTCGCACCTGGTGAGATCTGCCCGCTCCCAGGGTCTGTCTGGGGGACGGGGGGGGGGGGGCGGGGGGGGGGGGAACATTGGAGGGGGGAGAGAGATCAGGGGAGGGGGGAGAGTGAACAGCAGAGGGGGTGAAGAGGAGAGAACAGAGGAGGGGGAGAAAACAGAAGCGGAGGGGGAGAACAGAGATGGGGGAGGAAGGGGGAGGACAGATGGGGAGAGAGAGAGAACAGAAGGGGGGTGGGGACAACAGAGATGGGGGAGGAAGGGGGAGGACAGATGGGGAGAGGGAGAGAACAGAAGGGGTGGGTGGGGAGAACAGAGATGGGGGAGGAAGGGGGAGGACAGATGGGGAGAGGGAGAGAACAGAAGGGGTGGGTGGGGAGAACAGAGATGGGGGAGGAAGGGGGAGGACAGATGGGGAGAGGGAGAGAACAGAAGGGGGGGTGGGGAGAACAGAGATGGGGGAGGAAGGGGGAGGACAGATGGGGAGAGGGAGAGAACAGAAGGGGTGGGTGGGGAGAACAGAGATGGGGGAGGAAAGGGGAGGACAGATGGGGAGAGGGAGAGAACAGAAGGGGTGGGTGGGGAGAACAGAGATGGGGGAGGAAGGGGGAGGACAGATGGGGAGAGGGAGAGAACAGAAGGGGGGGGTGGGGAGAACAGAGATGGGGGAGGAAGGGGGAGGACAGATGGGGAGAGGGAGAGAACAGAAGGGGTGGGTGGGGAGAACAGAGATGGGGGAGGAAGGGGGAGGACAGATGGGGAGAGGGAGAGAACAGAAGGGGGTGTGGGGAGAACAGAGATGGGGAGATGGAAAGAGATATGGGGAGAGGGAGAGTCATGGGATTGGGGGGGGGGGCACCAAAAAGCACTTTCGCCTGTGTATCAAAAAATCCTTCCACCGGCCCTACACTTTGTCTAACTGTTGGCAGATGGGCAGAGAAAGAATTGACAACAAAAAAAAACACAAAATTCCAGTAGGTAAGAATAATGCCCTCCGGAAGAAATAACGATGAAGGAAATGACATTTCAATAGCTTGTTTCACCACCCTTTCAAAGTCTCACAAGAATCCAAGGGGCACAAGAGAGAGTTACGCTGACATAAAGGAATCTATCCAAAGAACTTTGTCCTGGGGTGTAAAATGCACATACATATTTAGATCAGTGACGTTCAAATATCTGTTGTAATCTGGTAGCTAAAAGTGCAAAGTTGTTCAATCTCTGATCTAATAGAACCTTCCCTATCCCCCTACAGGGGTGTTAGAGGATAGTTCAACATAGATGAGGGTTCTATTACTTGTAAATCGGTTCTTATACCCTTATGGATTAGTTCTTATCACCTGTAAAGAAACCCAAACATCTTAAGCGAGTGTTTTAACTGTAATCTTAACTCCTCGATGAGACAGTCAGCGTGATAATGTTGAGACTGGTAAATGTATGGAAGCAGCGACCTCAGCTATCGTAATTCTATCTAGTAACTTTATGGGTTTCTTTACAGGTGATAAGAACTAGACCTGGGCAAAACTAAAATTTTCGTTTCGTTTTGTCCATTCGGACGAAAATGTTATTTATTTCGTCTAAAACGAATTTCGTTCATTACTGCATTCGTTTCAGACGAAATTAGTTCATTATTTTCGTTTTGTTTCGTTTTATTTGTTCGTTTTATAGAATACGTGTAATACTATTGGCTTTCTATGAACCGAACGAGAGCCCCATTCATAAGAAATTCTATAGTATAGTTATTGATCTGTACCATAGCTACACCATTTTACCTTTCTCTCTTCCGAAGTCTTCTCCTTCTCCCTCTCTACTAATAGAATTTTATTACGATAGACTTCTTTCATAAATTGCCCTTAAATAAGCTTTTTATTCTGGATAGGAGCTTAAAAAAGTGTCCAATAATTAAAGGAAGGTGGAACTTAAAAAAATGGATTTGGCATACCCATTTAAAGGATTGGGATTGCCATTTATTCAAACTTTTTTTTTTTTAATGTTGGTTACTGTTTTTTTGTTGTTGTTTGCAGTCATTTTGGCTTTTTGAATTGGGGAACATGAAGGATTGGGACAAGGTCGTACTTCGATAAGAATAAAATCGGTGAACACCCACAGACTGAATTCCCAATTGAAAAGACAGATTGTGATGGATTACTTCCGAGACAATAAGGTTTATTCAGGAAACACACTGGAAGGAAGATATATCCCTAAGTAAAAGTTCCCATTTCCCAGTGGTTATCTACTCCCATTTTTACATAGTTCTATAGTAGTTTAGGTTGAAAAAAGACTTGCGTCCATCAAGTTCAACTCTTTTCCTAAAAGAAGGCAAACTTATTAGTGTTGTAGCCCTCCTCTGCACGGTCTCTAGTAAAAATTTTTTTAAAAAAAGTCGTACAGCTAACCCGATTTCCAAAAATGTTTCCTATAGAAACATATGCAGGAATATAGATAAGAACAGCAACAAACAAGGTTTAACTCTTAATCAATTATACGCTGAATTATGTACGTCTTAATCTAAATCTCCCTCGAGAAAAAAAAAAAAAAACACTTGAAATATAGCGCTAATGACAAGAAAACGCAATGATCTTAGAGCTAATTACATACGACACGAACTAAGCCAGAAATGGTGCTACAAAGTGATCAGGGTGGAGAAATTGCTGACAAACAGGTTAAAGAGCTATAGGGCAAAATCTAGAATACAGAAAATACTACATAAAAGTCATAATAATATCAGCCCCTAAGCGATCACACACCAGTGAGTTTTCACAGGTTCTTCTTTTTTCACGTGGCACTTTTTATTGAAACTTTTTCATCGAAACTTTAGCACTACCCAAGCTTTTTAAAATTAAATTCTACTCCATCTAGTTATTGCTATAGATCCCTGATCGTGGACCTCGGTGTTTAAAAGGACTGTTTACTGCCTGTCTCTAGGGGCCTAGTTTATCCTTTGATTGTCTAGTTGCTAACAGCAGGTGGATCATTATTGTCATGTGTGTATGATGCACTCACTAGCATTTCTTATTTTATGATGGATTCCCTCCCCCAGGGCACATTCCACAGTCATCCTTAGAGTGTGCGACCTGTAGATCACAAAAGTTGGTCCTACATTTTTAGTGGTAGCCCTGTGCCGTTTGCAGTAGCACCTTTCTTGGTCTATCCTGTATCCCCTCTTCTTCCCTCTATATTCACTCCACTCTTTCTTATGCCCCTTCACTGTCTATTCTCCATTCTTTTCATCTTCTCTCCCTTAAGTGCCGATCGATGAATTAATGCCCGTTGGGAACAAAACCATGCTTGGGCACAGTTGGCAAAGGTACAATTGGGCTGATCTCTTACCTGACTCAGTAGGCTGCATTATTTTTGTGAAATTGCACTACCGGGCCACAAATTTCCAGCCCTCCACTGCATGCGTGACTGTCGCGCCCCCTCTGAGACCACGTCTTCTGCCCTTCCGCGACACGTTTAAAAGTTTGAAGGTACGATATGCAATATCAACAGCACATATGTATGTAAGCTCCTCTAGTATAGATTAAAAATGATCTATACATTGTGTTAGAACTGCAAGCAAATGCATAGATTAAGAGAAAATGGTCTCCTGTTTATAAAATCACCGTGTGGCTTGATGTGCAAATTACACATTTCCCATTGGACGAGGTTAATTTATAAAATACTCAAATTGAGGTCAGATTATAAGACAGGGATCCAGGTCCCCAGCAGAGCTGCAGGGGACCTGGATCCCCCTCTCTAACATCAGGGGATGTCTGCGCGATGAGCCGGGTACTTCCGGCTTCGTCATAGAAGTCCCGGCGGTCGTGCCGGGCGGCAGCAGGGGAGGTCTGCGCTCATCGCGCAGACATCCTCTGCTGCCCCGCTAGCCACCAGGGAGAATCGGGCAGCTGGGGGGAAGATAGAAACAAGGGGGGGGGGGGGAGACAGAGGCGAGGGGGGGAGTCAAAGGGAGCGGGAGAGAGACAAAGCTGGGGGCAAGTGAAAGAGGGAGGCAGCATTGGCACATAAAAGGAAATAAAAACAAGAAATGCATTTTTTGATATAATTTTTTTATTAAAAAAGCAATTTACATGTGAATATATACAAGTTTAACTTTTTTCCTATAGGGTAGTCTTATATTCAGGCTTTTAGTTTTTTTCCTAAAGGAATATCCAAAGTTTGGGGGGTCGTCTTATAATCAGGGTCGTCTATTTCCATACCCCCAAACTGACCCACTGTAAGTTGGACAGTCCCTGTTCAGGAGATTAGGTCTGCACGGGTGTCACAGTCTACGTAATGCTTTGTCCCCTGTAATAGTCACAATGGCCATCCGTTTTTCTCATGAATGCAGGTAATGTTGTGGATGAATGCACAAAGAATCCTGTAAGTTAATCTGGTTGTGGAATGTCACGGTATACTTAATAAAGAGAGAATGGCAGGGAATTGAGATGGCAATGTCAAACCTAAGACCAAAGAAGCCGAGTTGGGGAAAATCCTCCCATTCAGCTTCATTGGAGAACTTTTCTAACTCGGCTACGTTGGCCTAAAGGTTGAAATTTCCTTGTCAATTCCCTTTTATTGGGTACATCCTTATATTATGGTACTAAGGTAAGCACTGTATCTGTGTACGGTCTTTATATGCTATATTTCTCAGAAAAAGGAGCAGAGACATGGAACTATCCATTGTTTTCTGTGGTAATGCTTCTATCTCCTTATCATTTGGCTGGCTACCCCCAAACTGTGTCCTTATTCCTTGTCAGTATCCATCTGAACACTTCTGTGCCGCCAGGTGAGTGGCAATTAAAAAAAAAAAAACCTCATGGTATAATTTTCTTACTTATAAGATATCTAAGTTAACATTACCCCAATGTCCCGTCTCCATTCAGAGACACAAATATGTCCAAGATCACACAAATATGTCCAGATAAGAACCATTCGGTCCATCTAGTCTGCCCAATTTTTTATTAGTACTTTTATTAGTCCCCCTTTCCCGGTCTTATAGCTAGGATAGCCTTGTGTCTATCCCACGCATGCTTAAAATCCTTGACTGTGTTTACCTCTACCACTTCTGCTGGAAGGCTATTCCATATATCCACTACCCTCTCAGTAAAGTAATACTTGCTGATATTACTTTTAAATCGTTGCCCCTCTAATTTAAGACTATGTCCTCTAGTTGTGGTAGTTTTTCTTCCTTTAAATATACTCTCTTCCTTTACTGTGTTGATTCCCTTTATGTATTTAAATGTTTCTATCATAGAAAACATATGATAGTTGGTTTTATCATAGACATAAACCCAGACATAGTGCCAAAGAACAAAATTCATTATTATAGAACATTTTTTGCATCAAAATTACAATTGAGGTGACATGGACCAACCAGCATTTGAATTTAAAAACAACAACAAAAACCAGCATGCCAAATAGTCATAGATTTGCACAAAACATATTAAAAAGTTTAAAAAAAAAAGAGGCAACAATGAAAAAAATATATAAAAGCAACAAAAGGCATAGAATTAGAATTTTGAGAAAGAGAAGATCTAGATCTTGTAAAAGGGTTGCTCACTAGTATGGTGTTAGTAAATGGTATCTGTAGAAAGCTTTGTGTATCAGTTGAAGATAAACTTTGAAGCAGTGAGATATCAGGTACAGGTAAGCAGCAGAGGAAGGGGGTTTCTATGAGGATAAACTCAGCATTCTATGACTGCTGCAGGTAAGTGACGTTCCATCTGATTGGGGTGTGGACAAAGTAACTCTACCCCCCTGTCTGCCCAGACAGGACCCCTGTTTTTGGGGCGGGCGACACATGCTACCCCCGCCCTCCTCCTCCTGAGATCGGAGGCCACGTCTGAATGAGGCTCATTGTCCGGGCTGAGAAGCTCAGGAGCAGGGGGGAGAAGAGGAAGATCCAGGGGAGGGAGGGGGGGATCATCCCATCATCCCAGAGACAAGACAGGAGGTAAGCCTTGATATGAAGGGGGGGTGCACAGTTTTATTTTTTTTTTTTTAAATTAGCAATGGATAATTTGGGGCAGTTTCATCTATTGTGGACTACAGCTCCCATGATGCTCAGCCATCCCGTGCACCATGGGGATTGTAGTCCACAGCATGTCAGGGACATGGAAGGCTCTGCTGACACAGAGGATACGGAGGAGAGAGTTCAGGTATCCGCAGCCTCACTGCACTAGTGGTCCAAGCACACACATACTGCACAGTGCTGCCCAGCACTACTGCAACTCCCATCATGCTGAACCTTTCCCCACTGTGCTGATCCAATTCTGACCGACCTTCACAGGTTGATCTACAAGATCAAAGATGTGTGTGACATAAAATAAGCCTTAGTATTCTGCTTCATCAGCTTCTGGCTTTATAACTTTTTTCTTTCTATTAAATATACGTATCTATAGGTACTTCTTCCCCCAGCTACTAAACACATCAGGATAGGAATATCTCTATAGGCATATAGAGATCCCTTGTATGTGGGGTGTTACTGGGTTGTACTTTTGGTACATGATCAAGCACTAAGAATATTTAATCCTACTTAATGTGTGTTTTTAAAAAATTTTTTATTTTATTTTTTTTACCAGGAAGAATACATAGTTTTCATAAATGTTCTTGCCCAATTAATAGTTAAATTGGTGAGATTAAATATCCATCTCAGATCATCTTTTAGTGTATAGACCCCCCATAGTGTTTAACAGCAGGTTGTATACATACATATATTTATACAGGAAAGATGGGGAGATAGCATACAGGGTAAATGATTAATGATAGAAAGAGGAAACGAGAAACATGTACATTATATATAGGATCTTGTAAAAAGGTAACAGTTACATCCTGTCGATCAGTTTACCAAGTGAGCTGCAAAAAAACAACCATTAACAGCTTAATTAATAGTAGCGCTGGAAAGATAGGTAAATTGATTTATTCCAATCATTAACTCTTGCAGTTCCCCTGCTAGCTCAATACAGATAACTATTAAGAGCGCAGTCCTGCATGGAGAAATTGTAATCCACAGGACTGCCAGCCCTCACACAGAATAGAAGTGTCTCAGTATAGATTGTACATCTGTACGATGGCTTATACCTTGCTCCCAGTATATTTATAGGGTTACTCTATAGCAATGGCGTAAAAGACAAATGTCTATATAATAGCCCCCACAAAACATTATTTAAAAACATATATATATATATATTTGGGGGATGGGACACTTCATCGCGGTTGCTTCCGCGCAGCCGCTTCACCGCCGACAGTACAGCACAAGACAGATCGTCGCTGGAGATTTCATCGTGGGACATTTCATCGCTAAAGGTAAGTATTTTACCGATTTTAGTTGGTTTAGAATTAGGGTTTAGGGGGTTAGAATTAGGTTTAGTGTTAGGGGTTAATTTTAGTATTAGGGGTCGGAGGTTAGTATTAGGGTTAGTATTGGGGTTTAGGGGGTTAACTTTAGTATTAGGGTTAGTATTGGGGTTTAGGGGGTTAACTTTAGTATTAGGGGTCGGGGATTAGTATTAGGGGTCGGGGTTAGTATTAGGGGTCGGGGGTTAGTATTAGGGTTAGTATTAGGGTTAGTATTGGGGTTTAGGGGGTTAATTTTAGTATTAGGGGTCGGAGTTAGTATTAGGGTTAGAATTAGGGGTCGGGGTTAGTATTAGGGGTCGGGGGTTAGTATTAGGGTTAGTATTAGGGTTAGTATTGGGGTTTAGGGGGTTAATTTTAGTATTAGGGGTCGGAGTTAGTATTAGGGTTAGAATTAGGGGTCGGGGTTAGTATTAGGGGTCGGGGGTTAGTATTAGGGTTAGTATTAGGGTTAGTATTGGGGTTTAGGGGGTTAACTTTAGTATTAGGGGTCGGGGATTAGTATTAGGGTTAGTATTAGGGGTCGGGGTTCGTATTAGGGGTCGGGGGTTAGTATTAGGGTTTAGGGGGTTCATTTTAGTATTGGGGTTAATTTTAGTGTTAGTATTGGGGTTTAGTGTTTAGTGTTACTATTGGGGGGGGGAATCATTTATTAGGGGGGGTTATTTTCGTTTTACTTTTAGATTTGTAAGAGCTGACAGTTCAGCGCTGAACTGTCAGCTCTTACATAGCTGCAGCCGCGTTGAAACGGCCGCGTTATACTTCATTGCTGACAGTTCAGCGTTCTAACTGCCGCGCTGAACTGTCAGCGATGAAAATGCGGCGAAGAAGTGTCCTAGACCCATATATTTGATGGAAACCCCCAAAGCTTTCTGTTGTAGTGTTCAGGAAATGCCAAGTTATGTTTTTTTTTAAATTTATATTTAACAGATAAACCACATAGTAAAGGCAAATGAAAGCAAGTATACACAATCCTTGAGTACAGAATACAAGGCGGTGTTTATGGCAAGAAGTGGTTTTACTCTTTTTTTTGTAATGCATGCTTTTCATTTTGTGTTACCTTTTTCTAAATAGAAATTAATTTGCGCACTCCACGCCCCAGTAGCCACCTTGATCTGTGGGATTGTACATGGGAATGTTTCGTACCTATAGTAGTTGCTTAATTAGCTCACAATCCAACAAAATGTTGAAATTTCGTGACTAAAACTCTCCCATGTGTAGTTAGTTGTGTAGTAGTTTTGTACGTGTATGCTGCGGGCTGTTTTTTTTAGAGAATTCTAAGCATGTCGCTGTTGATTGAACCATTTCTATATTGTCCCCTTTGTAAATATTTCCCTTAATGTATGGTGAAGTAATGGAATTTAACGCAGAGGTGCAAAAATCAGGTAAGGGGGAAACAGATGTCCTTTTTTAGATACCCCCCTGGAAAGCCCCCTACGCACACAGCTATATCCACACTGACATATTATCTTCTAACTCTTCATTATTAGTGAAAAGAATATAGGTGTAAAGAGTTCACAATAGAAGAATATAGATATGTCTTTTTTTTAAGAACTTCCATGCAAGAATAGCATGGCATCACTTTAAGTAGAATAATGTTCTGTGAATAGTACGTGTTGCTAGCACAGTGTGAGATGAAGTTTTTTTTTGAATCTTGTAAGATGATGGTCTGCCAAAGCAAACTATTATGGCTGCAGTACGTAAAGCACATCATCAATCCCAAACTGCACTCAGGAACTGAATGCTAAAAGTTATGGAAGTACATACTCGCCAAACACCACCGTTTATCAATATAAAAAACATATGTCCATATGCACTGGCGTATCTTGGTTTTGTGCTGTCCTAGGCAGACAAAATTCGGGCATCCCCCCACCCATGTTACACACCTAAGACATGCTCGATCACCCATGTTGCACACCCAGGACATGCCCCATCATCCCATTACATGCCCCGTCACCCACATTGCACACACACTAAATGCCCCATCACCCCCATTACATGCCACCATCACCCTCATTTCATACCCCCACCACGTCCATTACATGCCCCCATCACCCCGATTAACTGGAAGGAGCTAGAGCTTGCTGAACGGTGGGGGAGGGAGCACAAATGTTTGAAGCACCAGAAGTGTGCTTTAACACCCTCTGGCAAAGTGCCGCCCTAGGCGAGTGCCTTGTTTGCCTTGTGGAAGATACACTACTGTCCAAATGGGGAGGCCTCCATCTTCAAAAACGAAAACACCAAAATAGGTCAGCAAGGAATATATTAGCAGAGTTACTAGTGAATGTATTCAAAAGGGAGAAATATATGTTTTCAGTGTGTGTGTGAAGTCCCCTGCTTATGACATCACCGTGTGGCTTGCTCATTACACATTTCCCATTGAAAACGACTTCATTTGCAAATCAAGCCACAGGTGATGTCATAAACAGGAGACAAGGAGTAAAGGCGAGCAGGCACTCCAAAATCCAAAAATGTATTGCATGTGGAAAAGTAAAGCAAAAGACTTGACGCGTTCCGTGTTTTCTAAATGTTTATTTGTGGCTTATATGGATAATAAGGGTTAGGAAACACCAAACGCTTCAAGGCTTCTGCTGTGACCCACATATTTGCTGCTTTTCTACACACAATAAATGTTGTGCATTTTTGGATTCTGGAGGGCCGCTCACCTCTATTCCTTGTCTCCTGTCTATGACATCACTTGCGGCTTGAAATGCAAATAAGTGATTTTAAATGGGAAGACAGGAGACAAGGAATAGAGGTCAACAGGAGACATATCCACATAGGATCGCCACCCAGCCGGTATTTTACCGGCAGGCTGGTAAAAAATTGGCTTGATGCCAATATTAAGTCTATGGGGGCACCAGCAAACTGGTATTTTTTTGTAGAAAAGGCGGCAACCCTACATGCACACTGGAAACATATATTTCTCTTGTTTTATGGGTTTACGTGTAATTTTGCTAACACAATGTATAGATCATTTTTTATTCTCTATATTTACAGTATCAGCATTGTTGAGCTTTAACAGAGATTCTGAGAAGTATTTATTAGAATGTTAGCTCCTGTTTCCTTCTGTGAAAGACTATCTCTATCCTTGTGTACACAGTGAGTTCTGTTTTGTAACCGAGCCGTGGGACATAGTGAAGGTTATATATAAACAGTGAATCTGGGTTTAACGTCTTAAAGGACAACTTAACTTTTTTTTTTCACCCTTGCTTCTGTGAGAAAGCTTAACCGATATCCATATACCATATTTTAGTACTATTAATTGTCAGGGCAGGACCCGTTTAATCCATTCTGTATACACCATACTCAGTTGAACGAAGATATGAGTGTATGTGCAATATTCACCATCTGCCCTTTAACCTCAGGATGAGTAACTAGACGGGCACGCCAAGCCTTCTGATGTGGCACGCGACCGGGTTGGCGACTAACTGGTTATTTTGCGGAATGTGCTACGTGGGGCAGAGCTTAATGTACCGAGTGGGTGTGCTGTGTGGGTGATGGGGAATGTCCTGGGTGTGCTGTGTGGGTGATGGGGCATGTCCTGAATGTGCAATATGAGTTTTGGGACATGTCCTGGGTGTGCTGTGTGGGTGATGGGGCATGTCCTGGATGTGCAATATGAGTTTTGTGGCATGTCCTGGGTGTGCTCTGTGGGTGATGGGGCATGTCCTGGGTGTGCTGTGTGGGTGATGGGGCATGACCTGGGTGTGCTGTGTGGGGGATGGGGCATGTCCTGGGTGTGCTGTGTGGGTGATGGGGCATGTCCTGGATGTGCAATATGAGTTTTGTGGCATGTCCTGGGTGTGCTCTGTGGGTGATGGGGCATGTACTGGGTGTGCTGTGTGGGTGATGGGGCATGACCTGGGTGTGCTGTGTGGGGGATGGGGCATGTCCTGGCTGTGCTATGTGGGTAATGGGGCATGTCCTGGGTGTGCTGTGTGGGTGATGGGGCATGTTCTGGGTGTGCTATGTGGGTAATGGGGCATGTCCTGGGTGTGCTGTGTGGGAAATGGGGCATGTTCTGGGTGTGCTGTGTGGGGGGTGGGGCATGTCCTGAATGTGCAATATGAGTTTTGGGGCATGTCCTGGGTGTGCTGTGTGGGTAATGGGGCATGTCCTGGGTGTGATGTGTGGGTGATGGGGTATGTCCCCGGTGTGCAATGTGGGTGCTGAGGCATGTCCTGGGTGTGCTGTGGGGGGGATGGGGCATGTCCTGGGTGTGCTGTGGTGGGGGATGGGGCATATCCTGGGTGTGCAATGTGGGTGCTGGGGCATGTCCTGGATGTGCTGTGTGGGTGATGGGGCATGTCCTGGGTGTGCTGTGTGGGTGATGCGGCATGTCCTGGGTGTGCTGTGTGGATGATGGGGCATGTCCTGGGTGTATTGTGTGGGGGATGGGGCATGTCCTGAATGTGCAATATGAATTTTGGGGGTAACAATAACTTCAACCACAGACATATAGAACTTTGCTCTAGAATTTCTCTTTATACAGAACCCACACAGTGCTTATAACTAGTGGAGCAATCACATGTGGTGCAGCCACCCGCCCATGACCTTCACACAGCCCATGACCTTTCATAGCCCATGACTTTCACACAGTGAATCAAGGAAGCTTAGCCACTACTATTAGGAAATGTTGCACTTTCTTATGATTCAAAATTGAACCACTGGAGTTTGGTACAGCTGTACAGTCATGGTTTAAAAGATATAGGCAGTGGGTGGAGCATGCTTTTTTTTGTTATATACTTAATTAGATACTCCCCACTGCTATCCCACAGTCCTGACTTCATCCTTCTGTGTCCTGTTTCTCTGGGAACCCATGTAGAGTAGCACTGACACCACGTCTTCCAAGCCCCGCCCCCACCAGCGTCCGATGTCGTCGGCAGGGGTAATGATGGGAGGCATGATTAATTAAATTGATAGTTCCCAGCTATGACGTCAGTTTATTCTGTGGTGCTCACTAATTGGAGCTGCATTAAGTTACGTTGGAGCTTGTTAATGTTTTTTTAAAATTTTTGATATATATAAGCATTCCTGGTTAAGACAGTGATGAGGTCACGCTATAAAACAGGCAGTATGTATGACCTAATCGGGCGGAGATAGTTATATTGCGAGGGGCGAGGTACTAATCTCACGAGGGGACCATTAAAATTTCCTGAGATTCACTGGACGAGCCCTGACACACATGATAAATAATTGCTTATGCTGGGCTGCAGTAAGGGATTACAGAAGTATTTCTGAAAGATTCTAGTAACAAGGAATATCAGAAACGTCTCACTGAAATCATTCGAGATCTACCCCTTTCTACATCGGAGGAAGACAGCCGTAGCACTCACCTCTCTCTTACTGAGGTTACAATAATAAACCCTATGCTTTCTGGAAGACCCGACAGATAAGTGTGTAACTTGCCTGTCCGATTACTAGACTAGGATAACCACTGGCAATCCAGCTAACGTGACAAAGACCAAACTCTAAAGATAACACAACAGGATAGGGCAGGATGGCCTATGGGGTGAAAATAATCATACAATAGTGTATGTACAGTATGTACAAACAGATAGCGTATAATGATGCATGATTATAATATATCAGGGGTGTCCACGTTTTTTCTGTCGTGGGCCACTTCACCAGAAATGTATGTGAGCATGGGCCGCATTCATTTTTCAATCAAAGAAAGTTATGTACCGTATTTGCTCGATTATAAGAAAAATGTTTCTGAAAACATTATAATCGAGGTCGTTTTATAATCTGACCTCAAATTGAGGTCAGATTATAAGACAGGGATCCAGGTCCCCAGCAGAGCTGCAGGGGACCTGGATCCCCCTCTCCAACAGCAGGGGATGTCTGCGCGATGAGCGCAGACTCCCCCTGCTGCCGCCCGGCACGACCGCCGGGACTTCTATGATGAAGCCGGGTACTTCCGGCTTCGTCATAAAAGTCCCGGCGGTCGTGCCGGGCGGCAGCAGGGGAGGTCTGCGCTCATCGCGCAGACATCCTCTGCTGCCCCGCTAGCCACCAGGGAGAATCGGGCATCTGGGGGATGACTGCACAATAGTGCAGACATCCTCCATGCTGCCCGACACTGCCATCTATTATGACGGACCGGCTGTCCGTCATAATAGACGGAGGTGTCGGGCAGCATGGAGGATGTCTGCACGTATCGTACAGACATCCCACGGCTGCCCCCACTAGCCACCAGGGAGCGAATTACAGGTGAGGGGGAGGGAGGGGGCAGAGAGACAGGGGGAGGGAGGGGGGATAGAGCAACAAGGGGAGTGAGGGGGGCAGAGAGACAAGGGGAGGGAGGGGGGCAGAGAGACAGGGGGAGGGGGGGGGCAGAGCAACAAGGGGAGGGAGGGAGGGGGGAAGAGACAGAGACAAGGGGAGGCAGGGGGGAAGAGAGAGACGAGGGGGGGCACAGAGTAACAAGGGGGGGGGAAGAGACAAATGGAGGGGGAGGGGGGAGTCAAAGGGAGGGGGAGAGAGAGACAACACTAAGGGGGGAGAGAGACAAAGCTGGGGGCAAGGGAAAGAGAGAGGCGGCATTGGCACATAAAAGGAAATAAAAACAAGAAATGCATTTTTTGATATAATTTTTTATTAAAAAAGCAATTTACATGTGAATATATACAAGTTGAACTTTTTTCCTTTAGGGTAGTCTTATATTCAGGCTTTTAGTTTTTTTCCTAAAGGAATATCCAAAGTTTGGGGGGTCGTCTTATAATCAGGGTCGTCTTATAATCAAGCAAATACGGTATATATTTATATACTCTGTCTGTGTGTAATTGATATATATATATATATATATATATATATATACACACAATCCAAAAGTAAATTGAGGATGCACTCACAGGGCTTGTAATAGTAGAAAAAAATGAAGTTTTAATCCATTTTCAACATACCGATGTTTCAGGCAATCATGCCCTTTGTCCAGCATAAAATACAATAACATCGAATCGTGAATAAATACACACTGAATCAAACACTTACCAGCTCCAGCTGGAGAAACCCGCGCCTCTCATCCGAAAATGACGAGAAACATGTAACTTCCGGTGTCTCACGGAAGTTCCAGCATGCGTGTCACCACCATAAACACGTTATTACCAAGGAGTCCCAGCGTTAACAAGTGCGTCATTATATCTTATAGAGTGTGTCTTCGAAATGACAGTAACTTGTGAACTCAAGATGAATACATGACATAACCTACTAATTATGGGTGCAGAGCATTGCACTCGACACTAATAGACAGGTTAAGACATATACAGTATGGACCACAGAACAAGTGGTCTCCCTCCTAGTAACCAATGAATAATGGGCTAGCAAATTGCAGGATATTGCAGGAGTATACAAATAACAATAAAATTAAATAATTAAAAGGACACCAAGGATTAAGTGATGGTATACCCCGAGCTGGACCAGAACCAAAATCACCAGTGACTTAAGTGAATCAACATTAAAGTGCATAGGTGCCAATACAAAAAACAAAGGAAAAAAGTAAGAAAAGAGAAGGAAAATACAAGATAGATAGCAGAGAGGACCCATCTTAAACTTAGGGACAACTGGAGAGTGTGACCCTCGCCTTCAAAGACACCCATATCAGACCATAATCAATACATCACACTCTAGGTAGCAAAAAAAGAATTCAGTAACAATTATCCAGCGGCTTTCTCGTTGAAGGAGTAGTCTCGCCCTGTCTCCGCCTCTCGGCAAAGGGGGTACGTGATCAATCACAATGAATCGCAATTGTGCTAATGTGTGATGCATCTCAAAAAAATGCTTAGCAACAGGTTGATCTGTGGTTTTATCCCGATAAGCAGTTCGAATAGACGATCTGTGTCCCCTGATGCGATCCCTTACTGTCATATTGGTTTTCCCCACATAGGACAGACCACATGGGCATGTTATTAAATATACTATGAATTCGGGCGTACACGTGATGGTTAATCTTGAACTGATGTCCTGTGTGGGGATGTGAAAAATGGGTGCCTGATCCCATGTGTGAACAAGTAACACAACCTAGACAGCGGTAGCAACCTACTCGTTGGGATTGAGAGTTGTCATAACAATGGATCAGGTCCGATCTCACCAGTCTGTCACGAAGATTCGTGCCTCGTTTATAGCAAAACATAGGTGGTTGGTCAAGAATACGTGGTAGAGTTTTGTCCTCTGATATAATGTTCCAATTTTGTGTAATAACGTTTTTGTCTGCTGTCGAGGCAGCATGGAAACGAGTGGGAAACACAATACCTCTGTTGTTGTGTATATTTATAATTTAGTGCTTTAGACAAAGCTCGCTGTACAGCTTCACGTTGGTAACCTCTCTCACAAAATCTAATCTTCGGATGAGAGGCGCGGGTTTCTCCAGCTGCAGCTGGTAAGTGTTTGATTCAGTGTGTATTTATTCACGATTCGATGTTATTGTATTTTATGCTGGACAAAGGGCATGATTGCCTGAAACATCGGTATGTTGAAAATAGATTAAAACTTCATTTTTTTCTACTATTACAAGCCCTGTGAGTGCATCCTCAATTTACTTTTGGATTGTGTATATGGAGATGGGAGCTGCACCCAGGCATAATATACATGAATGACTTATTTTGAGCTGAGTGCTAGTACTTTGGATCATTTTATATATAACAGTAATGTGCAGCATGTGAGTGTATCACAGACTGCACAGCAATAAAAAAAAAACACTTAATTAAATACACACATTCACACAAATACATGCATACAGCCACATCACATGTCCACAAATACACATACATACACAAATACACACACACACATACAAAAATACAGACACACTAACACGCAGAGTCACACTGACATACATATGCATACCGAGTCACACTGACACATACACACAGTCAAACTGACACACACACACACATACAGTCACACACACACTTACATACAGTCACACTTGCATACACACAGTACCAGCCCAACCACACATTTTTTCTTTGTTTTAGTTTTTGAACGGGGATGAGATCTTCAGACCCCTCGTCCATACAGTTACACTGACACATACAGTTACACTGACACACACACGCACACAGTTACACTGACACACACACTTGCACACAGTTACACTGACACACACACTTGCACACAGTTACACTGACACACACACTTGCACAAAGTTACACTGACACACACACTTGCACACAGTTACACTGACACACACACTTGCACACAGTTACACTGACACACACACTTGCACACAGTACTTTAGCACTATGAATTAGCTGACCCTAAAATCCCTAAAGAGGGATTACCCAAATAAAGTTTAATTAGGCCTGTTTAGAACAACTTTTTAACTGCACTGTTCACAAGATATGTATATTTTATCCAAAGGCCAATAAAGACTTATAGGCAGCCATGTCACAGAACCACCTGTTGGATCTGCTCAAGGAGCTGGGCTTGATTGTTGCCTTTAAACTTTTTTTTAAAATGAACCTCTTGACAGTTGCAGCTAGGATAACGGTTTGGTCATTTTAAATTGGACAGAAATAGTCTTCTAATCAAAACTTTGCTTTGGTCCCTCATTAACACACACTTGCACACAGTCACACTGACACACACACTTGCATACAGTTACACTAACACACACTTGCACACAGTCACACTGACATACTGACACACACACTTGCATACAGTCACACTGACACACACACTTGCATACAGTCACACTGACACACACACACTTGCATACAGTCACACTGACACACACACTTGCATACAGTCACACTTGCATACACACAGTACCTGCACAAACACAGTTTTTCTTTTTTAAACAGGGCTGAGATATTCAGACCCCTCCTCCACTTTTCCCTCTTCCACATAGAGCCACACTTGCACACAGTTACACTGAAACACACTTACTAACATACAGATCCACGCTTACACTAACACACTCAATTGACCTATTCGTATGAATGGGGACTCTATTTCGGTTTATAGAATAGCAATAGCATTACATGTATTCCATAAACCGAAAGTCTATAAACCGAAAGACATTCGGTTTATAGACTTTCGTTTTATAGAATACATGTAATGCTATTGGCTTTCTATAAACCGAAATAGAGTCCCCATTCATAAGAATTTCTTATGAATGGGGACTCTATTTTGGTTTATAGAAAGCCAATAGCATTACATACAATGTAATCGCCGAACCCCCGAACTCCAACACAGACATACAGTGAAATGTCCGTGTTCGGGTCCGGGGTCCAAAAAACGTAAAGTTCGGGTTCGCTCAACACTAAATATCTGATGATTATACACTAACTGTTTGTACATACTTCTGGATTGTATGATTATTTATCCTGTTTTATTATACTTGGACCATTTGAGCACTGTGAGGTCAGCTAAGGATAGCAGAGTTTATACATGTGGTTATTTTAAATGTTGATTTAATTGTATGGCACTTTTGCACTTTGTTATTTGGCAAATATCGCAGGAAAAAATAGCAGTGATATAAGTCACTCACTTTATTATGGTCCACGGTAATAAAAGCAATAAATGAAAAATCGCATCAGACGCCGGGTAAAAGAGAACAGATTCTAAACAACATGTCCGCCCCCTGATAGAGCTATACAGAGAACAGATTCTAAACAACATGTCCGCCCCTGATAGAGTTATACAGAGAACAGATTCTAAACAACATGTCCGCCCCTGATAGAGCTATACAGATCAAAGATTCTAAACATGTCCACCCCTGATAGAGCTATACAGAGCAAAGATTCTAAACAACATGTGCGCCCCTGATAGAGCTATACAGAGAACAGATTCTAAACAACATGTCCGCCCCTGATAGAGCTATACAGATCAAAGATTCTAAACAACATGTCCACCCATGATAGAGCTATACAGAGAAAAGATTCTAAACAACATGCCCACCCCTGATAGTGCTATACAGAACAATGGTTCTAAACAACATACACACCCCCTGAAAGAGCTATACAGAGCAATGATTCTAAACAATATTCCCACCCCTGATAGAACTATACAGAGCAATGGTTCCAAACAACATGTCCACCCCCTGATAGAGCTATACAGAGCAAAGATTCTAAACAACATGTCCGTCCCCTGATAGAGCTAAACAGAGCAAAGATTCTAAACATGTCTGCCCCCTGATAGAGCCATACAGAGCAACGATTCGAAGCAACATGCCTGCCCCCAGAGCAAAGATTGTAAACAAAATGTCCGCCCCCTGATAGAGCTCTACAGAGCAAGGGTTCTAAGCAACATGTCCACCCACTGATAGAGCTATACAGAGCAAAGATTCTAAACAACATGTCCACCCCCTGATAGAGCTATACAGAGCAAAGCTTCTAAACAACATATCTACCCCCTGATAGACCTATACAGAGAAAAGATTCTAAACAACATATCTACCCCCTTATAGAGCTATACAGAGCAAAGATTCTAAATAACTTATCCTCTCCGATAGAGCTATACAGAGCAAATATTCTAAACAACATGTCTGCCCCCTGATACAGCTATACAGAGAAAATATTCTAAATAACTTGTCCGCTCCGATAGAGCTATACCCACCAAACAAAGCTTTATTTGTATTCTTTCATTAATACATATCTTTCATTAACATCTACCCAAGCACTTTATGGATTTCCTGCCGATACTGCTGCCATTTGTGGTTTATTGCTGTTATTACCATAGACTAAAGTCCATTTTTTCCCTGTGGTATTCGGAGCGCTCGCAGAATGTTGTCCTTGGTCCGTCTGCGTGAGGAGTTGGGGTCCCCTCACACACACACCGCCTGAACACTCGTATGAAGGTCACGTCTGATGGGTTTCTCTCCAGCTAGTGTGGACTACGTTTCCCATGGTGTTTAGGGAGCCACTTGGAGTGCCGCAGGTTAGCTATCACTTATGTAGGGTAACTTTCAATCAATCCTGCCCAGAGTATAACTGTAGGCAAACAATTACCCTGTGTTTAACTGAAGGATTGTACGGTGCCGTGTGGACATTTTAAATAGAAATGTTTTAATGAAAGATTAGAAATAAAGCACCTTATTGAGGGACACGTTTGTTTTTGCAGAGTATCTGAAGCTGTGGCTACAAAGGATGATTTTTAAATATTTATTATTATTTATTTATTATTGTTTTCATCAATATAACACTTAAAACATTAATAGACAAGAACGATCAAAGAGTACCTCTTGGGGGGGTTGCATAACCTATTGCATTTACAGCGTAATTACATCAGTATGATTTATGCAGCCCCTTACAGAGGAAAATGAGAAAAAAAGATAGAAAAAAACACCACATGCTACAAATAGGTGTGCCGAAGCCTTTTAGGAGCATACTCCATAGCTTTTATGATGATTTAAACTGATCGGGTAGAAGGGTGAGGAGCCACATCTGATGGTATATTCGCCCAGGATTTATCTTGTTACCTATATACTTTGTAAGGCAGGGAACTTATTCCCTAACACTTGTAGTGGTAGGATCTTTTCAGATCAAATAGGCAGGTGGAGGAACCGGGTCTGATATTAAATTCTCCCAAGGATGGTAATATGTTCTACGGGGGATGGGACTCTTCATCGCGGCTCTATCCGCGCAGCCGCTTCACCACAAGACAGCTCGTCGCGGGAGATTTCATCGCTGGACATTTCATCGCTAAAGGTGAGTTTATTTTAGTCTTTTGTCTATTTTAGTTTATTTTAGTTTATTTTAGTAAGGGTGGTTAGAATTAGGGTTTAGGGGGTTAGAATTAGGGTTTAGAGGGTTAGAATTAGTTTTTAAGGTTCGGGGTTCATTATAGTATTAGGGGGTTAATTTTAGTATTAGGGTTCGGGGGTTAGTATTAGGGTTTAGGGGTTAGTATTAGGGTTCGGGGGTTAGTATTAGGGTTTAGGGGGTTAGTATTAGAGTTTAGGGGGTTAATTTTAGTATTAGGGTTCGGGGGTTAGTATTAGGGTTCAGGGGGATAGTATTAGGGGTTGAAGGTTAGTATTAGGGTTTAGGCGGTTAGTATTAGGGGTCGGGGGTTAGTATTAGGGTTTAGGGGGTTAGTATTAGGGGTCGAGGGTTAGTATTAGGGTTTAGGGGTTAATTTTAGTATTAGGGTTTTGGGGTTAATTTTAGTATTGGGGTTGGGGGGGGACTTTGGGGGGGGGGGAATCATTTATTAGGGTGGGTTTTTTTTTTCTTTTTAATTTTACATTTGTAAGAGCTGACAGTTCAGCGCCGAACTGTCAGCTCTTACAGAGCCGTGTCCGCGATGAAACAGCCGCGTTATGCTTCATTGCTGACAGTTCAGCGTTCTAACTGCCGCGCTGAACTGTCAGCGATAAAGATGCGGCGATGAAGTGTCCTAGACCCTTTTCTACGTGTCCGTATGAGAAGAGGATTCCAACATTTGTGATAGGAAGGAGAGAGACCCATTGTTCAGATAAAACAGTGTTTCCATAGTCCACTGGGAATATATGTGTGCTCGTATCTCTGTTTCCGACAGAGTCTCAGTTCTCCTCCAGTATCTTGATATACACGTATTAGTTGCCATGAGTACATGTACTGCCAGTTTTTTTCCCCCCCCGAGCTTTTCAGACCAGGAAGTTCAAGATAACTTGAGTTTTTATGTGATTTTATGGCCTATTGATTTATAAATCATGCCTTTTATTTAAAAACCCCACCCCCCAAATATCTAAACATATTTACTGCATTTTAAGCACACAGGCCTGGATTCAATGGCCCCTGTTAGTAATAAAAGTGGTATTTGCAGTAAATTAAACTCCTTACAGCACTGAAAGGGTTAACCTGTAAAATAAAAATGTTGGGGGTGTCCCAGGGCTTTCCCAATGTCCCCCCCCCCCCCCTTGGGGCCAGTGGGCTTCTGCCAGCCTCATGAAATAAAAAAAATTATCCCCTAGTGACCACAGGACAGTCATTAAATATAAATTATTGGAGACCCTCTAAAACAGCATATTGTGCCTGCAGACTGTATAATTATCGGCCCCATGGGTCATATGCCTCCTGCGAAGGGCAAGCCATTAGAGCAATAATGTTATTTAATGGGAGCTTTGGATATATAGCTGTCTCCAACCCCTGGGGGCCATGATTTGTATTAGTCGGGACTTGGGGGCATTTTGCTGGTATAAGAACTTTAGCCAGGCTTAACGGCCGACGTTGAATCTACCCCACTATGTGATGGTTTTTATTGCTTTGGAGCTGAGCTCCTAGTGAGACCAAGGAAGGGACAAGGTATTTGGGGCAGAAAGAGAGATGGGCCCCTACAACTCAAGACACTTGGGAGGCATGGAGCTATACAGAGCAAAGGTGGGATCAAAACAATTCAAATGCTTGTATTTAAAATGTCTATACAATCTTTCAAGTAAACATACTACAGTTGTGCGTTAAGGCTGCAATTTTGGATAATTTATGTCTGTTTTATTGAACCCATATGCTCCAAGCTTCATTGCCCACACCATAAACACAAAAGAGGGTACTCACCCATTCTGGCAGTGCAGGGATGCTGCGATGAAGTTTGGATTAGAGATGATATTACAGAACAGCTGACAGGCATTCTGTCAATACTGAATCACTGGAATAGCTATAATTCAAATACAATATTCATTTCAGCCTTTTAATTATTTAGTATACTACACATGCTTATTTTTTGAGATTTTTTTTGCTGTTTTCATTTTGTTGAGACTGCAAAAAAAAAAAACCCAACCCCAAACAAACATTTTCCTGCATGCTCCACCCACTGCCTATGTTTAAAAAAAATCTGTGTGTACAGCTGTACAGATACAGTGGTTTCCTTATTAAAGCTATGCACGTCCCTAGGAATACACAAATCACATGGGGTACGCTAAAGTTGTGCTCACGTGCCAATTTGAATGCAGTATTTGAATTTTCTTTAAATGTCAGTTTTAATATGCATTTATTTCTTCATGAGTTATTTTATTTTTAAAATTATCATTAAACATTTTTAAATGTTTAATGATCCTTTGAAGGCACACGGTAGTCCCCAAACTCACTTTCAAGATGAAGATGACTGCTTGTATAATCTACAGACTTTTATCCCTGTGTGATTTAATGCAGGCATTCTGTATAAACCACATTGTTAATACAGTGATTACTCTGCATGTTTACTGCAGGTGCAGCAGCACTGATTATATAGACATTGATCATATAAAGCTTTGTTTCTTTTAGTCACTTCCTGTGCTGCTGGAATAGAATGCATGGTGTGGAATCCTTGCTCTTGTACACATAGAATCTCTTAACAGTGTAACACATTGTCTGACGACATCACTGAAGACACGGGAAATATCCATTCATTTGAATGAAATTATTCTCCTTCTTCCTGCACCAAAAAAGAAGAAAAAGGAGATTGACATTTACCCAGCTAGTGTGGGCAGTCCTGGTTTCTTGCATACTGCTCTAATTTCTCAAATGTTTCTATTTTAAACAATGCAAAAATGTAAAACATGCATTTTAAAGTACTTTGAAAGAACATTAATATGCATTAATATTTGAAAGATGCATCTTGGGCACTTGGGCACATTTTTGGGGTTTAAAATGTGGCCCATTAGCCTTTCCTAGAAACTCCCATAGATCTCTCCCCCCCCCCACCCCTCCCACCAGAAGATTGCTTTGAGAGAATAGGATTTGTAGTTAGTGTTGCCACCTGGCCTGGTAAAAAATTGGCATCAGGCCAATGCTAAGTCTATGGAGACAGTACCAAGGCCGGTATTTTTTGGAAGAAAAGGTGGCAACCCAATTTGTAGTCCACCAGCAGCTAGACGGCAATTGCACATTGCTACTCTAAGAGCAGACAGTAGGTATTGACTTGCTCTCCATGCAAGCTAAAACTGTTTTGATGGACTTGTGAAAGCTGGAGAAATGGAGGACCATTGTGAATGTATGATTTCAGATGTCTCATCTGTTTTCTCAGACATCAAGGGATGTGCTGCCCCCATGCGGCGACATAAGGGTATTACCATTTAAAATGAATAGTTTTACACCTATATATAGAGTTGAGCGGACACCTGGATGTTCGGGTTCGGCAGGTTCGGCCGAACTTCGAAAAAATGTCCGGGTCCGAACTTGACCTCAAACTTGACCCCGAACCCGAACCCCATTGAAGTCAATGGGGACACAAACTTTTGGCCACTAAAATGCCTCTAAAAAAGTCCTGGAAAGGGCTGCAAAATGAAGTAAAATGTGGGTAAGAGTGTCCCCATTCATACGAATATGTCAATTGACCTATTCCTATGAATGGGGACTCTATTCTGGTTTATAGAAAGCCCATAGCATTACATACAATGTAATCGCCGAACCCCGAACTCCAACCTGAACATACAGTGAAATGTCCGTGTTCGGGTCCGGGGTCCAAAAACCGTAATGTTCGGTATGAACCCGAACAGTGCAGTTCGGGTTCGCTCAACACTACCTATGATCATTCAGTTTCTTTCTAGAACACAACAATTAGAACACACAGGTAAAGTTATTTTGTTCAGAAAGCTTGGTGTATGTAACATGTATCCTCAGAACTAATTGTTTTATTGTCTGCTTTATTCTCTGCAGGGAGTGTGACCATGGTCAGGGTCCGGATTACTGGCCCGGTAGCTGCTGCCTTCCTGGTGGTTCAAACCGTATTCCTGCTCTTGCTGTACTCTAGACAAAATGGAGTTCTCACAAACTCGGAGGAGAAATCAGGGAAGGTCCACGTGCTCATACTGTCCTCTTGGAGATCTGGATCTTCTTTCATTGGCCAGCTCTTCAGCCAACACCCAGATGTTTTTTATTTAATGGAGCCGGCCTGGCATGTGTGGGTGTCCATGTACCAAAACAGTGCCCACGTCCTGCACATGGCCGTCAGGGACCTGATCCGATCGGTCTTCCTGTGTGACATGTCGGTGTACGACGCCTACATGCCACAAGAGAGGAATATCTCGGCCCTGTTTCAGTGGGCAGTAAGCAGGGCTCTGTGCTCATCTCCAGTTTGCAATAACTACGTCCACGATGGCATCACCAATGAGTTATCGTGTCGCAAGGTTTGTGCGAATAACCCCTTTAGTAGAATCGAAGAAGTGTGCAAAACCCACAGCCATGTTGTTTTGAAAGAGGTGCGCTTCTTTGATTTGAAGGTGCTGTATCCCCTTCTGGCGGACCCGTCGTTGAACCTGAAAATCATCCACCTGGTCCGTGACCCTCGAGCGGTGGCCAGGTCCCGCGAACGGACCGTCAAGGCCTTGGCCCGCGACAACGGCATCGTCCTCAACACCAACGGCACCAAGGTAGACGACAGCAAATACCTAGTGATGAAGCAAATCTGCCGGAGCCATGTACAAATGTACGAGACAGCCAGCTTCAAAGCGCCGAGCTTTCTCAAGGACCGCTACATGCTGGTGCGCTACGAGGATGTGGTCAATGACCCTGTTAGGGAAATCACAGAGATGTACAACTTTGCAAAACTCAAGCTGACCCCTAAGCTCCAGGGTTGGATCTACAACATTACTCACGGCCAAGGTCCGGGGCAGAGAAAGGAGGCGTTCAAAATCACCTCACGGAATGCTGTCAACGTATCTCAGGCTTGGAGAACGTCTCTTTCCTTCAAGAAAGTGAACGAGATACAAAATGTGTGTAAGTCGGCAATGAATATTCTCGGATACCGAATCATAGACTCCGAGCAGGAACAGAACGACCTGTCGTACGATGTTGTTTTACCCAGACGACAGTATCAGTTCAGCTGGTCATCAGTCAATGGAGCCAAATGAAAAGATATATATTATTTGTGGTTTAATTTATTTAACTAGAACTCTGGGAACTGTGATATATAAATATATGTATGTATCTATGTGTATATATATATAT
Organism: Pelodytes ibericus; assembly: GCA_036172795.1. NCBI lineage: Eukaryota > Metazoa > Chordata > Amphibia > Anura > Pelodytidae > Pelodytes > Pelodytes ibericus. Next base: position 197,473,618 of record CM069862.1, read on the forward strand.
ATATATGTGTTTATATATATACATATATATATATATATATATATATATATAAATACACACTGATCAGCCATAACATTATGACCACTGACAGGTGGCATGCCGGCGGAGGCAGTGTGTTGCTTTGGACTGACAGGTGGCAAGCCGGCAGAGGCAGTGTGATGCTTTGGGTAATGATCTGCTGGGAAACCTTGGGTCCTGCCATTCATGTGGATGTTACTTTGACACGTACCACCTAGCTAAGCATTGTTACAGACCATGTACACCCTTTCATGGAAACGGTATTCCCTGATGGCATTGGCCTCTTTAAGCAGGATAATGCACCCTGCCACAAAGCAAAAATTGTTCAGGAAAGGTTTGAGGAACACAACAACGAGTTCAAGGTGTTGACTTGGCCTCCAAATTCCCCAGATCTCAATCCAATCGAGCATCTGTGGGATGTGCTGGACAAACAAGTCCGATCCATGGAGGCCCCACCTCGCAACTTACAGGAATTAAAGGATCTGCTGCTAACATCTTGGTGCCAGATACCACAGCACACCTTCAGAGGTCTAGTGGAGTCCATGCCTCGACGGGTCAGGGCTGTTTTGGCGTCAATAGGGGAGCTACACTATATTAGACAGGTGGTCATAATCTTATGGCTGATCAGTGTATATGTATGTTCAAATTTATTGCTTAAAAAAAAATCAAGAAAAAAGAAATGTTGCTTTTATCAACAGGACAAAAGTCAGTTTAAAGTTTTATCGACCTTAAATGTTTTCCATTCTATTGTACAAAGCTCATAAATGGAAAGTTGTTTTTTTATTCTTATTTTGTGGCTTGTGGCTGTTTGGGCTCCTAAAGCCAACAAATATTTGTCAAGAACTTAGTCTAATAACAATTGTTGCGGGAATATCTTGCATATTATATATCTCATTCCCCTGCTCAGAGGCTTGACCCGTATCTATAGGAGTGCAACTGTTCTATAAGGGGAAGTAGAAGTAATATATGATAAGCAAATGTGAAGCTTGGCTCTCAAAGTAGACAAATCAAGAATATCGCAGTGGTTTCCAAGGCAATGGATCCGTCTTTTAAACTGTACTCCAGAATAACTTTTAATGCATCATGATGACGACTAACCTAGGCACTCCAGGTGTTTGGGAACTACACATCCCATGGTGCTCAGTCAGTCATGAAGCTGAAGGAGCATCATGGGATACTTAGTTTCCAGACATCTGCAGTGCCAAGGTTAGACAACACTGGATTAACAGAGAGCGGGGGAAACTAAATACAGGTTCCATTGATTCTTATGCATTCGGAATATTAATATTTTTATTATTTTGATTGAAACTCTTACGAGCAAGGATATCACGTGTTTGTGGCACATTATAATATATTCTTGTGAATTCATTGTGGATATCATTGGCAAATGTAGAGTGTATTTTACAACCTGTTTAAATCCAAATTGAGTATAAAATTTCCCTGGCAATTTATTTTTTGCTGAATGTACATCGTTTAACACAGAATTTCAGCAGCTTCTCCCTCTCCCTTTTAGGTATATGGCTAAGATACCAGCATTGTTTCTGATGCCTACGCTGGCTATATAGGATGGGGAAAAAAAGTCTAATGTGTCTTCATCCTCATTGTAATATTTGAGAATATCACTGATAATGGAAGGCAAACAATATTGTCTAAGTGTTAGAGGACCAGATCCCATAGCCGTCTGTATCCACAAATACTTGCAAACAGTGCCAGCTAGCTCCAAAAATGAACAGGAATGCAGAAGACAGAACTCATGATAATAAACCTGGTATCATGCTTGACGCGTTTCGCACGGGGAGGTGCTTACTCTTGAGCAGCTTCCCGGTGCACTGAGCTCCGTGAAGGAGGGCTCAGCCAATTGGGAGAGTTGAGAAGTCTCCTTGACTCAGGGGTCTCAGTCCGGGACTTTGCATTGTCCCGGATTAAGGCTACCCCGGGATACAAATTCCCAATGTGTTACTGTCCCAGACAATCCGGTACATGTGGTCACACTAGCACAGCGTTAAGCACATGTTGCTGGGGATTCGGATTTTTCCATGCTTTATGGATTATTTCAGATTTTTTAAAAAATATATATTGAACCAAAAATATGCATATTAAAACTGATTTTTAAAAAGCATACATGTATTTATTGTTTGGTTGATATTGTTGCAAAACGTAACCTGAACGCACCCCTCTTCCACATGCATCAGTTACAAAACCCTCCCCTGTCTACGTCTTGTGAAAGATGCATGCAAGTAAGTACAGGTAAATCAATCCAGCGACTTGCTCATCATCATGTGGGACACTGCTGGAGAGGAAACACCAACACCAACAAGGAGAGAATGGAGGACTATCAAGACTACCAAACACCCCTGTTCTTTGCCCTGGGGATCCTACCACAAGCATGTTTTTACTCTCCCACTGAGCTGAGAAGACATGATCCCATAGGTTACAAGATTATGGAATTGTTTGGGAAATAACTGCACCAGTGGTGTATCTTGGTTTTGTGCTGCCCTAGACAGACAAAATTCAGGCATCTCCCTACCCACATTGCAGATCTACGACATGCCCCATCACCCACGTTGCACACCCACGACATGCCCCATCACCCCATTACATGCCCCATCACCCACATTGCACGCACATTAAATGCCCAATCACCCCCATTACATGCCCCCATCACCCACATTGCATACACACTAAATGCCCCATCACCCCCATTACATGCCACCATCACCCTCATTTCATACCCCCACCATGTCCATTACATGCCCCCATCACCCCGATTAATTGGAAGGAGCCAAAGCTTGCTGAACGGTGGGGGAGGCAGCGAAAATGTTTGAATGTGTGCTTTAACACCCTCTGGCAAAGTGCCGCCCTAGGCGAGTGCCTTGTTTTCCTTGTGGAAGATACACTACTGAACTGCACACCTCTGTACTTGTTGTAGTATTGGGTCGTGGAATCTTCATTACGTTACACGGAAGCCAGGTTGGGTGAAATGCATGGGGTGGGAACATTCTCTGACCCCCTAGAAATATTTATACCTCCCAACCCTAAATTCAACACAGGTATAGTTTAGAAAGAGTTTGCAGTTTTCCACAGTGCAGTCCGTTAGAATGGGGCCATTAGAATGGGGCAGTTCGTTAGAATGGGGCGGAGCAAACACGTTAATGGTCACGGGGCGCTGTGGCCCTGCCACCCGCAGACATGCTTCTGCTTTAATTTAGTGTTAGCGCACCTGAGAAACCATAGTTACTTTGGTTTTCTGGAAGTAACAGAATCTCGCGCTACTTAAGGCAGACTGAACCACCCATTGTTTCTTCAATCCGCTAACTGAAGCTGAACTGCTGGTAAAGGGTTCAAACAAGATCCGCTCTCAGTAATATACCAAGGTGGGAGACTTGTCCAGGAAAGGCTCTTTAGGAAATCCCTGCCTAAACTGGATCTTTTATATAAAAGCCTATAAAAGTACTCGCTTTGTTTCTGTGCACTGACCATCTGCAACTCATAACTCGCATGTGTTACTTACCTTGCTTCTGTGTCCAGTATCTTCAATTAATCCTTTTTTCATCATTATCTAATATGAAATATCCTGCAGATTAACCTAGAGATTTATACACATACTGTGACACTGAAAGATAAGATCCGCAGGGGTGTATCCTGCCAATGAGTGACAGGTGTGCTCCGATCAAGACAGCACACAGACCCTGAAAATACTGCGCAGGCTCGTCCATAGGCGCACACCTAGGATACGTCACTGAAAAACAGCTTGTTCTCTAGGAGAAAGAAACATCTTAAAACTTAACATATGAGTTCCTTTATCCAGGGCTGGTGCGAGCATACCAGAGCACCCAGATTTGCACTCAGGACTTAACACCAGAACCCACTTTGCACTCACAGGACTTACCCCAGCACCCAGATTTGCACTCACAGGACTTACCCCAGCACCCAGATTTGCACTCACAGGACTTACCCCAGCACCCAGATTTGCACTCACAGGACTTACCCCAGCACCCAGATTTGCACTCACAGGACTTACCCCAGCACCCAGATTTAAGCTCACAGGATTTACTCTAGTGGCCAGCCCTCAGATTTGCACTCAGGACTTGCTCCAGCACCCTGGTGCTGCAGCTGCCTTTTCATGCGCCCAGAATGTTCAGTGCAGTACTCGAGGGGGTGGAGTAAGCAGTATGTGCAATGTTACTGGCAAAGCTTCCTCACGCCGCACAGAAAAAAAATATGATACAAGTGGCGGGGGAGAGGGTGGCACACTGCGCTACTCAGGGGGAATCAGACTTTTCCATCCCCACCAGTGGCGGTGCAATAAGGTGGCCTATGTAGCCTTACCTTAGAACCAGCCCTGCCTTTATCCCAATAGTTTACTACAGCCAATAATGGCAGTGAAAGGGTTAATGCACCACATTCATCAACATTACATGCACACACATTCACACACACACACACACACACACACACACATTCACACACACTCACACACATTCACACACATACACACACATACATACACACACACACACACACACATACTTATATACATAATTTATCTACAGATTTCCCTGAATCCATCTAAAATCTTACAAATATGAATATATTTTTACATTTCTTGGTTCTAGTAATGCGTAAAAACAAGACACTGGCTGAGCCTCATGGTAGTTACAGTACTCCACAGCTGCCTCTCTCTCTCTCTCTCTCTCTCTCTCTCTTTACGCCTACACCACAGCTGTCTTAACGACTTTGTTTGAAAAGCTATAACCTCTTAATGATTTTTTTTTAAATGAAGCTTTGTATTTGATTAATTTGTAGCCTGCTGTTTGTTCTTTACTCTGTCTCTGGGTCTGAAATATAAGTAAACATTTAAGTACCTGTAATTACTAATAGCAGACAGTGTGTGGCAGTGTTGCTCTACAAGATGAATGCAGGAGATGCTGGGTGAATAAGGGAGATAATGTCAACATGTAACAAGCACAAGTCATTTCTATATAAATACTAGAGCTGTAATGGCTAACCTTGGCACTGCAGATGTTTTGCTAACTACTTATCCCATGAAGCTCAGTCAGCCTTATGACCTATAGCTCAAATAATGTTGGTACCATACCAACCTCTGTGTGTAATCTCCCTCCCCATCACTAATGTAAAAACAAACATACCACTGAGACAAATACCAGCTTGAATGAGCTGGTCTCTGTACATGATCTCGTTACCTGCTCTAGCCCTGTCCCCTGATATGTGTTATATTGCATGTGCAACCCTCAGAGCAGAGAGGGAGGCTGGAGCAGTAATCATTGAATCATTAAAGTTAGTTTGGTGCCTGAAGTGCCCTTAAAGTGCGTTATTCCCTTGTATGTGTAGGAGTGTTATTTCTATGTTTAAACATGTAACGTGTTCTCTACTGAAATGATCACTCTAGTGTGGGGGAAACAAACCTGAGTTAATTAATGCAAATATAAAATGAGCCAATCAGCAGTCTCCCACATAAATGCATGCGGATGCTCACTACATAGGTGCCGTGACATTAAACAACTGTTTAGTACTTCCAATATCTGCTGTAAAATAAATAAATAAAACAAAAACACAGAGAAGCAGCTACAAGATTCCAAACTAAGTTGTTATTGCGCAATGCTCTGATGACCCAGTCCATCTACACGGATACTCTTGCAAGTAAGCAAAAGGAAGGAGGAAGGGTAGAGCAGGAAGGTTTGCAATGCACAGGTTAAATACTAACAGATCAATGTTAGTTTGACGGCTGGAGTGTCCCTTCAATGGATACACTGTGGGCATGAAAGGAGGAAAATATTAACATGAATAACTGTCTTACATCATTCACGCGGCCAGGGATTTTTTTTAAATTTACGATTATAATGCAATAACGGTCTCCCGTTTTTTTTTCCTAGTGCATCCATATTTTAGAAGCAGGTCTGGATATTCGAGAAATGAACTCCGAGGTATAAAATGCCAGATCAAATATTAATCCACCAAATAAAGTCGCATTAGGAGCAATGGATTTTTAGTAGCATAGATAACTGCAGCCAATGCATCATACCCTTATGTGGCAGATAAACATCCCCAGACACCAGTTCGTTCAACACTACGAACGGGGTAAGGTTTCTGAATTCTCTTTAAGCAGATCGGGCAATGGTTTCTTCCTATAGATCATTTAAAAATAATATTACTAAAAGTTTAATGTTATTTCTAACTAGCCAAGCAAATATGAATATAGCTGTAATGACCATGTCATGATATGACTGAGCATAGTTGCCAATAGTCCTGCATTTCATTGCACAGTCTCTTTTTTTGTGTGGAGTGCTGTCAATTTGGGGTCTGTCCCAGCTTTCCTGATGTCTATGTCCTGTCTAAAGGCAGAAGATGTGAGGTCAGGACAGCCAGTACCTATACCAAAGATGGTGACCCGCAGGGTCACACTTACCCTGCCCCTTTGAAGAATGGCCAAGCGTTTGGGTGTGGCATACGTTTACTGTCGTCCATGCTTTTTGACAATGTTATGAAGTGGAGGAGCTTAGTCATTATCAGTGCAGCATGCAAACGGTTGATAAATGGTGATGCCACAGCATCACTTTGCCAATTAATATAAGCCACTGTCAGGTACCAATTAACATGCCACATTCACTTTGCCATTAAAATATGCAACAGTCAGTTTGCCTATTAAAATATGCCACGTATAAAAAAAAAAGATCCCCATGACGAGGGCACCATGTGGGGCACACGATACCTGGGTGTCAGGTCTGATTTCCTAGTCGCCATAGTGACCTGGCGCCCATGGTTTGTCGAGCCCTACATTAAATTATTATTTTGCCATTAATATGCCACAGATCATTTTCCCATTAGTATGCCAGTATTTTATTGCCATTAATAAGCCACAGACAATTTGCCCAATGATATGCCGGTATTATTTTGCCATTAATAAGCCACAACCAATTTGCCCAATAATATGCCAGTATTATTTTGCCATTAATATGCCATTATGATTTAGCCAATTAAATGCCATTATGATTTAGCCAATTAATATGCCTGTATTATTTAGCCAATCAGTATGCCAGTATAATTTTGCCATTCAATATGCCAGTATAATTTTGCCACTCAGTATGCCAGGATTTTGCCACTCAATATGCCAGGATTTTGTCACTCAATATACCAGGATTTTGCCTTTCAATATGCCAGTATTTAGCCATTTAATAAGCCAGCGTTATGCTCGTTACATTCCCCCTTCCTCCCCCCTTCCCCAGTACTATCCTCCTGGATGACGATGGTCTGTCCCTGTTTCTTTCTTTGGTATCCCTCTTTTCTAGGAGCCATGTGGGACTTTATGTTAGCACACCGGCGGGCAGACCATGGTTCTGCATAATTTGCATAATACGTGAGCTGCATATCTGGCAGCAGAACAGCAGTCCTCACGGAAATAAAAGAAGCACTTAGGTACCAGGAGAAGAGGGAGGGTAGTTGGCATAATAAGAGAGCAAAGTTAAAGGTCTGATTGGACAAACAGGTATTTATGGCATATGGAGGGGGAATGATAGGAAATGAATAATGGAATGAAAAGAAAAAGGGGAGAGATGATAAAAGATATGGAATGTACCATTTAGTAAAAAGGCCCACTGCACACAGGCAACCTGGCAATACAGAGTCTATCTGCTGATGTTGACATTTTATTTTTTATTTAAAATTTTTATTGTATATAACATTTATCAGATCTTTTATCAGATTTTAAAGCGATCCTGGGAAGACTGATATGGATAGTAAGACAAGTTGAAAAAGGGTAGAAAGAAAATAAATGGAATTAGAGAGATGTGTTGGAAAGGAGAACAGGTTGAGATGGAAAAGACAAGACGTCTCGAATTAAATTAGAAATAAAAGTTGTGACACACAGAGGGATGTAAAAAAGATCTATAGATCATCTGTCTAAACACATCATCTATTCCAAATCATGTGTCTGTCATAAGGTAGTAAACAATAGAATAGAAGCTGTATGCTCATTCACCATGAAATAAATAATCACAGTAAGACTATACTGATAACATTAATAAATGAAGTATGTACAAATCGGTTACAAATGAGTTAATGAACAGTCTCACTTCTAAAATAATTCAGAGAGCGAATTATTGTTTTGTTTCCGCCCTTTTAGGCTCCACCCCTTTTGGCTCCGCCCTCGCGCATGGCCGGTATTTTTCTGGGCAAAAGGTGGCAACCCTATAGGCAGCAGAGGTATGAACCTTCAGCTTGATAGCAATGACCTGTTGCTGGATACATGCACTTTAACTGATACAGACATAGAAAACTCAACTCACAACTTCAGATGAATTAAAAGGGTCAGATAAGCTACATTCCCTGGCCTGTTTCTTTTTAAGTCAGAGCAATGTATCTGTGGCCAACTCTTTTATGTGTGGATAAAGAAATCACCTTGAAACAACAGCTCTATAGGGAAAAAGAGATCTAGAAGTGGTTTCTTTCCCTGCTTAGTAAAATCAATACGTGCTATTAGTGAGATAGGGGGGTGGGGTGTGGGTTTAAATTGTAATCACAGAAGTTGATAAATTACCCCAGTATTAAAAAAAAAAAAAAACTTTTATTGAAATAATTAGATAAAAAGCTGAGCTAGTTAAAAATGTGGGAAATTATAAACAAGGACTTGTATTAATACAACGCACGTAATGTGTGAATGCAGGTGCCACAGATTTGGGAATGTCACATGTGTCTACTCAATAAAGAGAAAATGGCAGGGGAGTGAGATGGGAACTTCAGACTTTAGGCCAATGTAGTCGAGCGGGAAACATTTTCCGACGCAGCTGAAGGGAGAATTCAGTATTACATGGCATAGTAATTCCAACTGCTATTTTGGCCTTAAGTTTTTTTGGGGGGGGGGGGGGGGGGGTGGTGGCACTGTAGGTGTAACCGGCCCTTTAAGTGACATAAGCAGCACCGAATGGACCGAATGGTTCTTATCTGCCGACACATTCAATATCTCTGTGTCTCTAGCAAAGAAACATAAGCCGTGTGTTCTGTTTAATTTGCTTCTGTAAATCAGTGATAGTGATGTCAAACTATGACACCTGTAGGTCACTTTTTATAGGAGTGACCGACCCATATGCTGACCCCCCTTCCCCATGCATCACCAGGGGTTACCCAGCAGCCTTTTATAATCCAGCAGCAGTGGGGAGTAGTCCATCTATTTCCGAGGACAGTAAATCATTGCCACTGCTGAGAAGAAGAAAGCCTGGACATAATGCAGCCCCGCAGACCATACGTCATGTCAGGCTCGTGGTTTGGATCCTGGAAGAGTCAGCGGCCTTCGCTAATATTGATTGAGATGAGTAATCAGCCTCTATGTGCTGGGGATGAAGTGAGTGCTGAGTGATGATGGGAGTCCAGTCAGTCAGGTCTTTACTAAAGAGAGTTTGTATTGCAGCAGTGTAACCCAAACAACTAACACTCATAGAATGTGTCGGCAGATAAGAACCATTCGGCCCATCTAGTCTGCCCAATTTCCTAAATACTTTTATTAGTCCCCAGTTTCCTATCTTATATCTAGGATAGCCTTGTGCCTATCCCACGCATGCTTAAACTCCTTCACTGAGTTTACCCCTACCACTTCCACTGAAAGGCTATTCCATACATCCACCACCCTCTCAGTAAAGTAATACTTCCCTCTAATACTTGCCCCTCTAATTTAAGACTATGTCCTCTAGTTGTGGTAGTTTTTCTTCTTTTAAATATACTCTCTTCCTTTACTGTGTTGATTCCCTTTATGTATATAAATGTTTCTATCATATCCCCCCTGTTACGTCTTTCCTCCAAGCTATACATGTTAAGAAGCTTTAACCTTTCCTGGTAAGTTTTATCCTTCAACCCATGAACCAGTTTAGTAGCCCTTCTCTGAACTCTCTAGAAAGTATCAATATCCTTCTGGAGATACGGTCTCCAGTACTGTGTACACTCAGGGCTTGTTTAGGGGGCTTGATTAAGGTATCCCTGTGTTTGTGCCAATGTTTCTTCCCAATACTGGTTCATGCCCAAATGCTCACTTGCCTGGGATAAGTTTGATCTGCGATGGCTAACCTTGGCACTGCAGATGTTTCAGAACGACATATTCCACTACTCCCAATCAGCCTTGAATGTTTCAGATCTTTAAATCCCACGATTCTTAGTCAGGTTTGGCTATTTGGACACATATATCATGATTCCCCGTATAGTCTCGCCGTCTTTCCTAAGTACTCCATTAATGCCTTTATGAACTTTCCATAATACGGCACAGTAGCAGATGCTGTTGAGAATATCATTCAAATAAGAAAGTATGGCCCTCTAATGGAATGTTACATCACTTTTAGAACCTTGCCCCAGAAATCCCCATTATACAGACCTCTCAGTGACACCCCCCCCCCCCATGCATACACTTCCAGCGCAACTGCGAATGCCTCATTTTAGGTACTCGCGTGATGGGGGAGTAACACTGCAGTACACTGTATAGTGAATAGACCCCCAGGAGCAGAGAGATCACACTACTCACTGTTTAAAGACAGCAGCGTCATATTGATTTTTGGAGAGGTTTTTATGGCTGTTATGTTGCCGACTTCAATTTGTAACAAATCAATGCATCAATAATAATGAGTAAAAACAACAAAACACACAGGGCGTCTAATGCAGGGGCATCCAATGTGCAGCCCACATATACATATATATGGCTCATACACACACACACACACACACACACACACACACATATACATATATGGCTCAAACACACACACACACACACACATATACATATATATGGCTCATACACACACACACACACACACATATACATATATGGCTCATACACACACACACACACACACACACACACATATACATATATATGGCTCATACACAAACACAGACAAAAGACAAAATTAGTCTTCCAGACATACTGTAACATGAAAAATTGATGGAGGTGGTGAAAACCTGGCCTAAAACTCTTACACTCAAGTGGTATCTAGTCAAGTGCTATAATAATAATATTATTAGCCATCCTTTCCCCAAGGAACCAGCAAGCTTTTCCTTACTTGATGGATCCAGCTTTTAACCCCTGGTGAAACAGGCAGACGATTGGCATAGAGCAGGTGCAGTGAGCCCTGGCTGCCTGTAGAGGGAGCAGGTCCTCTGCCTCTAGTGTGAAGCCATTGGGAATATTGTATTTTTTTGAATTATAAACTGATATAGCGGGGTTTTTAAGATGTAGGATCATTGCCAGCATGCGTTTGGTTTGGTATTTATTTATAAGGAGCACAGTAGTCTGTGTTAGCATCTTCGGAGTCCTTTAAAGATAAGATACGTTAAACTATGCATGCAGTGAGGTCAGAAGCTCTATTTTCCCAGTGGCTTTGGATAAGTGATTCAATTATCTTGTCTGTCAGGCACTTAATATCTCATTTAATGAAGCCTGGCAGCTTAAATGTTACACAGACCTGGCCGAGACTCTGGATTTTGTTGTCTTTACACTGCTTTGCCATTAAGGATTGTGTTGTACAAATACTATCACTTGCACTAAATGCTGATGTTCATCCAGGGTACAAGCATTACTCCAGTATTTATAATCCAAAAGGGGGATGTAATATGACATATAGTTCCACGCAAACGATTGAGTACATCGATTATCTAGGGTGTTAAAGCACAAATGTGGAAAAAAAGATTAATGTCAAGTGTCATTTTAAATAAGCCCTCTTTGATCAGGGGGCAGACATATTTTTTAGAATGTTGGATAGGATGAAGGAAGGGGGATGGGACATTTCATCGCGGCTGCATCCGCGCAGCCGCTTCACCGCCGTCACTTCACCACACGACAGCTCGTGGCGGGAGATTTCATTGCGGGACATTTAATCGCTAAGGGTAAGTTTTAATGTGTTAGAGTTAGAAGATAGAGTGTTAGAATTAGAATTTTTAGTATTGGGGTTTAGGGTGGTTAGAATTAGGGTTTAGGGGGTTATAATTAGTTTTTATGGTTCTGGGTTAATTTTAGTATTAGGGTTTAGGGGGTTAATTTTAGTATTAGGGTTCGGGGGTTAGTATTAGGGTTTAGGGGATTAGTATTAGGGTTCGGGGGTTAGTATTAGGGTTTAGGGGGTTAGTATTAGGGTTCGGGGGTTAGTATTAGGGTTTGGGGGTTAGTATTAGGGTTTAGGGGGTTAGTATTAGGGTTAGGGGGTTAGTATTAGGGTTCGGGGGTTAGTATTAGGGATTAGGGGGTTAATATTAGAGTTTGGGGGTTAATTTAAGTATTGGGGTTTGGGGGGGCACTTTGGGGGGGAATCATTTATTAGGGGGTTGTTTTCTCTTTACTTGTACATTTGTAAGAGCTGACAGTTCAGCGCTGAACTGTCAGCTCTTACATAGCCGCGTCCGCGATGAAGCGGCCGCGTTATTCTTCATTGCTGACAGTTCATCGTTCTAACTGCCGTGCTGATCTGTCAGCGATGAAGCCGCGGCGATGAAGTGTCCTAGACCCAAAGGAAGATCTGGCTCAGGATTCTGAACAACATTTCTGCCCCCTGATAAAGCTATACAGAGTAAAAAGGGCTCAATACGGTCATATCTTTCTATTATTTTATTAAAACATTTCTATTTAAAATGCCTACACTTGGTGCAATATTCTAATTAAACAGAAGGGCATTTGTTTGACTCTGAAACTTTTTATCTAAATGCCTTCTGTATGTGTGGGTGTGAATTTTAGGAATTCAAGATGAAGAGACAATTTTCATTACTTTGTTTTCATTTGCAAATATTTCCAAAACAGTTCTATAATGTAATACACAGTTTTCATACACCCCCACGTCTGACTGGTGTGGTACTTGCATGGGTTTCCGCACATAATGAACAGTTAAAGGATGCAGATGGGTTGTAGAACCCTTCTCACATGGTGAATTTAAAGATGATCTTTGGTAACAAGCTATTAATTACCAGAAATCTTAAACGATATTGAAGATTCCCGGTGGTCACAGCAGCTGCTGGCTTCCAGCCATGTCATCACATTCTTGCACAGCCTCCTCTCCCATCACATCTGCTTCGGTGATTGTAAAAGTCCCCGTGGTGTCACTGACACTTAATGGCTTTTCTTCAAAGGACCGAGAAAACTATTATTCAAATAAACCAGAGGCATGGGATTCCACACTCTATTTGGGAAATGTTACAGGTAATCGGTAACTAGTGGGAACTCGTAATTTAACAAAATCATGATATTTGATGGAAGTGCTGGGGATGCAAACTGGGTGCTGAACAAGTGCTGTGGCTGCAACATAGTTGCTGGACAAATCCTTTGTGGTCAGTCTGGCTGCTGGGGCAAATCCTGTGTGCGCACTCTGAGTTCTCTAGCAAGCCCTTTGGATGCAAACTGGGAGCTGAGCAAGTGCTGGGGAGGCAATTTGGGAGCTGAGCAAGTTATGGGGATGCATTCTGGCTACTGTGGATGCAATCTGGGTGCTGGGCAATCTGGGTGGTAGGGATGCAATCTGGATGCTGAGCAAGTGCTTCGGGAGAAGACGAGCCTATTACAGACATCCAAAGGGTCTTCTGAGAGAAAGTTAATACAGCAGTGGTCTGCTCTATAAAGTGTATAATGATTACACATATTTTACCCAGATTATCTCTATTTAGTGATCTGATATTTTCCCAAGTGATTTTTTTGTGTCTTTTTTTCTCCCCCCTCCCCCTTTTTTTTTTTTTTACTAAGGACAACGTGACTGATTATAGACCGTACAAGTTAATTATTTATTGTAGCTACCAGTATTCATCAGGTATCAGAAGTGGCACCGCACAAATCATCATGGCGAAGGAGCAATGTAAAAAAAAACACCTTATACTTAAACTTTAAATCTGCTGCATTCCCGACAGAGAAATCCAAAATGTTGGACGAGCCAGCGTTTCTCGAGTAAAGGCTCTAGTTTTTACTAGCTGTTACTGTGAACACAACACTCCATCCCAAATAACAAGCATCAGGAATATAAGGAGGGGGATTACAAAGGCTTGCTCTGTGTTTGGCAGCGTAGGCCAGAGATGTGAATCTCTTAAACGATTTGCAGCTTCATTTTTGCACATGGATTCATGGTATTCACATTAACATTACCCTGAAGCTAGTGAGACATTAACACACGTGGGGTGTTGGGGGTAAAAATGGACGCACAAACTCCGTTCAGAAACATTGCAACTAAGAATGGAGGTGTTAAACCATAATGGGGCCACTGATTGGTAGCATAGTTTATTCACTGGTGTTAGTCTTAAGTCAACTTAAAGGTTTCTGTGTTTCAGAATGTACTTATGTTTTTGGTTAGCTGCCGCTAAGAATTAGTGACCCTTTCCCCACAATTTTTCTAGAAACAACCATTTTTCAAGAACACTGCACCATGGTAGCAACACCGAAGATACATGGAACCCATAAAGCTTTAGATTTGTGGAGATGAATTTTATGGTGCCCATGAAGCTGTAGATGTGTGGAGATGGACTTTATGGAACCCATACGGCTTTAAATGTGTGGAGATGAATTTTATGGTGCCCATAAGGCTTTGATTATGTGGAGATGGACTTTATGGAACCCATACGGCTTTGGATGTGTGGAGATGAACTTTATGGAACCCATACGGCTTTAGATATGTGGAGATGAACTTTATGGAACCCATACGGCTTTAGATGTGTGGAGATGAACTTTATGGAACCCATACGGCTTTAGATGTGTGGAGATGAACTTTATGGAACCCATAGGGCTTTAGATGTGTGGAGATGAACTTTATGGAACCTATACGGCTTTAGATGTGTGGAGATGAACTTTACGGAACCCTTAGGGCTTTAGATGTGTGGAGATGAACTTTACGGAACCCTTAGGGCTTTAGATGTGTGGAGAGGAACTTTATGGAACCCATACGGCTTTAGATGTGTGGAGTTGAACTTTATGGAACCCAAAGGGCTTTAGATGTGTGGAGATTAACTTTATGGAACCCATATGGCTTTAGATGTGTGGAGATTAACTTTATGGAACCCATAAGGCTTTAGATATGTGGAGATGAACTTTATGGAACCCATAGGGCTTTAGATGTGTGGAGATGAACTTTATGGAACCCATAGGGCTTTAGATGTGTGGAGATGAACTTTATGGAACCCATACGGCTTTAGATGTGTGGAGATGAACTTTATGGAACCCACAGGGCTTTAGATGTGTGGAGATGAACTTTATGGAACCCACAGGGCTTATGCCTGGACACAAAGTTCTTGGAAACCAATGAGTGGCCATATCTCAAGATAAATCTCATGGCACCACAATGCTTAGGTTAGTGGGGAGTAATAAAAGTTAATATCCCATTACAGGCAATGTCTCATTAGAGGAATTTTGTTTAAAGAGTGAACCAATAGTAATCAAGCAGCATGATGATAAACACAGGATGGTAATATGAGGTCACCCAACATCTGATTTGAAGCCCACTGAATTTTTCCCCCCCAGCACAATATAAATGTATAAAGAAATAATTTATTTTGTGTCATTGATTTCAGCATGGAAAATGGAGAAATGTGAGATGCAGTTGTTATAATGCATGAAGAATTCAGTATACACACAAGGTCCAGAGATTACAAGCAAATGATATCAGCTTCCAGCCTCGTCTTGGAGGTGTCAGGTAGCCTCCTACGATGAATGGAGCGTGCTGTGAATGTGTTTATAGGATTAGAGTTTGCTACATTAGGAACTTTAGAATAGAGTGATAGATAGAAAGCAGAGCCAATAATGTACCAAATATCAGCAGTCGTTCTGGAAGAGGGGAGCAAGAAGGGAGTTCAGACATGAACACATTGGATGAATAGTCAATAAATGCAATTATTCATCAGTTATATACAGTGCGATATTTACCTTGGCGGATGCCTAGGGCGGCAAATTTTGGGGGGCGGCAGCACCCCCAGCACTGAAAAAAAAACCTAATAAAAAAACGCATGAGCAGCAGATCGCAACGATCAGGCTGCCCATGCAGTTTTTTTCTTAGGGGGGGTCGGAGTGATGACAGGTCACATGACCTATCCACTCTCACCGCGGGGAGCTGAACAGGCAGCATGGTAGGACACTATGCTGTCTGCCACTAGCCACTAGGGTTCAGGGTACGTCCTTGGGTGAGGGGGCATGTGATGGGGGTGATGCAGGCATGTAATAGGGGTTATGGGGTTAATGGAGGCATGTAATGGGGATGATGGGGTTAATGGAGGCATGTAATGGGGGTGATGGAGGCATGTAATGGGGATGATGGGGTTAATGGAGGCATGTAATGGGGGTGGTGGAGGCATGTAATGGGGGTGATGGAGGCATGTAATGGGGGTGATGGGGTTAATGGAGGCATGTAATGGGGATGATGGGGTTAATGGAGGTATGTAATGGGGGTGGTGGAGGCATGTTATGGGGATGATCGGGTTAATGGAGGCATGTAATGGGAATGATGTGGTTAAGGGAGGCATATAATGGGGATGATGGGGTTAATGGAGGCATATAATGGGGGTGATGGGGTTAATGGAGGAATATAATGGGGGTGATGGGGTTAATGGAGGAATATAATGAGGGTGATAGGGCATGTGATGGGGCAATGGAGGTATGTGATGGGGCAATGGCGGTATGTAATGGGGGTGATGGGGGCATGTAATGGGGGTAGTGGAGGCATGTAATGGGGGTGATGTGGTTAATGGAGGCATGTAATGGGGGTGATGGGGTTAATGGAGGAATATAATGGGGGTGATAGGGCATGTGATGGGGCAATGGAGGTATGTGATGGGGGCAATGGAGGTATGTAATGGGATTGATGGGGGCATGTAATGGGGGTGTTGGGGGCATGTAATGGGGTGATGTGGGTTATGGGGCATGTCGTGTGTGGGTAGGGGGGTGCCTGAATTTTGTCTGCCTAGGGCAGCACAAAACCAAGATACACCACTGGTTATATATTAAAGGGACTCCATTACCTAAACTTTCTGTATACTGTGTATTAAAACATAGTCTATACATTGTAAAAATGAGTATATATATATGTGTGTTTGTACACTCCTCCATGCAGCTTAATTGGAGAATTGGTCCCACTCGGCTACTTTAGCGTTAAGTTTGAAATTCTCTTGTCAATTCCCTGCAACAAAATATATTCGGGCACTGCCCCTTTAAGAGATTATTACAAATGCAGTTGTTTCGTCAGAACACATGTGTAAAAAAAGATAAAAGCAGGAAGGACTATTCTGAACAGTAAGACCGGAGACATGATAGCTGGGGTGATACTTCCTTGTATTTCCATTAACTCCTCCTGTATTGCAGCGAATACACTGTGTGCCCTGTGACTCTGGACAGATGCACAAGGACAAGGAGGCACTATTCCTGCAGTCTGTCAAGTGAAGACCTGTCATGGGGCAGAGATGAGGGCGGATGGTGGCCCGTCCTTTGCACGGAAAGAAGCCAAGTAAGTACCTGCAGCTGAAAAATGAAAGAACTGACTTTGTAGCAGATGCCAAAGTTACACATGAGGCCGATCTGCATTGTAGGAAGTTGGGCTGGATAAACAAGTTCCCCTGCATTGTCAGTAGGACTGGTTATTAAATCTGAACTCTGAGTGCCAGGGGTGTGGGCAGTGAAACGTATCGGGCATGCTTCTGGCACACAAAGTTAGCTATAGACGGGTAGCGGGGCTGGCTGGCTAAACACTGTCACCTGTACTGTCACAGGTTATTAAACCTTCAGCGAATATACAAGTCTGAACAATGAGTGCCAAGGGTGTGGGCAGTGAAACGCATCGGGCATGCTTCTGGCACACAAAGTTAGCTATAGACAGTTAGCGGGGCTGGCTGGCTAAACACTGTGCCCTGTGCTGTCACAGGAGCAGTTATTAAATCTTCAGCGAATATACAAGTCTGAACAGTGAGTGCCAAGCGTGTGGGCAGGGAAATGCGACGGCCAAACTTCTGGCACACAGAGAGTTAACTATAGACAGGTAGTGGGGCTGGCAGGCTAAACATGTTCAAGTGTGCTGCCAGCAGAAGCAGTTATTAAATCCCCAGTTAACATACAAGTTTGTACTTTGCTTGCCAGTGAGGGTGGGCAGTGAAATGCAATGGGCAAACTTCGGGAACACAGAGTTAACTTTAGACAGATGATAGAAGAGTGCTGTGTAAAGGTGTATGGGCATTTAAAAAAAAAAAAAAGTTAAACACTTTTTAAAATGTATTTATTTTTATTGAGTCCCGTGGTGGATAACAGACATTTTTAGGTACTGGCATACATGGAGTGAGATATTAATTGAAACTTAATTGAACTAACTTATATTCTAAAAGGTAGAAAAGGAAGAGAAACATTGAAAAGAAAAAGTAACAAGGTAGCGTATTCGCAAAGATACTTTTAATTAAGGTAAAGAGAGCTTAACGAAAAGGAGAATATGAAAATAAGATAAAGAGTTATTGAGAGGATAAAAAAAGAGAGGAGAAGAGATGTAAGAAAAAAAAAGGGGGGTGGAAAGCCACCAGTAGCGTTGAGTTGATACAAAAATGGAGCAAAAGGCTACGTCTTCTAAGGTGCTTCTCAAACCTGTCCTTAAAGACCCCAACAGTTAAGGATTTAAGGATTACACAGCTGTGTTTAAATAAGAATGTGTTTAACATTTGGTGTGGTCTCCTAACCTTTAGGGAACCATACCTCGTGTTATTATTCTTTAAACACAACTGATAATTCCTAAACCCTGGACTGTCGAGGATCCTAGACGAGCCGGCCAAACTAACGGGACAAGAATTAGGATGTGGTTTCCTTTTTCTTTCTTATTCAGTAAATAAACTCAGGGTGGCATTGTCAGCTGTTGTTGGAGTACAAGTCCCATCATCCTCAGTAAGGATAGGGGGGGGGGGGGCAGCTACAGGTTGACCAGGATTTAAAGCACTGATGACTCCTGACCTTACAAAATATGATAAACAAAATGAGTGAGATTGTATGGATTCAGGGTTCCGATATTGGTATTCCTGTTCATTTATACATTATTATGTGAGAGTCTATACTCACAGTATCCATCTAAATGGGTAATCAGTACTTCTTCTGAATAGGTTGCTTCAGACCAAACGCCATGAGGAAGTGTTCAAAGAGTTGCTTTAGTTTCCCGTATGTGCATCTAAAAGGCAGCCTTGGTTAATAGTTTTTTTTTGTTTGTTTTTTTAGCCATTGGTGTTGTGCAGCGGTCCCCTCCTTAACATGTTCCTTTTAGAGAGAGAAAGAAAAGAATATAGACCAATGTGTGGTGTTAACTATTGTTTTATATTTATAGCAAATATATTTTTAGCAGAAGTTATATTAGGGATGCTGGTATTGTAATATATGGCTTGTGGGAGCACACGCTGGCATGATTGGTCATCCTATAATGCAGTGGTCCCCAACTTTTTGGCACCGGGTACAGTTTCCATTGAAGAAAGTTTTTGCCAGTATTTAGCCATTCATTTTGCTATTCAATATGCCAGTATTTTGTCACTCAATATGCCAGGATTTAGCCATTCAATATGCCAGTATTTTGTCACTCAACATGCCAGGATTTAGCCACTCAATATGCCAGTATTTTGCCACTCAATATGCCAGTATTTTGGCACTCAATAAGCCAGTATTTTACCATTCAATATGCCATACTTTTTAAACTCAAATGCCAGTATTTTGCCACTCAATATGCCAGTATTTTGCCACTCAATAAGCCAGTATTTAGTCACTCAATATGCCAGTATTTAGCCACTCAATATGCCAGTATTTAGCCATTCCCCCCTCCTCCCCCCTTCCCCAGTACTTACCTCCTTGATGCTCTATGTCCCCAGTCGTCTCCTCCGTGCAGTCTTCCCTCCTGCACGGAGGAGGAGAACACAGCCACCGGATATGACGTAAGGTCATATCCGGTCGCAATTATTTATTTATTCATAAAGTTCATAAAGCTTCAAAAAGTTACGAGCGCCGAATGCTTCCCTCACAGCGCGCGGCCCTGCTGAATAGAGGCCGTTTGCTATTCAATATGCCATTTTTTTGCCACTCACAATGCCAGTATTTTGTCACTCAGTATTTCAGGATTTAGCCACTCAGTATGCCAGGATTTAGCCATTAAATATGCCAGTATTTTGCCACTCAATATGCCAGTATTTAGCCACTCAGTGTGCCAGTATTTTGCCACTCAATATACCAGTATTTTGTCACTCAATATGCCAGTATTTAGCCATTCAATATGCCAGTATTTTGCTATTCAACATGCCATTATTTTGCCACTCACTATGCCAGTGTTTTGTCACTCAATATGCCAGGATTTAGCCCCTCAATATGCCAGGATTTAGCCATTCATTATGCCAGTATTTTGCCACTCAAAATGCCAGTATTTTGCCACTCAATAAGCCAGTAATTTACCATTCTATATGCCATTCCGTTTGCCACTCAATATGCCAGTATTTAGTCACTCAATATGCCAGTATTTAGCCATTCCCCCCTCCTCCCCCGTTCCCAGGTACTTACCTCCTTGCTGCTCTATGTCCCCAGTCGTCTCCTCCGTGCAGTCTTCCCTCCTGCACAGAGGAGGAGAACACAGCCACTGGATATGACGTAAGGTCATATCCGGTCGCAATTATTTATTTATTCATAAAGTTCATAAAGCTTCATAAAGTTACGAGCTCAGAACGCTTCCCTCACAGTGCGCGGCCCTGCTGAATAGAGGCTGTGGCCCGGGGGTCGGGGACCCCTGCTGTAATGCATTATGGGTACATACGCAATCCACTTATCAGCACAGTAGTTGCAGACAGCATACCACTTTTGTTTTGCCTAGTATAGTATGGCTAGAGATCAAACAGTTCTTTAAAGGGACTGTGTCACTTTCACAGTATTTATTCTGTGAAAGTAGAAAAAAAAACTATCCTGAAAACTGACCAATACATTATTAGTAGAATTACAAACAAATGCATAGATTAAGAGGGAAAAAAATGTGCTATGATTGAGTCTGTGCTGTCTCCTGTTTATGACATCACCCAGTTGATTGATATGCAAATTACAAACTTTGTGCAGGACACTCCCAACTAGGAGGCTGTGTGCCACTTTTTCTGCACAGTAGGTAGAACTCTGCCGGACAGTGGGGTTTGGGTCAGCAATTCCTGCTACTATACGCCATAGCGCGGAACACTTGGACATCCCAAGCTCCGCCCCCGCATCTGATTTGCATATCAAGCCATAAAATGATGGGGCAAATAGGAGACACGTTTAAAAACACAGTTTTCTCTTAATCTATGCACTTGCTTCCAATTCGACGCACAACATGTATAGCTCATTTTTGAGGATTTTGTTTTTATTCTTTACACTCGGAAAGTAAATAAAGAGGGGGTGACAGAGTCCCTTTAATGCTCACCCGCCTGAAGCTCGTGTGACAGATACACCTCAGTTTTGTATGTCGCTATATTTGGGCACACACATGACATGGTGTATTACAGACGTGTAAGGCAAGTTGACTGCAGGTGGAAGGAAACCTTACTGTATTTACTGGGGCATACTCTACAGCCTGTGCAACTGAGCAAAGACAGGCAGCCTTTGGAATGCTACTGGTATAACTCCCATGTTGCTCAGCCAGGTGTACGTGATGGGGTGTATGGCACCGTGGAAAGTAGGGGATATATAGTAATTTGGAAATGTAAATTGTCTTGGTGGTGTGTGGTATCGCATGGTGGGATAGACAGTCCAAGATAAATTTGCCCACCAGGGGTTTCTGGTCATGCCCCTGCTTTGCACACTGTTCTCTCTCTGTTATTATTGCACAGGGCCTCATCTGAGCTGTGCCAAGCCTGCTGTCCAGGGTTATCATCCTCTGTGATTATCTTGGCAGCGGGTCATTAATCCATGAGAGATATTTCTGCTGGGTTTTTTGACTGGTCTGTTGGAAAAAAACCAACACTGCAAGTTCCCCCATCATGCATAATGGATATTTTATTTGTATTATTAGTTTGAGATTTTTATAAATATGTTTGGATCCAAAAGGTCAGAGATGGGGAGAGCCAGCATTACAATGCACCCACCTAGATCACCCATTTAGCAACCTATGGCGTGACTCACTCAGCTGTCCCAGCTCCCCAATAACTTCCATTGTTACAATCTACTGTTATTTTCTCCCTCCTTTCCTCTTGCCTCTTCACACACCCTATGTTTCTCATGTCCCCCATTCCCTCTAGATTGTTCGCTTGCGAGCAGGCCCCGATGACTACCATTTCTAGTTATCCTTTATAATTTTCATATATGTTTACAATGCCAGGCTGTGTTAGTGTGTTAGTGACAGACTGATATCACTTCCCCTTTCTGGCATTTTAGAGAAGTACAAGGCTACAAATGGGCAATTCAAATACACACAGAACACGCCTGTTTATGCATATGGGGCTTAACCCTATAAGGGCGCATGAAGT
This sequence comes from Pelodytes ibericus, assembly GCA_036172795.1. Classification (NCBI taxonomy): domain Eukaryota; kingdom Metazoa; phylum Chordata; class Amphibia; order Anura; family Pelodytidae; genus Pelodytes; species Pelodytes ibericus. Next base: position 197,496,058 of record CM069862.1, read on the forward strand.
TCTGTGCCTTCCTTGCAATGTAGGTTTCTGACAGAGGTATAACTATGTGGCAGGGGATCCCACTCTGCAACAAATTTGGGGCACCCTGCCATTGGTCGTCAGCCATTTGCTTTCTGCTCTGTTCAACAGATGAGGGAGGTTAGGTGGGTAACCAGTTTACCAATATAGCCACAAGTGTGGCACAAGAGATGCTAGCGTAGCATTATTACTCCTCTCATAACTTGTTGTCCATCACTCTTCGAAAAAAAACCCCAGTACAAACCATGTATTGGTTCCGCAGACATAACATTCGCCTCAAGCCAATTTGTTACCGCCCAGCTGGTAAAATACTGTCTGGATGGCAACCCTACACTCCAAATGAGTGCTTCCTCTTTTGCATAGATTTTGATGCTGCCGTTAGTGAGGATCAGTACTCACGGTGAGCTGTGTGTGGTTTAATACGCTGTACTCCCTGAAACTCTCACATAGTGCGGGAACGTTGACTTAAAGGAGGCAGGAAGGGGGTCTAGGACATTCCAGTGCGGCGGCTTCATTGCGGACAGTTCAGCACGGCAGTTAGAACTTGCCTTCTTCTGGCTTGTCTGGTATGTGTAGATTTGTGTTTAATGTCTCTGCTACCCCTTGATTTTTAAATGGAGGGGTTTTTATGATCATCGTAGAATGCTCAGTCGCAGGATCCTGTCTTGCAACAGCAGACATGCATTTTGTTTCTGTTGTGAAGGCAGAATGGCAAGAGAGATCACAAGATGGATGGCATTCTAGGTGAGTTCCAGAGTGATAGAATAGTGATAGTGATAGTGGAATCAGTGGCCATGCTGCACACTGGGGATGAAAGGTGAGAGTGAGACACACTGTGCATTCAGACCTGTGTGCTCTGGCCTAATGGCCTTGGCTTCACAGTCAGCTTTTTGTCCAGGTTAAATACAATTAAATACAATTAAAAGATGCTTATTTTTGTGGGTTTCCAAGCAACATAAGTAAAGAAAGATCCAAAGATCTGTAAAATGAACACAATGCTACATCTACTGACAAATAAAATGCAGGTCTGATAAGGAGCCTGTGTGAGCTCATTCTTGGTATGGATCAGAGGCAGCTCCATTTGTGGCAGATGTCGCGAGGATCATTTTTAACACAGGGCAGAGGACTTTAAATCAGGTAAAAGCTTTGTCTGTTACAGTTGCAGAATCAACGGTTTGCATATGCGCTAACCCCCACTGCTGAACTATATTTGTGTCTGTTTCATATGGAAATGAGTAGCTTAAAGGGACTGTCTAGTGCCCAAAATGCATTTTCCAAATATTAATGCATATTAATGGGCTTTCAAAATACTTTACAAGGCATGTTTTACATTTTGCATCACTTAAAATATAAAATACTTACAGCTAGATGAAACGGTGAAATTACAGCAGTTTGCAAGAAACCAGGACTGCCCACACTAGCTGAGTAAAAGATAATTTCCTTCTTTTTTTTTTTGCTGCAGGAACCAATGAGAATAATTTCATTCAAATGAATTGAATATTCTGTCTCTCTATAGATGTCATCAGACAATGTGTTGCACTGTTAAGAGATTCTACTGGGTATACGAGCAAGGTCACTTAGAGTCCACACAATGTATTCTATTCCATCAGCACAGGAAGTGACTTAATGAAACAAAACTTTATGTCCTCAGTGTCTATATAATCAATGGTGCAGCACCTGAAGTAAGCATGCAGAGTAATCACTGGGGAGGGCTTGAGTCAAATATAAAATATATGCAGAATGCCTGCATCAAATCACACTGGAAAAAAAGCTTGTGAACTATGCAAGCAGTAATCTTCATCTTGCACCAAAGTGAGTTTGGGGACTAGACTGTCCCTTTAATGTGGGGCATGTAACTGTTTGCAAAACAGTGAGTTGAGTCACAAAGAGTAGATGAATACTTCAATTTTTTTTTTTTACAGAGAGGCACTAATGTGTTGGGAGGCTGGCTCTATCCGGTTAAAAATATGCTTTAGCTTTTCCCACCGTATAGCCTGGCCTGTTTTGTTATTCCCAATTAATTTCCGTCTGCAGGGACCCTTAAAACACATGCACTCCCATAGATTTCAAAAGTTTAGTTTCCACACAAGATCTTTTGATGTCGATGGTGCTTAATAACAGGCATATTCCAAAGAATAATGCCATGTAAAATATACAATGGGCTTACATCCTAACTGGCAATGAAACCAGGAAAGGAGGGATAGACCATGCCACTGAGGATGTTTGGGAACGACAAATCCCAAACATCTGCAAACGTCAGCATGACTGAGAATCACGAGATATGTAAGAAAAGGTTGGAATGTAGAAATATGACTGGACCACAAAATAGGGGGACAGCAGTCATGAGGAACTGTGTACAAGAGCAAGGTCCCTTAGAGTCCACACAATGTATTCAATTCATTGAAATACATCATTGACTGTGGGGGACCATATTTCAACCTGCTTCCAAATCCTCACACCTTATTTGGTTCTTGGCCCTATCTTATGCTCAGGATAGGCCTTTCACTTAAACCTCTACCATTTAAGTGGTAAAGTTTTCCCTGGCCCCCCCCCCCCCTCATTATTGTCATACTTTCTGATGTTACTTTTAAACCTCTGACTTTCTCATTTTAGAAGATGAGAGGCATGCAGGGGAGGCCAATTGCCCCCCAGGCTGCTCTTTAATCTCTATCAGTGGGTTGGGGTTTAAATACTCAAGTCGTTAACACTATCTATCTTTCTATTGAATTGTCTTGTCTGCCTGTCAATCTCTGTACCTTATCAGTCAGCAGATCTGTCTTGCCTGTCTGTGTGTGTCTATTTCGTATGATAGTGCGGGCTGTTAAAGTGGCACCAAGGCCAACTATGAGTCCCCTGGAGGCGTGATCATGGCTGAGGAGTGACCCAGAACATTTGGGGTTTTGCTATTTATTTTGGCACAGATGTTTGCTCTGATTTTGCCGGGATAGTCATTTTTAATAGAGATGTTATAGGTCAGCTTCCCCCGTGATCTGTCAGAAATTAAATTGGAACTTTGGTGCCCTTCCCTCCCCCAACAGATAGCAGCTGTCAATTTAACTAGTCATTACCCAATTTCCTTTACTCATTTCACATAGTTCTTTGATTGCAAATCCAAGGCTCTAACGAATACATACAAAAGTGTTAAAAGCATATTAAAAAGTTTATTAAAATAAGGGTTTAAAGGGTAGCTGGCAAACTAGATTTCATCTCTCATGCTTGGGTTAGTTGCATTGAGAGATGCACACATATATATTATATACATATATATTATATACATATTTATATATATATATATATATATATATATCTCATACAGTGACCGTTTGACATGAACTCTATCCTTAAATCTACCACCTAACCCTGAATCTAACCATTCCACTAACCCCAATTTATATGTAACCCAAACTGGAATACGAACCCTAACTCTAATTGTAACCCAAAACCCTAGATTAATAGTTAGTAGATCTGGGGTGAGCTTTTTCCTTTATGTAATTTAGAACATTGATAGGACTGTAGCCGACTAAATTACCTGCTCCATTAGGAGTGTTGGAGCACCTGCTAGCTGGATAAAAACTCTTTTGTGGTGATAAGTAAAGTGCAATGACGTTCTCTGCCCCCTCCATGCTCCCCATGTCTTTCTCTCCCCCCCCATTCTCCCCATGTCTTTCTCTCCCCCATGCTGACCATGACTTTCTCTCCCTCTCCATGCTCTCCATGTCTATCTCTCCCCCTCCATGCTTCCCCATTTCTTTCTCTCCCCATCCATGCTTTCCCATGTCTTTCTCTCCCCCTCCATGCTCTTCATGCTTTCTCTCCCCCTCCATGCTCTCCATGTCTTTCTCTCCCCCTCCATGCTTCCCCATGTCTTTCTCTCCCTCTCCATGCTCTCCATGTCTATCTCTCTCCCTCCATGCTTCCCCATTTCTTTCTCTCCCCCTCCATGCTTCCCCATGTCTTTCTCTCCCCCTCCATGCTTTCCCATGTCTTTCTCTCCCCCTCCATGCTTCCCCATTTCTTTCTCTCCCCCTCCATGCTCTCCATGTCTTTCTCTCCCCATCCATGTTTTCCCATGTCTTTCTCTCCCCCTCCATGCTCTCCATGTCTTTCTCTCCCCCTCCATGCTCTTCATGCTTTCTCTCCCCCTCCATACTCTCCATGTCTTTCTCTCCCCCTCCATGCTTCCCCATGTCTTTCTCTCCCTCTCCATGCTCTCCATGTCTTTCTCTCCCTCCATGCGTCCCTATGTCTTTCTCTCCCTCTCCATGTCTTTCTCGCCCCACCATGCTTCCCCATGTCTTTCTCTCCCTCTCCATGCTCTCCATGTCTTTCTCTCCCTCTCCATGCTCTCCATGTCTTTCTATCCCCCTCCATGCTCTTCATGCTTTCTCTTCCTCTCCATGCTCTCCATGTCTTTCTCTCCCCCTCCATGCTCTTCATGCTTTCTCTTCCTCTCCATGCTCTCCATGTCTTTCTCTCCCTCCATGCGTCCCCATGTCTTTCTCTCCCCACCATGCTTCCCCATGTCTTTCTCTCCCTCCATGCTGTCCATGTCTTTCTCTCCCTCTCCATGCTCTCCATGTCTTTCTATCCCCCTCCATGCTCTTCATGCTTTCTCTTCCTCTCCATGCTCTCCATGTCTTTCTCTCCCCCTCCATGCTCTTCATGCTTTCTCTCCCTCTCCATGCTTCCCCATTTCTTTCTCTCCCCCTCCATGCTCTCCATGTCTTTCTCTCCCCATCCATGCTTTCCCATGTCTTTCTCTCCCCCTCCATGCTCTACATGTCTTTCTCTCCCCCTCCATGCTCTTCATGCTTTCTCTCCCCCTCCATACTCTCCATGTCTTTCTCTCCCCCTCCATGCTTCCCCATGTCTTTCTCTCCCTCTCCATGCTCTCCATGTCTTTCTCTCCCTCCATGCGTCCCTATGTCTTTCTCTCCCTCTCCATGTCTTTCTTGCCCCACCATGCTTCCCCATGTCTTTTTCTCCCTCTCCATGCTCTCCATGTCTTTCTCTCCCTCTCCATGCTCTCCATGTCTTTCTCTCCCTCTCCATGCTCTCCATGTCTTTCTCTCCCTCTCCATGCTCTCCATGTCTTTCTATCCCCCTCCATGCTCTTCATGCTTTCTCTTCCTCTCCATGCTCTCCATGTCTTTCTCTCCCCCTCCATGCTCTTCATGCTTTCTCTTCCTCTCCATGCTCTCCATGTCTTTCTCTCACTCCATGCGTCCCCATGTCTTTCTCTCCCCACCATGCTTCCCCATGTCTTTTTCTCCCTCCATGCTCTCCATGTCATTCTCTCCCTCTCCATGCTCTCCATGTCTTTCTATCCCCCTCCATGCTCTTCATGCTTTCTCTTCCTCTCCATGCTCTCCATGTCTTTCTCTCCCCCTCCATGCTCTTCATGCTTTCTCTCCCTCTCCATGCTCTCCATGTCTTTCTCTCCCTTCATGCGTCCCCATGTCTTTCTCTCCCTCTCCATGCTCTCCTTGTCTTTCTCGCCCCTCCATGCTTCCCCATGTCTTTCTCTTCCTCTCCATGCTCTCCATGTCTTTCTCTCCCTCTCCATGCTTCCCCATGTCTCCCCCCTATGTTTTCCCATGTCTTTCCCTCCCCCCAATGTCTTACTTTACTTTACTCAAGTTCACACTGGGTGACCTCAGACAAATCCATAGATTATTATCATATCTGAATGAGGTGATACATTTTTTTTCATTCTTGTACAAACGTGGTTGTAGCACATTATTCTCACTTATTACTCAATTTGTAGCCGACCCACAGGAAAGAAGTGCATGCTGTAAAAACAAAAGAACTTTACATGTACTGTGATAGCAGTTGTTGCTGTGGTTACAGAATCACACTTAAAACAACATCAATATATAAAACAGCAAGTTTTAACACATTTTTACTTTTATGTTAAGCTCATGCATGATAATAAAACCTCATTATAATATACTGTTATTTTCATATATATATTTGTCTGTGGCTAGAGAATGAAGAGGATTACGTGTTCTATTTTAATACATACAGTACCTGTTGCTGTTGATTTAACACACACAGCAGTGTAATGTGTGCACACATATGACATGCCATGCTGCACAAGCCTTAACCCGTTCGTGACCGGACTTTTTGAGAAAAAAAATGTCCTTCTGGACAATGGCTGTTTTAGCATTCCTGCGGTGTTTGTGTTTAGCTGTAAGTTTCCTCTCTTTCTCATTTACAGTACCCAATACACACACACACACACACACACTCACTATGTATATTTATATATACTATTTTTCAGGACAAGAATAGCTTTCTCTAGAAACCATTATTTATATTACATCATATCATGTAATTTACAATAAAAAAGAAAATTGAAAAAAACAAAAACGTTTTCTAACTTTAGCTTGAAGTCTTTAACACATCTACAAATCTAATAAAAAAAACCCTGATATATACCGGTAGTTCTAATATTTGCCCTGAGTTTGATAGTACCCCATGTTTTTAAATTGATAAAGTTATAAGGCAGTAAGTACAAGTAATTCAATGGTTGAAGCATACTCCAAAAACTTCAAATGGTAACACCAGATTGCAGTAAACGTACAAAATAGTTTATTTAATTACAACTGTGGCAAAACAGCAGAGTGTACACATCCCTGGCACAGAGCTAGTCCTGAGGCATTCAGTCATGTCAATCACATGGTATGCTTGTAGGCATATCGCAATCAGAGCTGCAGGAGGTGCTGAGCGCATCCAATGTCCTGGAATAGAGTGCTTTCCCAGGACTTACCTTGGGGTCTAGGACACTTCTTCGCCGCATCTTCATCGCTGACAGTTCAGTGCGGCAGTTAGAACGCTGCTATGTAAGAGCTGACAGTTCAGCGCTGAACTGTCAGCTCTTACAAATGTACAAGTAAAAAGAAAATAACCCAGCCTAATAAATGATTCCCCCCCTAAGTGCCCCCCAAACCCCAATACTAAAATTAACCCCAGAACCTTAATACTAACCCCTAAACCCTAATACTAACCCTTGACCCCTAATACTAACCACCTAAACCCTAATACTAATCCCTGACCCCTAATACTAACCCCCTAAACCCTAATTCTAACCCCTGACCCCTAATACTAACCCTCTAAACCCTAATACTAATCCCCAAACCCCTAATACTAACCCCCTAAACCCTAATACTAACCCCCGAACCCTAATACTAACCCCCTAAACCCTAATACTAACCCCCTAAACCCTAATACTAAAATTAACCCCCTAAACCCTAATACTAACCCCCTAAACCCTAATACTAAAATTAACCCCCTAAACCCTAATTGTAACCCACTAAACCCTAATTCTAACCACCCTTACTAAAATAAACTAAAACACTGAAATAAACTTACCTTTAGCGATGAAATGTCCCGCGATGAAATCTCCAGCGACGAGTTGTCTTGTGGTGCAGAGTCGGCGGTGAAGCGGCTGCGCGGATGCAGCCGCGATGAAGTGTCCCATCCCCCTTCCCTGGTACTTCCAATGTCTGAACCACACAGGCTGGTCAAGCCACCGTCAAATTCTCATACGATTTGCCCCAAGATTCTACACATGGAGAAACTGGGCGGTCCCAGGAGATGTTGGATGGTTGATTTAAACTGTGCTGCGGCGTGGGACCTGTGGGGGAAGTAGACGGGAATATAGTGAACCAGAGTGAAAAACCTGCTAAAAATGTAAAAAAATAATAATTTTACAACCAGAATCAGTTTCTCACTCACAAATAGTTTTTGCTATCTTCGGGTTCTTCAGGCTGACTCGTACATTATGGAATCAGTGTGTATCTTCTATTTTTGTTATATTAAAACTAAAAATAAATACAAATATACGGACACTTACCACAATGAAATATTAACCCCTTAGTGACATGACTTTTTTGGCTTGTCCGACGCTTGGTGACATGGGCTGTTTTAACATTTCTGAGGTGTTTGTGTTTTGCTGTAATTTATTTCTGTCTCATTTAGTGTACCCGCACAAACTATATATCGTTTTTATCGTTATAAGAAGGGCTTTCTTTTTATACCATTATTTTGATAATAGCATATCATTTGATGTAAAAAAAAATAATAAAATATGGCAAAAAAATTTAAAAAATAATTTTTTTATGACTTTTATTTGAAAAATCGTATACTCATGTACAAGAGACAACAAAAAAACACTGCTAAAAAGTTTCTAATATATGTCCTGAGTTCAGAAATAGCCCATGTTTTTATGTTTTTGTGCTTTTTTAGTCATGTTACAGGGCCAAAACTATAAGTGGTGCAAAGCTATTTTAAAATCCTTTCTTTCAAAATTAGCGATAGTGACATTGTAACACTGATTTCTGTACTAAATCCATGAATGACCCCCAACATGTAAATATTTTTGAAAACTAGACAACTCAGGGCATTTATCTTGGGGTATTTTTACACATTTCATGTAGCCATTTTACCACCAATCTATGCCAAAGTTTGCAGCAAAAAATCTTTTTTTTTAATTTTTCACATATATTGCAATTTAGGTAAACATTACCTTAAAATGTGAAGGGGTATTTCCAAATAACACCTCAATATGTGTTCAGCAACATCTCCTGAGTACAGGGATACCACCCATGCATAGGTTTGTTGGTTTGTTTTGGGGCTAAAAGGCCACATTTAGGGGGTGCTCATTTTGGTTTTCCAACTTGGAATTCTGACATGCAGAAAACTTGTGCCATTTGGGACATTTTTGAAGCCAGAAAGTGTATTCTACCCCACAAAACCATATATTTTTTTAAACTAGACACCCTAGGGTATTTCAAATGGTAGTTTTTTAACACTTTCCATGCACTAATTATACTACCAGCCTATGTCAATGTTTTGGGTAGTCATTTTTTTCACATACATTGTACTTTGGGCATGAATTCACTGATCCTGTTATATGTCAGTGCCAAACAACACCTCAATATGTGTTCAGCAACATCTCCTGAGTACAGGGATACCCCCCATGTATAGGTTGGTTAGGTTATTTGGGGGTTAAAAGGCCACATTTGAGAGGTGCGCTTTTTGGTTTTCCAACTTGGAATTCTGACGTGCAGAAAACCTGCGCCCATGTCCCATTTGGGACATTTTTGAAGCCAGAAAGTGTATTCTACCCGACAAAACCATATATTTTTTTAAACTAGACACCCTAGGGTATTTCAAATGGTAGTATTTTAACACTTTCCATGCACTAATTATACTACCAGCCTATGTCAATGTTTTGGGTAGTCTTTTTTTTTCACATACATTGTACTTTGGGTATGAATTCACACATCCTTTTATATGTCAGTGCCAAACAACACCTCAATATGTGTTCAGCAACATCTCCTGAGTACAGGGATACCCCCCATGTATAGGTTAGTTAGATTATTTGGGGGCTAAAAGGCCACGTTTAGGGGGGGTGCATTTCCAACTTGGAATTTTGACATGTAGTCAGCCTGCGCCCATGTTCCATTTGGGACACTTTTGAAGCCTGTCAAAGTATTTTACCCCATAAAAACATAGATTTTGGAAAACTAGACATCCTAGGGTATTTAAAATTGTGGTATTTTAACACTTTCCAAGTGCTAATTCTACCACCAACCTATGTCAAAGGGTTGGGTTGTCATTTTTTCCCCACACACATTGTAGTTCAGGCCGGAATTTTCAGATTCTGGTATTTGCCACTGCCAACCAACACCTCAAAATGTGTTCAGCAACATCTCCTGAGTACAGGGATACCCACCATGCATAGGTTTGTTGGTTTATATTGGGTCTAAAATTCCACATTTAGGGGGTGCGCAATTCCAACCTGGAATTTTGACATGTAGTCAGCCTGCGCCCATGTTCCATTTGGAACATTTTTGAAGCCGTCCAATGAATTTTACCCCATCAAACCATATATTTTTGGAAAATAGACATCCTAAGGTATTTCAAATGGTGGTATTTTAATACTGTATAGGTACTAATTCTACCACCAGCCTTTGTAAACGTTTGTGGTAGTACTTTTTTGGGAGTTTTTTTTCCACATGCATTGTACTTCAGGCATGAATTCACAGATTCTGGTATATGTCACTGCCAAACAACAACCCAATATGTGTTCAGCAACATCTCCCGAGTACAGGGATAGCACCCATGCATAGGTTTGTTGGTTTGTTTTTGGCTAGAAGGCAACATTTGTGAGATGCGCATCTCAAAATTCCAACTTGGAATTTTGACATGTAGTCAACCTGCGTCCGTGTCCTTTATGGGATATATCTTTGAAGCCAGCCAATGTAATTTACCCCCACCAAACCATATATTTTTTTATCGGTAGACCCCCATCACTACTTGTGGCAAGGGCTCAGCAGCCACCGATACATCGCTAGATGATGTATCAGAAAGCTGAATAGGGTCAAAATCGAACCCTGAGTCCGCGGCCTCAGATTCAGTGCGTAAGCAGTGATCTCGAGCATAGAAGGGGTTAATAGCTCTTAGAAGAGCCTATCTAGTACTGTAATACATTACAGTACAAAGAAATTAATCCATAAAACAGTGACATAAAAAAAAATAAAATATGCAGACAGATAAAAATTGCTTTGGCGTCAATATCATTGCGTAAGCAGTGATCGACGGCAAACAAGGGGTTAATAACTCTTAGAAGAGCCTTTTTAGTACTGTAATAAATTACAGTACAAAAAAAATTAACCCCTAAAAAATGCACAAACAGCAAAAATAAATGCGCTGATGTGCACGATCACTGCTTATGCAAGATCAGTGGCAGGGAAGGGGTTAAACGCAGGGAATTGCTTTAATAAAATTTTTTTTATTGTTTTATTATTTGTGTGTTGTGTATTTATTGTTTTTTTTAACTTTTACTTACTTTTAGAACTTTGATCTGTCTCTCTCCCTCACTAAAAAAAATGTGAGGAGAGGGAGACAGATCATAACTGGTCAGATCAATATAGGGTTAATATTGATCTGACCAGTCAGTGGGGATGTTCAGCAGAACATCCCCACTGCCTGTCAGTGTGCCTGGCAGTCACTGATTGCCTCTGTGAAGAGGCAATCGTGTGACAGCCAGAGAGCACAGGAAGCAGGTACTTCCTGTGCTCTTGCCCTTAGAAGGGCAGCGCCATCTTGGTCACTTAGTGACCAAGATCGTGCATTTTTTTTGTGTGTTTCTGATTGCCTCGACTTACGAGGCAATCAGAAACACTTTCTGAGCATAGGAAGCGAAAAATTTGCTTCCTATGCTCGTTTTTTAAATGCCCGCGTTTTAAAGGCACTGTGCCTTTAAAACCGGCATTTCGATCGCTCTCCGGAGCGATCGAAATGCCGCCGGGCATTTTTTTTAGCATTGTACGATGCTTCCACACGGAAGCATCGTTACAATACCATCAGAGCACTGAAAGCAGAAAAACTCCGCTTTCAGTGCTCGTTTTGACACAGGACGGACTAGGTCCGTCCTGTGTCACTAACGCCTCGGCACACAGGACGGACCTAGTCCGTCCTGTGTCGCCAAGGGGTTAAAGACTGAGCAATGTAAAAAAAAAAGTCTTAAAACTAAAATGCCTCTTTCCTACGAGTAATGTACCTTTTGAATTTTATTTCTACGTCGTTTTATTGTTGATTTATTAAACTTTTAATGTAGAATTTTCTTACAGAGGGAAAAATTTATTTGGTAGGCTATCTGTACATAGTATCTCTGTACATAAAGGGAATATACACAGTAAAGGAAGAGTGTATATTTAAATGAAGAAAAACTACCACAACTAGAGGACATAGTCTTAAATTAGAGGGGAAACAATTTAAAATCAGGAAGTATTACTTTACTGAGAGGGTGGTAGATGTATGGAATAGCCTTCCAGCGGAAGAGGTAGAGGTAAGCACAATGAAGGAGTTTAAGCATGCGTGGGATAGACACAAGGCTATCCTAGATATAAGATAGGGAACTGGGGACTAATAAAATTATTTAGAAAACTGTGCAGACTAGATGGACCGAATGGTTCTTATCTGCCGACACATTCTATATTTCTATGTTTCTATTGCTGGCAGATCTGTCGACCAACAGTGTTGCTCTCAGTAAAGTCTGGAGGTGTCAAAATTGCACAAGTCCAGTGACAGGTAGCTTAACAACTCAAAGGATAATTGTTTTTTCTTACAGCATCCACTGTACAGGCAAAAGTTCTTGTAAATATTGCAACATTGTAAAGGGTCACTGGGGGATTAATAAAGGCAGGTATCAGGTTGTGGCATACTGCTGGGGTTCTGGTATTGGATCTGCAATACCACGAATTAATCTGCCTTAAAACAGTTATGTTTCATATGAAAGGAAAATAGTTTATATTATATATATATATTTTTTATGTAACTTGTAAAAAATATCTTGAAAAAAAAATGGCAGAGTTACAAGAGACAGTCTGTGCTCTGACCCAGGGAGCTTGCAATCATCTCCGGCTTAGCATCTGGGTTATGCAAAAAGGAAGTAGAAGCAGTAGTGCAGAGAGCCGAGTTGCAGGGTGGGGGGCGGGAGGGGATTGAGACACACAAAAATAAATGCAGAAGAAACAGGCAGGAAGAAGCTATGGGCTTTCTCAGAGCAGAGAGGATGTGAATTACCTTCCACATGAACTGATCAAACAAAAAGGTAAAGAGCATGGTGGGTCATTCAGAGAAAGGGAGATCAACTGTATACATCCCATATGCTTCTATTAGAATTACACTCACCTTCATGTTAGCATGAAGTGATACTAGCGCCCAGTAGAGGAAGTAACTAATATTCTCGCTTGATATACAGAACCCCAAAAGAAAGGCCTTTATACCCCCTGATACATGCCAGGCACAGATCAGACTAAATCGGGTAAGGTTTTCCTTCTGTTAAAAATATAAACTGCTGTAGTTTGTTGGATACACCTCCTAAGTCTATGAAAAAAACATTATTTTCATCTACTTGATTTGGTGATGCAGTGACCAGAGTCAACAAAATGCTTAATAATAAGAAGCAGATTCTGCGGTTTGGTATAAAAGATCAAAACATAAAATGTGTCGGTAGATATGAGCCATTTGGCCCATCTTGTGTCCAATAAAGGGCCAGAGTAGCCCCGGTAGATATGAACCATTTGGCCCATCTTGTCTCCAATAAAGGGGCAGAGTATCCCCGGTGGATAATAACCATTTGGCCCATCTTGTCTCCAATAAAGGGGCAGAGTAGCCCCGGTAGATAAGAACCATTTGGCCCATCTTGTCTCCAATAAAGGGGCAGAGTAGCCTGGGTAGATATGAACCATTTGGCCGATCTTGTCTCCAATAAAGGGGCAGAGTAGCCCCGGTAGATATGAACCATTTGGCCGATCTTGTCTCCAATAAAGGGGCAGAGTAGCCCCGGTAGATAAGAACCATTTGGCCCATCTTGTCTCCAATAAAGGGGCAGAGTAGCCTGGGTAGATATGAACCATTTGGCCCATCTTGTCTCCAATAAAGGGGCAGAGTAGCCCCGGTAGATATGAACCATTTGGCCGATCTTGTCTCCAATAAAGGGGCAGAGTAGCCTGGGTAGATATGAACCATTTGGCCAATCTTGTCTCCAATAAAGGGGCAGAGTAGTTCCCGGTAGACAGGGCCGGCCTTAGGGGTGTGCGAATTGTGCGCCCGCCCGGCCAGCAAAAAATAAAAAGTTTAATAAAAAGGTTTGCCGGTGGAGGGGGCGGAGCTCAGCCGGTGAGAGGTGTAGCTCCGCCCCCCACCCTGCCTCACGTGGAGCCGCGGGCAGCATGAGAATGTGCTGCTCGCACTCCCCATGCTCAGTGATAATGCAGGGTATCGTATTTTCGGATTGGCGCCACGGGGAAGGCCCGCACAGGGCGCCGGAAGACTTAAGGCCGCCCCTGCCGGTAGATAAGTAGATAAGAACCATTTGGCCCATCTTGTCTCTAATAAAGGGGTAGAGTAGCCCAATAAAACAAGACAAGAGTTAAGCAAACTGCTAAACGGTGCAGTAAATTAAATGGGCACTTCCCGGGTGATGAGATGTAATGCATGGCAAGCCTGGGTTTAGCATAAAGACAATTTCATTCAGTTGTACTCTGTATAAATAAAAAACATTTATTTATCAGTCCATTGAATAATTTAAAAAATGTAATATACGATCTGGGGGCATTCTTATTGAACAGCAAGTTCCAAATGTATTTGCATCTTTTAGAATTGTGTAATGCCAATGGAAAATGCAGCTTGTGTCTTACGGTCCTGCTATTGGCTACACAGTGTCCTATATTCCTATATATATATATGCTGCTTTGTAACCTAGACCAATAAGAATAAATGTTGAACAAAGTGGTTAGGATCAGGTTAGGATGTCTCACCTCACAACAGTTCAAACTGAGAGAGTCATGGTATACAGTAAAAATTATATTAGAATAAAGTGAAATTATAATAAAGTGCAATAAAATGGAAGAATGGGATTAAATAGTTTGTTAGGGGGCAAAGGCACTGTAAAGGCATATTAATAGAAGATGTATATATTGTGCATCCATGCCTGATGCATGGGATTTAGTATATGGGAGTAGAGAGAAATCTGTCCCCCTGCTCCACTGGACAAGCGGAGAGAGAGCAGGGTACTTTGAAAAAACAAAATGGTACGATGCACATGTTAACCACTACTAGATGCATCAAAGTTGATTTGATGCCTGGAGTGTTCCTTAAAATATTATATACCTATATATTGATTTGTGTATGTATTCACGTTTCTTACACAATAATTGGATTAAAATGGCTAGCCTTTAATTTGCAGGCTATTTTCTATTTTTTGGGGGGATTTTTTCTAAATGTGTTATTTATTCAGGGTCTAAACATATTATGGTGTACAGATAATAAATGTTACTGAGTCCTTCATGACACTGGATATGGATTTCCTAATATATCACTCTCCCTCTTCACAGCTGATGTAAAAGGATTACATTTTGGGACACAAAGTTTGATTAAAAATGGCTCGGAGGAGGGCTTCAGACTTCAGGACGTTGCCGGAATACGAGAAGAGTCAGATCAAGAGGACTCTGGAATTGGGCACGGTGATGACGGTATTCAACTACAAAAAATCTCAGCCAGAACGAAGAACCATCCAGGTGATAATGGAAACCTATCAGGTGGCTTGGAGTAAGACCGCAGACAAGATTGAAGGATTCTGTAAGTATCATCAAGGTTCTCAAGGGTCGAAGAGGCTACAGAGTAATGTGTGAATCACATAAAAACTGATATGTTAGGAGGAGAGTGTTATTCTTTTGTATGGTAGTCGTAGGATGTAAGAGATTTGTCGAGTTGAAGGATTTGTGCCTGGAATTGTACTTGTAATTTGGATTGTGAGGCATGAACGGAAGCATCTTGTTAAGTGGTAGAGTGGGCAAGGGACATTGAGGCTCTCGGTGGAGGGTGGGCAGAGAGGAATTACGTTGGTAGGATGGTAGGTGTCAAGTCTCTCTGCTGCACAATCCCACTATTCCTTAAATAGACAATAGACATGTGCAAAACTAAAATTTTCGTTTCGTTCTCGTCCATTCGGACAAAAATTTTATTTACTTCGTCCAAAACGAATTTCGTTCATTACTGCATTCGTTTCAGACGAAATTCGTTCATTATTTTTGTTTCGTTTTATTCGTTCGTCTTATAGAATACGTGTAATTCTATTGGCTTTCTATAAACTGCACGAGAGCCCCATTCATAAGAAAAATTCTTATGAATGGGGTTTCTAGTTCGGTTTATAGAAAGCCAATAGTATTACATGCATTCCATAAACCGAAAGTTGTTCATTATGTCGGTTTATGGAATGTATGCAATGCGACTCTATTCCGGCTTATAGAATGCCAATAGCACGAATGGACGCATGGACGAATGATTTTCGTTTATTAACCATTCGTTCATTCGTCTTTCGTTAGTTTAGCATTTTCGTTATTCGTTTTTCGGACGAATGGACGAAAATGCTATTTTCGGACGAAAATGCATTTGTCCGAAAACGAATGCACATGTCTATTAAATACATATGTTTTAAAAAAAAAGTCCATATAAGAGTCTACTCAATAAAGAGAGAATCGCAGGGCATTGAGATGGGAATTTCAAACTTAAGACCAGAGTAGCAGAGTTGGGAGAATTTTTCCAACTCAGCTACATTGGCCTAAAGTTTGACATGCCCATCTCAATTCCCTGCCATTCTCTCTTTATTGAGTACACTCTTTAATAAACGTCTTACAGGACAACTGTAGCAACAAATGAACATGTATTTAATTGAAAGATCGTATCAAGGGCAAGGATGTGACATAGAAATGTTTTAATGAAAGCATACAAATAATGTACTTTATTGAGCCCTCTGTGCTTCATATGGCTCTAACAGGAGGCAGACATGTTGTTTAGAATCTTGGGCAGATCTTAATTCTGCTGCCTGAAGGTTAATGCAGAGCTGACCCCAGAAGAAACGTCCCTCCTCCAAAGACAAAAGATGAATAATTACATAAATTCAGATATAGATGCACAGAGACAATTTTAATTCACTATCCAGTCAAACCGCAGACAGGACAGCCCTACGCCTTTCAAGCTGTACACAGTGCTTAATCATAGGTATGTACTATGTATGCTAGCGATCAGTCTAGCGTGAAATGCTGCCTTGTCTGCACAACTTACTGTGGATGCACAGGATGCTGAATTCAAATAGTCTTTTGTGCCTCTGTGTCAGAGTTGAGGCCGTTATTCCTCATTCGTAACTGGAGAGTGGCAATCAGTACATGAAAAACAGTTGTTTTTTTTAAAGGAAATTAATAGGGTGCATTTGCAAATGCATAGGTAAAGAGAAGAATGCGTGTCAAAGGTGTGCGGGGGTCTCTTCTGTTGATGACATCACCTGTGGTTTCACAAGGAAATGAACGACTTTCCATGGGAAATGTGCATATCTTACGGCAAGGTGATGTCATTATCAAGAGACTTCTCTTCCCTTATGCATTGCATCATTTTTGATTCTCTCCATTCGCTGTAGAGACAATATTGAGGTCCCTTTCAAATAATACATTAGTCCAGTCCTGTAGGTGATCTCCATGTTCTCACTATAAACAATAAATATAGGGAACAAAACAGGGGGCCCTGGAGTAGAAACAATTGCTACTTCTGGCCCTACTAAGCTTTGGCTTTGATATTGGACAGTGTCTTTCATGAACCCTCCTTAAAGGTACTGGCCCGGTAGCATTGCGCTTGCTGCTTCCTCTATTGTTTAAGCCCTGTGACTATGTTTAGGTGACATAGTCCCTTTAAGGTAGTCCTTAACACAGCAGATTCCATTCTAGAATCCTCTGTTGGTAAAAGGAACAGACACTCTAATCCCAAGTGTAGCCGCTTGAGAAATACAGATTCTCACCATTACTCTTAGGTTGTGTTCCAAATATTGGATGTGATTCCCATCTCTCAGCTGATAGCCTAAACCCCTTGGCGAATTCAGATTGATGTTCATGGGGATCCCAGCAAAAAACAGCCCCTTTCAGAGGGTTATTTAATTAGAGTGCTAGCCGGATTCTGACCTTACCCAGGCGTCGTTTAATCCCATATCAAACCTCCTAGTGAAACGGAGCACAAATCATTTTGCCTGGTGCTCGAGTTCCCAGCAAGAATACAATTTGGCTGGCGACACGAGAGGTCAGGACTTTAAATTGCTTTTCCCTATCTTAGATGAAGGCGCTAAACATTTTCATTTTATGGAGAAAATGAGACAAGTTACTTAAATCCAATGACCCCTGACTTCAAGCCAAAAAAGATCTAGTCGCTTACATTCGTGTGACTGACTGCTGACCTGGTTTAAAATGAACTTTCTCTTAAAAGGTGCAGCGACAAAAGGCTGGTAAAAAAAAAACCACAAAAAACCCCCCTGCTTTAATAAGACTTTTAAGGTCAGGGTGCAGAGACAGAACAGGTTTTAGGATATTCTTGCAACGTAGATTGTGGTAGATTGACTAGAATCCTGGCTTTTGCTATGGCTTCCTTCCTTAAAGCACTACTGTCGGCAAGAATCACGTTATGTTTAATTGAAAGATGGGATCAAGTGTTGGCCTTGTAACCCCTTCCTGACACATGATGTGCCGGTTTTTGTCAATTGACGTGCTTGGCATGTGATGCTCTAATTCCTGTACAGGTAACGATCAACTTTTGCTTCCTATGCTTTGATGGGGTAGCTATGAAACCTTGTTGCCACAACAGAATTTGCCCCACCAGGGCACTGCAAGCACCCCGCATGCTCCTCCAATATGGCGCTGCTCCTTATCAGGCAGAAATCCCTTCCGTTGCTCTTTTGCTGTTGCTTGAAGCCCCTAGAGGCAGTCAGCGACATTACATTGAAGAAAACAAAATCATTTAGTTCTAGGGTTAGAGTTCAATTTACGGTTACAGATGAGTTAGGGTTAGAATTAGTGTAAGTTTTAGGGTTAGTTATAGGTTTAACATTATATTTAGGGTTCAGGTTGCAGTGAATTGTGTGAGAAAATGGTTAGGAAACAAAGAAAAAACACTGCTTTTGGTAATTGCCCTATAACTTGAAAAAAGACAGAAAAACATGCTAATTAAAGTAATTACAATTACTTGTTGTGCTATAAATTACCACGGTCTTAGTGAGTGTCTGCACTGCTTCCTTCTCAGCAGTATGCTGTCTTGCTAGGGCCACAGCCTGGGGTACAGCCGGTACCACAGTAAGGGTCTTGCCTGTCCTGTATGGCCCACAACCGGAGAATGTCTGTGCTAGGCAAGCAGCGTTGGCTCAATAAGGTGCTTTATTTGGATTCTTTCATTAAAGCATTTCTATGGAAAATGCATACATTTGATGTAATCTTTCAATTAAACAAAACTTTATTTTTTTTCCGATAGTAGTATTATAATAGAAGCAATTTTTTGGCAAAGTGGCAGAGCTACAGGAGGTTTGTCGCTCACCTCTGTTTGTTTGTGGTTTGTCTTGCTATTGCAGAGACAGACCTTCTGTTTCACAGGGGATCTAGTTAGCTCCCTTCTATTAATGTCACTGTGAGGTTTTATTATGCAAACGTCTAGATCATTGTTCATCATTTGTTTTATTGTATGCAGTCACAGACAGTACAAAGGATGTACTTTAAAACAGGAGTAGGCAACCTGTGGCCCTCCAGATGACTACATTTCCAATACTCCTCTGCCAGCCTCTGAAAGAGCATTATGGGAGATATATTTAATCACCAGCTGGATTGCCTACCACCTGCTTCAACACCTTCGTGACAATGGACATGCCTGTTGCCGACAATGGATGTACCCGGGCACGTCCTGTGGTGGTACGAGCAGTTTTAGCGATCAAAAATCGAGAAAAACTGCTCTGACGGTGCTGACGGACCGAAATTTTCAATCTGGGCACCCATGATCCATGATGATGCATGGAGCGATCGTGGGCGCCATTGTCCCGAGTCAACCTGTATTCACACTCATCCAAGCTGTATCCAGGCTTTTTCCGTTTTCTTTCTGCATTTGATATTCTGTTCTGCTTCTTTGTTATTCTTGTTCCTGGGTTCTTTACTGTTTTGTTATAATTGTGTTATGTCTTATTGTCTTAGCCACATGGTGGCTTATTTCAGTCCTGGCCACATGGTGGCATATCCTAGCTTCAGGCCACAGTTGTAGCATTTCCCTAGTCCCTGTCCTTTGTGACTCCTGCCTAGCCTGGCCCCATAGCGGCACCTGCTTTAGCCTAGCCATAAGACCAGCACCTGCCTAAGTCTGGCTATAGAGCAGCACCTACCCAAACCTAGCAATAGTCCAGTACCTGCCAAGTCTAACCCCGACTGGCACCTGCCTTAGTCTAGCTAGTCCGGGACCTGCCGAAGCCTAGCCATGAACCGGTACCTGCCTGAGTCTGGCTATTTTCTGGCACCCGCCCAGTTGGCTCCAGAGTAGCTTCTGCCTATGCCCTGTCATGAGTTCCTTCAGTGGAATGTCTTGTCCTGAGTCCCTTCAGTGGGATGCCCTGTCCTGTCCCTTCAGTGAGATGCCCTGTCCTGTCCCTTCAGTGGGATGCCCTGTCCTGTCCCTTCAGTGAGATGCCCTGTCCTGTCCCTTCAGTGGGATGCCCTGTCCTGTCCCTTTTAAATGTAATTCTTTGTCAGCTTCCAGTCTGTTCCTTCTCTGTTTCTAGCCTTGTTCCCTATCTAAGTTGTACCTTGCTCTTGTACCCAGTTTCTATGTTTTCTCTGTTCTTTGCTCTGTTCCATTTCTGGTTTTCCTTTGTCTGTGATTATGTTCCATTCCAGTTTTTCTGATTCCCTCTGCCTTGTCAGTTTATTATTTAAACCCCACCCGTTGCTGTTCAGTCCTCTGCAGCAGTCTACAGGTATCTTCTCTGTGTTTAAGTTCAATACCATGATGTGTCTTAGATTCTATTTATGCTTTGCTAATATTATGTCTTAGTTAGGGACTTGCCTAATGTGGGGTACCTTGACGTGGTTGGCAAGCTAAGACTAAATTGGCCAATTTGTTTGTACCAAACCCCCACCTTTACCAACTAAGTGTTAGGCTAGTTCCTGTATTTATATTTATTCCTTTGTACGTGACTCTTTTGTTCCTTTGTCCTGTTTCCTGTAGTATTCTTATGTTATTACTCTGCAACCCTGTACCGTGCCTTGTTTATTCTTAGTTGGTATCTGTTTTCTTGCTCATGTCTTGCCTTTATCCTGTAGCCCTGCACTCTGTATTTCAGTTCTGCTATACCTGTTACTTTTCTGTTTTTAGCTCTGCTTGGCTGTCATTTAGTTAATTTCCCCTCCAGCCCTGGGACCTGGATATAGCAGCTGCTTCACAGGGCCTGGTTGTGGCTGCAAAGACTTGAGGTACCAAACCTCTAAGCAATTGCAGTTACCCAGCACCAGGTCCTGTGTCTCCACCCTGCCATGTAGCTCCTGATCTCGGATGCACAGGGTCCTTTTACCATCCTGGATCCCGTGCAGTATGCTCCTCCAATATTGCTGCTGCCCTTTTGTGGGTAGAGCGTCGGAAGTGGGGAACAAAAAAAAAATCACTTTCGTCGCTCTGAGGCTGTTGCTTGACTGCCCCTAGAGGCAGTCGGCAACATTGCAATAATAAAAAAGAGACTTAATTAGCTAAAATCTAGGGTTAGGGTTAGAATAGTTGTTAGGGTTACAATTAAATTAGGGTTTGCATAAGGGATAGGGTTACAATTAAATTAAAATTAGAATATATTAAAGGTTAACATAAGGGTTGGAGTTAAATTTAGAGTTAGGGTTAAATTTAGGCTTCGGGTTGGGGTCAAAGGTCACTAGAAAAAAACAAAACACTATTTTGTTTTTTGCCCTATAACTTGCAAAAAAACTGCAGAAAAACATGGAAACATGCATATTTCTGAACTCAGGACAAATCTTAGAAACTATTTTAGATTTTTTAAATGACTGATTTGTTTAAAAATAAAATTAGGTCAAAGTTAGAAAAAGTTTGTTTTTTTTCATCATATTTTATCATTTCTTTTTGTAGTAAATTATAAGATATGATGAACATAATGGTATCTTATGACAATAAAAACAACATATAGTACTAGATATATACAGGTTTTGTAAGCGTCAGTAAACATGTCATACGATATATTCTCTCTTGTTATATATAAACACTAATATACAGATAATAGAGTTCATACATGTTATACATAATTAAACATATCAATTGCTAGATCTTAGGTAGTAAATGATGTTGGATATCTATATGATTGTTGCCAAAGATGGTCATGTCATTTTGTGTAATGTCTTGTTATACACAGATTGTATTAAATATATAAAATACAAATTAAAAAAAAACATATAATTTGTGTGGGTACAGGTATGAGAGAGAAGAAAATTACAGCTGAACACAAACACCCCAGAAATGTCAAAACAGCCCTTGTCACAAAGGGAAAGACAAGGTCAAAAGGTCTTGTCACTAATGGGTTAAAGGATCTCAGGTGCTGGTGTGTGTGTGTTTGTTTACAGAGGTCAGGGTGTATGCTAGTTTTGTGTGCAATGCTGCTGTAATATTATGCCTCGGTCTTGGTACCAGCAGGGGTTACAAAGTAACCTTTGCCTTTTATTTCATTCCTGAAAAATGATGTGAGACAACTGCAGGCCGGCCTGAAAGGCTGAAAGTTCATCTCTCTCTAGTTTGCAGCTTCAGGGCCTCTGTGACTGTAATAAGGTCACTGATGTCTTAGTATTATCCGTGAGAACTTCCTCCTTCCTGTCACCGAGTCAATACCTAAACTTAGAAATGCAATTTTTCCAGTCAGTGCCATTTACGGTTACATTGTCACCGTATCCTTGTATTCTGGGCTGATTCCAAACTTGAAAACTGGGAAATTAAGGAGAAAGTGCTAAACACACTTAACTGGATATTCACAGCCAAAGGTTACTTTGTTCGAGAATGACTGACTCAGTTTCTTTGGTAGAGTTGAGCGGACACCTTGATGTTCGGGTTCGGCCGAACTTCGGAAAAAAACATTTGGCCACTAAAATGCCGCTAAAAAAGTCCTGGAAAGGGCTAGAGGGCTGCAAAATTAAGTAAAATGTGGGTGAGTGTCCCCATTCATACGAATAGGTCAATTGACCTATTCTTATGAATGGGGACTCTATTTCGGTTTATAGAATAGCAATAGCATTACATGTATTCCATAAGCCAAAAGACATTAGGTTTATAGACTTTCGTTTTATGGAACACATGTAATGCTATTGCTATTCTATAAAAAGAAAGTCTATAAACAGAATGTCTTTCGGTTTATAGACTTTCGGCTTATGGAATACATGTAATGCTATTGGCTTTCTATAAACCGAAATAGAGTCCTCATTCATAAGAAATTCTTATGAATGGGGACTCTATTTCGGGTCCGGGGTCCAAAAACCACAAAGTTTGGTACGAACCCGAAACAATGCGTTTCGGGTTCGCTCAACACTAGTCTTTGGGTATCAGTGGTGGCTTGATAAAGAAATGAACTACTTGTCCATGACAAATGTGTAATTTGCATGTCACGCCACAAGCGGGGGACAGTACAGATACATTTAAAATATTTTTCTCTACATTTATACATGTATTAATTTGCTAGTAATTCTCTCACACAGATAATTTTTAAGATCCCCCCCCCTCAGTATTCACAGTATAAGCAGTGTTTAAGTTGACAGGGCCCCTCTAAGCTTTTTGACCTGTCAACAGTGGCTGTTTAAATACCTTGGGATATTAAAAGACTCATTGTACCTCCCAATTGTATTGGTTTGGGGATGGGCAGTTCAGATTTGATGCCAAAAGAGACTGTGAGCATGCAGAGACAGATAGATCAGGGGGCATGTGAATGGAGCCCCACAAATGCGCGGTAGGCAAAATATATGGCACGAAGCTGAATGGTACCCAATACAGCTCAGCCCTTATGATGTCATAATGATCAGGTCCTTAAAGGAATAGACCACTGCTTGTTTTTCAACCATGATAATAACATAGTATTTTAGGTTGAAAAATGACCAAGTCCATAAAGTTCAACCCTTCTGCCTATCATATTCATGCGTTTGATCAAAAACAAGGCAAAAAAACAAGCGAGGAACCTATTTTGAATTTTGCCTCTTAGAGTGAAAAAATTCCTTCTTTACTCCTAAAGACAATCAGATTTCCCCTTGGATCAACACGCGCTAAAATATTAATGATAATCTGTTACTTTTCATTTGACTTAGTAATGTCTCTGATGAATATGGATTGTTTTTTTTTTTTTTTTTTTTATAGTGCTGTGGTGTTATTTTATGATCTATTTTTATTTCATAAAAAAAAAAGTCTCCTGGACTGGACCAGTGTCTAAAAACCAGACTCAATTAGTATCCCCTGTGCTCAGAATGTCATGGCTTCCCCATTTTTCTAATGGTTTGTTGTATCTTTGAAGTAGGTGAGAGATCTGATGGAGCCTTTGTAACATACTCGGTACGATTGCCAGCAGAAAGGAGGTCAATTGAAAGTATATATATTTTTTTAAATACTAATACCAGGCGTCCCATACTCTTTTGAAAACAAACTTCCAGTCTGGTAATGAGAAAAAATATTGTATAGAATAACACCACAGTACTACAAAACAATCTATTCTATTAATCATTTGACTTTCCCCAGAGCCCTGCTCACATTTAAATTAATTGGACATGTCCTATGAATGAAATAATGACCAGATGGTGTAACGTTGTAGACTAAAATCCATCCAGAAGATGTACATAAACATTTTCCATTTCTAGTTACTTTGATTTCCTTTCTGTGTATCTCTCTAAAGCTGGATTTCTGTAAAATGACACCATGCAGTAATGCAGATGATTATTTTGTGGTGATAAAGGAGAAGCACTGGTTATCATATGCAAATGTCCTTTCCCTTTGAGAGGGAGGAGTACAAAAAAAAAAAAAAAAAAGGAAACTGTTAAAAAAACTATAGTTGCCAACATCGGCCATGTTTCCAGGGACACATATTTGTTCCACATGCTGCAGAAAGAACATGCAAAGTGCAGCCCGGCAGTATGTAGGATGGATATACGCACAGACACAATCAAATTAATTAATCAGGGTGGAGATCTCATTTGACCTACCATGATTAATTAATTGGATAATATATGTATATATTAGATTTACACCTTACAGTATGTATAATATATTTATATATTAGATTTACACCTTACAGTATTTATAATATATTTATATATTAGATTGACACCTTACAGTATATATAATATATGTATATATTAGATTTACACCTTACAGTATATATAATATATGTATTTATTAGATTTACACCTTACAGTATATATAATATATGTATATATTAGATTTACACCTTACAGTATATATAATATATGTATATATTAGATTTACACCTTACAGTATATATAATATATTTATATATTAGATTTACACCTTACAGTATTTATAATATATTTATATATTAGATTTACACCTTACAGTATTTATAATATATTTATATATTAGATTTACACCTTACAGTATATATAATATATGTATATATTAGATTTACACCTTACAGTATATATAATATATGTATATATTAGATTTACACCTTACAGTATTTATAATATATTTATATATTAGATTTACACCTTACAGTATATATAATATATTTATATATTAGATTTACACCTTACAGTATATATAATATATGTATATATTAGATTTACACCTTACAGTATATATAATATATTTATATATTAGATTTACACCTTACAGTATATATAATATATGTATATATTAGATTTACACCTTACAGTATATATAATATATTTATATATTAGATTTACACCTTACAGTATATATAATATATTTATATATTAGATTGACACCTTACAGTATATATAATATACTTATATATTAGATTTACACCTTACAGTATTTATAATATATTTATATATTAGATTTACACCTTACAGTATATATAATATATGTATATATTAGATTTACACCTTACAGGATATATAATATATTTATATATTAGATTTACATCTTACAGTATATATAATATATTTATATATTAGATTTACTCCTTACAGTATATATAATATATGTATATATTAGATTTACTCCTTACAGTATATATAATATATTTATATATTAGATTTACATCTTACAGTATATATAATATATTTATATATTAGATTTACTCCTTACAGTATATATAATATATTTATATCTTAGATTTACTCCTTACAGTATATATAATATATGTATATATTAGATTTACACCTTACAGTATATATAATATATTTATATATTAGATTTAGGTATATTTGAGTCCATTTAACTAAATTTCCTGGGGTATAATGAGGATAGTGGATAGTTTTAAAATGGGCATATAGGGGTCATTATGTAGAACAATCCCACACATGAAAGTGCTGACAAGTTTAAAAAAAAGTGGGTATAATTGCTGAGAATTTTTTTTTCTCCATTTTTTCCCTCCTATTTATAATGTTAAAGTTCCTTGAATACATGGGTTTTCTTGGACATATATAGGAGTGTGTTACAAACAATTATGGGGCAAAGTCATTCAGCAGGGTGGTTCCCATGGTGATTGCTCCATTCCCCTCCCATAGAACCTATACTATACATAAACCTATAGTGCAATAAGCAGGAGTGGTATGCTCACTGCAGTGATTGGCCGCTTAGTTTAACACTGATTGGTCACCTCGCTGTCACGTGACTCTAGTCGCTATATTAATGTAAAACAGTATGTACTCCAGATATTCTGCCATTTATCAGTTTCAAGCATTGGTAAAAAAATAAAAATAATAATTAAATAATAATACATTTGTCTTGTTCATAATGTCATCTGATAATATTTATTTTACACAGACACAAGTAAATGTCCACTGCATATGTTTGGGCATCACTCTCAGTCAGCTTTATGACTGCCCACCATGACAAAAGTAGCCCCCTCCCCCATCTGCATTGCCAACGTTGGCCACCTCTGCATGGAGCATTGGCAGCCCAGCCTTCCACATGCCAACAGACTTCAACCTGGAGGGCTACATTGGGAAACCAGAGCCCAATCACACAGTGGTGTATCTTGGTTTTGTGCTGCCCATGGCAGATAAAATTCTGGCAACCCCCCCACCCATGTTGCACACCTACGACATGCGCCATCACCCACATTACACACACATTAAATGCCAATCATCCCCATTACATGCCCCCGTCACCCCGATTAACTGGACGGAGTTAAAGCTTGCTGAACGGTGGGGGAGGGAGTGAAAATGTTTCAAGCACCAGAAGTGTGCTTTAACACCCTCTGGCAAAGTGCCGCCCTAGGCGAGTGCCTTGTTTGCCTTGTGGAAGATACACTATTGCAATCACATAATAATGCCTTTATCGGTCAGTGGTCTGGCAAGGGAGATAGATAAAGATATTAAACAATGGCTCGTCATGTGACTGCAAGTCATTGGTAACATGGTGTAGATTGGGGCTTCCCTTGTCAATGACCTTGTTCCATTTCATATTCACACTAAGGTACATACAATACTTGTTAATAAGTTACACACCTGGCTAGCTCTGGAAGTCAGTGACTCTTAATTGATAACAAGTAACTGTTTCTGCAATTCACACAGTATCCACAGGCTGAGAGGGCATGTGACCTCTCTGTGGTAACCCTGTCTGCCTGCCGTAGAGAACAGTTCTGAGTGTGAGGAGTGACAGGTAATGTCACTGCCCATAGTGTGAGGGATTGTGCAATATTAAGAGTGAAGACAGTCAAAAAAACATTATGTATGATTAAGTAGCCTATCTGTCAAGATGAATTGAATCAGGTAAATATTGTGTTTGCACAGTAAGTAACTAGGCATAGTTCCTGTGCTCTGTTTTATTATCACCAGCCTGTTTTATTGTTACCAGGTGCCATTATTCACTCCTCTATCATGTGAAGGGTTAAAGCATGCTGCCCAGACATCCTCTCAGGCTGCCTACCACTCTTCTGCGGAAGTCTGAGTGTTGATGGTCACGGGACATCCCAGCACTCAGACTCCAGAGTTGTGCGGGGAGCAAGAGAGCCTATTTGGGTGCTGGGCAAATCTCGTGGATGCAATCTGGGTGCTCGGCAGGTCCGGTGGGTGCTATCTGGGTTCTGGGGCAAGTCATGTGGGTACAATTTGGGTGCTGGGCATGTCCTTTGTATGCAATCTAGATGTTCTGGAAAGACCTGTAGGTGCAGTCTGGTGTTTTGGCAAGACCTGTGGGCGCAAGCTGGGTGCTGTGGCAAGTCATGTGGCACATTATGAGGGTCAAGTCAGGTGCTGTGGGTGCAGTGGCAAGGAATGTGCACTTCCTCCTGCATGGTGCACTGCAAAAATCAGGCATTACTAGCTGAGTTCAACATGGCAAAAATGAGACTAAGGACTTTAATCATGAATTGACAAGGGAATTTCTAACTTAAAGCCAAAGTAGTTGAGCAAGAAAAATTCACCAGCATGAGTTTGAAATTCCCTGCCGGGAAATAAACTGAGACTCACTGAGCATCATGGTATATGTAGTTCTCAAACATCTGCTGTGCCAAGGTTGGCTATCACTGAACAGGAAGATGTTTTGTAGGAGCCATGTGCACCTAACCCACTTTGGTACCAAGGAAGCCGCAGTATACTCATGACCAGGTTGGAATCCATGCGGCACAGCAGTGCTCATTTTGCAGCCCTTCCTCAGTCACTGTTACCAGGAACCCCCTGAGTTTTGTCACTAACAGGAAGAGACTTGAGTCTGTCCGTTTAGCGTGGTGTAAAACCACTTCCTCCATCTTTCTCTAAAAAAGCCTTATCATAGTTTAGCACATCCAGGGTCAATGCCGTTTAATATCTGATTGCGCATGACTAGCCATCCACCAGCAGGATGGACTGGACGCTTCATGACTTGGGTGGACAATTAACTTGGGTGGATGCCCTCCCACGATCCACCTATGCACAATAAAAGGTAACAATGTCAATAAAACATATATGGTTAAAACACATACATGCATATAGTGCTGTAATGTATATATATATATAAAAAAAACAGGTGGCATAAAGAGTTAAAAATATTTTTTTAAAATATAAAGTGCACACAAAAATATTCATTGGTGACGTACCAATATACAATAAATACACACAAGTATTGCCAGCAGAATTATTAAATATTTGCCGCACTAGATTGCCTTCCCCCCTCTCCTGTTACCAGTGTCCTGTTCCCCACCCTGCCCTTCTCCTTGGATTGCCATTTTTGCTAATGCAATGCTGCTTTTTGCTGAAGATCCTACTCTTAAATGGGGGTCTTGACATGTGCTCAGTATTTATACACAGCTTCCCCAACAGTGGTTGGCTGTAAGTTGATTCTATTAATATTTTGTAACAATGTCTTGAAGCTGGACCCATTTCTTATGCCTGTTCGGTTAATTTCAGTTGCGTTTTGGAACCCCCCCCCCAAGGATACAATGGGGATTTTGAGGCTAGCCCTTCAGTTAGTTCTGTGCTTTGCGGGCATCTTTTGGCTGCATTCGGTTTCAGCAAATATTGCTGTGGAATCGGCTATGATCTCAGAACTGCGAACGTAGTCGGAGGCTCATCGGAGCTACCTGGGTAGCTAGACGTCTCGGGTTCCGATCCGCCACCTCCAAATATGCCAGTAATGCACCATTTTGGGGCCGCTTATCCGCACATTTTGAGTCAACCTTTAATTCTTCACAGTACAGACAGTAAATACTAGACATGTGCATTCGTTTTCGTCCGGATGCATTTTCGTCCGAAAATAGCATTTTCGTCCATTCGTCCGAAAAACGAATAAAGAAAATGCTAAACTAACGAAAGACGAATGAACGAATGGTTAATAAACGAAAATCATTCGTCCAGTCGCCCATTCGTGCTATTGGCATTCTATAAACCGAAATAGTCGGTTTATAGAATACCAATAGCATTACATATACATTCCATAAACCGACATAATGAACGACTTTCGGTAAATGGAATGCATGTAATACTATTGGCTTTCTATAAACCGAAATAGAGTCCCCATTCATAAGAATTTCTTATGAATGGGGACTCTAGTTCGGTTTATAGAAAGCCAATAGTATTACATGTATTCTATAAGCCGAAAGTCTATAATTTGCACCCACATGACTTTCTTATGAATGGGGGCTCTCGTTTGGTTTATAGAAAGCCAATAGTATTACACGTATTCAATAAACCGAACGAATAAGACAAAACGAAAATAATGAACGAATTTCGTCTGAAATGAATGCAGTAATAAACGAAATTCGTAAATAACATTTTTGTCCGAATGGACGAAAACGAAATGAAAATTTTAGTTTTGCAGATGTCTAGTAAATACGCAGCCATTGCTATCCCTGATCCCATTATATTATCCCATTCTAATTAAAAGGCTTTCAGAATTAAACAACTCCTTTTCGAAAAGCCTCTTGCGTCGACATAGTATGTTAATGTATTGTAAAAACTGAAAAAAGTCCTTTTTTAAAAAAAATTATTCCAATCCTGAATCAATATTCAGAGACATGCCATAATAATTAAATTACATCCACAACTTACTCTGCTCATAAAAAACAAATTCATATTCAAGCACCGGGTTCTTGTGAATGTTGTATTTTTTTTTTTTATAGTGTAATTAAAGAAAAATCAATTTTATTGCAGGCCATTTCCTTTTTCGGAATTATATTGGGCAAATTAAAACTAAAAGAGAGAGGAAAGTATATTGTGTGATCTTGTTAGTGGAGCTAAATATGAAGTCACAGGAAGCGGTCATGATGCCCCCAGACATCGATGGAATGTGGGCAGGATTCCGAAACAACTCTGCTTACTCAGCGCTGTACTTTACTGAAGCAGTTAAACAGACGTCTATGTAAATATTGCTCAAAGCCAACTTCTCATCCACAAATCTATAGACGTGCATAGAAAAAAAAGTACCGTATTTGCTCGAATATAAGACTCTGATTATAAGACGACCCCCCAAACTTTGGATATTCCTTTAGGAAAAAAACTAAAAGCCTGAATATAAGACTACACTATAGGAAAAAAGCTTTACTTGTATATATTCACATGTAAATTGCTTTTTAATATTTAATAAAAATTATGATATTAAAAAAATGCATTTCTTGTCTTTATTTCCTTTATGTGCCTATGCTGCCTCTCTCCCCCTCCCCCCAGCGTTGTCTCTCCCTCCCCCCAAAATTTTTGTTTCTCTCTCCACCTCCCTTCTTTTCTCTCTCTCTCCCCCCTCCCTCTCACCTTGTCTTTCTCTGCCCCTCCTTTTCTCCCTCTGCCCCCCTCCCACCTTTTCTTTCTCTGCCCCTCCCCTCCCTTCCCTTGTCTTTCTCCCCCCCCCCTTGCCTCTCTCTGCCCCCCCTCTTGCCTCTCTCTGACCCGGTCTGTCTGTACCCCCCTCCCTCCCCTTGTCTCTCTCTGCCCCCCCCACCTTGTCTTTCTCTGCCCCCCCCCCTCCCTCCCCTTGTCTCTCTCTGCCCCTCCTCTCTCCCCTGGTCTCTCGTTGGTGGCTAGTGGGGGCAGCTGGCCGACACTTCCGTCCATCCAGCTACACCTCCCATAATAGACGGAAGTGTCGGGCAGAATGGAGGATAAGACGAGGGGACATTGTTTTAGAGCATTTGCTCTGAAAAAAACCTTGTCTTATATTCGAGCAAATACGGTAATAACATTTTTTGTATAGAAATAAATAGAATAATACTGAGAGGGCAGTGGATGTATGGAATAGCCTTCCAGCAGAAGTGGTAGAGGTAAACACAGTCAAGGAGTTTAATAATGCGTGGGATAGGCACAAGGCTATCCTAGCTATAAGATAGGGAACGGGGGACTAATAAAAGTATTTAGAACATTGGTCAGACTAGATGGGCCGAATGGTTCTTATCTGCCGACACATTCTATGTTTCTATGTAATATGTTTTCTTCCAGATGATACTATACCATTTATACATGTGAAAGGGTTCCCTTTACATGCATAGATTACAAAACAATAGTTCATTTTTTTAAAATTGTGTCTGTGCAGTCACCTGTTGGCATCAGCTTGTGGCACATGTGCAGATGACCTTTTCTGCAATGTAGTAGTTCATCTGCATATTACGCCACAAGGCGATGTCATAAGCCTGAGACTGAACAGACCTATTCAAAACTCATAGTATAAAAATGTTTCTCTTAATCGATGCATTTGCTGGCATTCAGTTATGCTTGACATGCAGTGACCGAGTCCAGAAGTTACTGAAGACATAAACTGATGGTAGATGGTATTAGAATGCGACCAATGTGATTTACAGAGCTACTGTTTATAGATTGGAGTTAATGTATATTCATGCGTTCTAATATCACGGTATGGTTATTATTTTCAGTCTATTCATGTTCCTTTTCTTCGTTTGTTTCATTTTTTTTTTTGCAGTGGACCTCTCAGAGGTAAAGGAAATCAGACTGGGGAAAAGCTCCAAAGATTTTGAACGCACAAAAGCCTCGCGTTTAAAAGAAGACTGCTGCTTCAGCATTTTCTACGGAGCCCAGTTTGTACTGAACACTCTGAGCTTGGAAGGTAGGAGAGGCCTGTATTCTCTATATTCCCAGTAACTACTTATACCGTGATCTGCAGGAATCCAGACAGACTAGTTGTGCTGCATGGGAAGTTCTCAGAAAAAAAAATGTTCTGCAAAGAATCCCCATGTACATTAATACGGCTCCAGTTGTGAAGCATATGGCGTTTTGCT
This sequence comes from Pelodytes ibericus, assembly GCA_036172795.1. Classification (NCBI taxonomy): domain Eukaryota; kingdom Metazoa; phylum Chordata; class Amphibia; order Anura; family Pelodytidae; genus Pelodytes; species Pelodytes ibericus. Next base: position 197,528,306 of record CM069862.1, read on the forward strand.
CTCAGAGGTGTGTGGTTGGGGGAAGGGGCATGTTAATATTTGGGATCTTGCTCAACGCGTCTGTTCTATTTTTAAAAAAATAATTTTTACTTAGTTTTTTTTTAATACCATAAATCAGTAAATGGGATAAAGTATCCTGCCGTTAACAGAGAGATAGGGGTCTAATCACTAAAGGTTGAGTATAGTGTGAAGAGGTCAACCTCCTCACCCTATTCACTTAATTAAACTTGACCTCTCCCCCCCCCCCCTACCACCTTGCCACAATGCCCATCTCAATCTCGCTTTCCCTTTAGTGAAAAGCGAAAAAAAAAAAATAGCTTTTTACTAAATTGAATTGGGAGGCGAGTTGGACTTTGACGTCCAACCCCCCTCCCGCAATTCGCCTCCTTTACAGCAGCCGATTCTCAAGTTTGACTTCGTCTAGGAGGTCGCGTTTGATCTTATCCCGAACTGCTCAAAATGTTAACGAGTGCCATTTTCAAAGATTGGGATGCGGCATCTCAGGGGGTGGCTGGTCTTGACATCCAAACTCAAACGTTAGTGAATATGGCGACCCTTAGCCGTATGAGTGTATTGGATGTCCGCTATATCATTGTCGATGAGTCTTATCCAGTCTGTTATAGTGGGAGGTTCTTCGCATGCCCAGTTGTATACAATTGCTTTCCTTGCACTGAATAGTAAATATGTCATTAATTCCAGTTGTGGAGTTTTGGTAGGTGTTACCATGTCCACTATTGCCCGGCTCCTGAGGAAGTTAGCTTGACTAATGAAATGCCTTGAGCAAGGGTGACGCCATCAGTTAAGCTAATGTTCTCCTGAGCCAGACAAGACCATGGTATGGTGACTTGCCCGGCTCCTGAGGAAGTTAGCTTCACTAATGAAATGCGTTGCGCAAGGGTGACGCCATCAGTTAAGCTAAAGTTCTCCTGAGCCAGACAAGACCATGGTATGGTGACTTGCCCGGCTCCTGAGGAAGTTAGCTTGACTAATGAAATGCCTTGAGCAAGGGTGACGCCATCAGTTAAGCTAACGTTCTCCTGAGACAGACAAGACCATGGTATGGTGACTTGCCCAGCTCCTGAGGAAGTTAGCTTGACTAATGAAATGCGTTGAGCAAGGGTGAAGCCATTAGTCAAGCTAACATTCTCCTGAGCCAGGCAAGACCATGGTATGGTGACTTGCCTGGCTCCTGAGGAAGTTAGCATGACTAATGAAATGCGTTGAGCAAGGGCAGGGGCGTTGCTAGGTCTTCGGATGATATGGGGCTAGAGCCCAGTTGAGCTCGGTCACACACTGCGTCTCTCTCTCACACACACACCGTCTCACTCCCTCACGCACCGTCTCTCTCCCTCACGCACCGTCTCTCTATCTCACAAACACACCATCTCTCTATCTCACACACACACCGTCTCTCTCTCTCACACACACCGTCTCTCTCTCTCACACACACCGTCTCTCTCTCTCACACACACGTCTCTCTCTCACACACACCGTCTCTCTCTCTCTCCCTCTCTCACACAGACCGTCTCTCTCTCTCTCACACACACAGACACCCTGAGACACACTCACACAAACACCCTTACACACACACACATTGAGACACCCAGACATACACATTGAGACACCCACACGCACACATTGAGACACCCACACGCACACATTGAGACACCGACACCCACACACATTGAGACACCCAGACACACACATTGAAACACACACTGAGACACCCAGACACACACTGACACACACTGAGACATCCAAACACACACTTACACACATTGAGGCACCCAGACACACACTGAGACACCCAGACACACACACTTACACACACTGAGACACCCAGACACACACTCACACACATTGAGACACCCAGACACACTATGAGACACCCAGACACACACTTACACGCATTGAGACACCCAGACACACTATGAGACACCCAGACACACACTCACACCCAGACACACACTTACACACACCTAGACACCCTGACACACACACCTAGACACCCACACACAGTCACACACATTTTTTTTTTTACTTACCTTACATTTGGTCCGTCATCCAGGACCTTCTGCTGGATGTCCATCCACCTGTCGTGCTGTGCTCTGTATGGCCAGAGCATCTCGAGGAGGAGAGGCTAGGGAGAGAGCACCCTTTAGCAGCCTCTCCTTCCGTTGGCCCTCACCCCCGTGTGAGGTTAATCCTCCGATTCTGGGACCATGTCCCAGATGGAGGAAAGCTCACCAGGGGATTTTTGTTTATTTTTTATAATAATTATAGCCCTGGAGTCTCAGGGCTAAAAAATACTTTAGCCCCGGAGTCTCCATTCGGGGCTATGAAGGGGGGGCTCGGGGCTATAGCCCCAGTAGCCCACCCCTAGCGACGCCTCTGAGCAAGGGTTAAGCCATTAGTCAAGCTAACATTCTCCTGAGCCAGGCAAGACCATGGTATAGTGACTTGCCCGGCTCCTGAGGAAGTTCTCTTGACTGATGAAATGCGTTGTGAAAGGGGGACACCATTATTTATTATTGTGATTGCATTTTTTTTATTCTGGTAGCTGTTTTCACCTCTCTCGGTTTTGGGATCAGACATTCAAAGAGAGTATTGCTGCCTTTTCTTTTCATTACTAAAAATACTAGGTTTCCTAGGATACAGTGCAGAAGGTCAAAGCAGATACTCCTAGAGGGAACCTCAATAGAGTGAAACCAATTATTTCTGGGTGGACCCAAGTATCCCTATCGAGTGACAGGGACATTCCATGAGTGGAAGGAAGATCAGCATCCATCTGGCCTACACCAAATTACTAATAGACACCAGCAAAAATGCCAAAATAGTAATTATCGCCAGAAGGGTTCATAGTTAAAAATAATTCTTTGAACTTATAATACAAAGTTAAATAAATAATAAATACAATTCAATAGATTTGGATTATTGTGTTCACATTATTACATACACATTATAGCACTCTCCTCAGTATCAAGCCAGTCCGATGTAGCAAAACAAATAACAAATTCCTCTAGCACTCAGTGTTCTACAATAACATGATTATATTTACACATTATAAGCAGTGCATAGGAATGTTCTTCCTTAACAGATTGTGTCTATCTACCTCCTCCCTCTATTAAATTATAAAATGTAAAACATTATTATTTAAAAAAAATAAAAGGATTTCGATATGTAAGCTCTCACACATTAAAAAGGAAAGAAAATAACACTTTAATTTTTTTTTTTTTTTTTTGGTATCACTTTAGAAATCGTAATAACACCTACAAAAACAGCATTCTTATCTATTTCCTTAAAGAATTAAAAAAAAAAAAATCTGAGAAACTGACATTTTTAGTGAGGCTGCAGTAAATTTGTTCGGAAGCCATGCATTTTTTATTATCTATCTGACCTTGTTTTCTCAGCAAAACAACTTGTTATCTCCAGAAAACAACTTGATATCTCCAGAAAACAATCCATGGGCTGCTATATTTTCACTTCACTTAACTGGATTGTTTTTTTTGTTTAAAGAACGCATCGTTCTTTATCTAAAGCTGTGGATATTTAAAATATATGACATAATATATTACCATATATATATATATAAACTGGGACACTTCCTTGCACTTGCCTCCCAGCTGTCTTGGAGACTGTGTTCAGGGCCCATTGTTCTTTGGAAATATACAACCAGAAACAACCAATATATCTATGATCCTGAACAATAAAAATCTTTATTATTAAAAATACTACAACAGTAAAATCACAATAAAATGTGGTGTAGTAAATTCAGATCACAGATCAGAGAAATGTGAATCCTCCCGCAATGCTTCCCTCATTGCACTTATGTGACATTGAGCCTTATAATCCAGGTTCATGGTAAACACATTTGTTCATTAGCACCATGTGTGTAAGGCATGTTAGTGCAACAATGCATGACCAGTTTGTTGGCATGCTCCCTTTTGAAGGCCAGTTATGTGCGTAGGCCACGGGCTTGGCTTTTCTATCGCACCCGTTATGTGCATACACCACAGGCTTGGCTTTTCTATCGCACCCGTTATGTGCGTAGGCCACGGGCTTGGCGTTTCTGATACGTGCGTTGGCCACAGGCTTGGCTTTTCTGTTATGTGCGTGGGCCTCACAGCTGCTTACTGGATACATATGTCAATCCCTTCTCCGTTGCATGTTGTGTCTTTTGCAGCTGATTCGACAGAAGATGCTGATAAATGGCGTTGCGGTCTGGGTATTTTACTTGAAGAGGTGGCTTGTGCTCCCACCCCAACAATTATAGAAAGGTAATCCACCCATGTTATTCTCAGACGCTGTATATGAAGGGACACATTAATGTCTCTGACCTGTTCACATTTTCGCCATGCCCCATATGCAAATGAAGAATTTTTTTTAGCATACCACGCCGCAAAGTGATGTCACAAAGGGGTGGAGCCATCACATATAAAATCCTTGTAAAAGTTATTGTTTGCCAAATGTCAAAAATGAATGGAAATTGCCATAGGGGATTACTGGTACCTGCCTTCCTTGTTGGCTTATTACTAAGCAATAAATGTTATCTTGTTACTTACAGCTGGCTGAGAAAGCAGGTCTACTCTGTGGATCAGACGAGAAGAAACAGGTGAGATTATTTAATCATTGTGAACAGAAAGAGCAATTTCTCCGTAAAGAATGAGGAAGGAGCTGGTTATTTTCATTAGTATTTATAAATAAATAAAAAAATCTGTCTATACGATTTCATTGTGGGGAATCTGTGAGCATTTCTTGATCCCCGCCGTTGTTTTGAAGGAAGTAGAGGGGTGAGGGTGTGCCCTTCCTTAATGCGTCTAAAGTTAAGTTTTCTCATGGAATCCAAAGTTTTTCATTGTGGTTTATTGTGCAGGGAAGGAGGCCAGCTGATTTCTATCAAACGTCTTGCAATGTTCTTTATCGCTTGAGAAATCTCGCTGACAGGTTTACAACGTTTGCTAATCACGCCAATAAGCCTATGTACAGGCATACCTCGGAGATATTGCACTCATTTTGGGGTTTCCCAGTGCATATAAAAGTTATGTTTACACAATAATGTAGAGTAGTAAATGTTCTATAACCTTGTGTCTTAAAAAACACAAAAAACAATGTGCATACGGTCAGGGGCGGATCCAGGCAGGGCCGCCACCAGGAATTTCAGGGCCCCTTACTGAACAAATATTCTGGGCCCCTTTTTGCCCCTCAGTATGCTCGTTATGTACCACCCTCCTCCCCCTTCCCTAGTACTTACCTCCTTGCTGATGTCTCCCGGTGCTCTGCAGGTCCGTTGCTGTGAGGGAAACGTTGTGGGCTCCCCTCCAGCCACCGGCTTCAATAAAGTTTGTTTTAAAAAAAAAAATGCGACCTGAGTAACTCCGTTTGAAATTTTTTTTTTTAACAAACTTTATTGAAGCCGTGCTGCTGGAGGGGAGCTCACAATGCTTCCCTCACAGCCGCGGACCGGCTTAATAGAGAATTTTTTTTTGCTGGCGTGACCTGGGCCCATTGGGCCCCCTGGACCTACCGGGCCTGGGACGCCAGTATTGCCCGTCACCCCCTGATGGCGGGCATGGATCCAGGGTCTGGTGTCTGGGTCTGATCCTATCCCTACTTAAACTGCACTTGTGACATGAGTGGAGCCTGTCACAAGACCAGGGAAATGGTCTGTGGACTGGGCCTGACTCGGCTGTACAGGAGCTGGCCACCTTGTTGGCATGTGCTGTCTCAGCAGGATTGGGACCTATTTTACAGGACAAAGTCTCACTGCATGTTAAATCATCATTATGCCTATAGCATTGCACCATTATTTTTTAGTTCAGAATAGCGAACTGGCATTTTTAAAACACATTTGCAAAATATACTGTTGGGTAAGAAAAATATAAAAGGCCATAGATCTGCATAACCCCCATTGAAACACACTTTGCCGGTCACAGTCTGTGGTAAGGCGTAATTATCAGATAATAAAAATGGTTCTAAAAAGAGCCACCTTGCAAGGATTCTCTGAGAGCCCCTCTGATTGCACATGAAAGTCATCTGCGTCTTTGCCGCCGGAGCTCTGGAGGGTCATGTGTGTGAGTCTGGGCTGCCTCCTCCCCCACCGTTCAGAAATATTCTCGATGGGAATGGGGGGGGGCAACTGCCCTGTCCCCTTTCCTTTGGATTCGCCAGTAGCATACCTAAAAAAAAAAAAAGTAACAGAGACACGAAGTGAGGTTATACGTTTGCCGAAAACCCTCAACTTAATAAATAAATAAAGTGAGGCACAATAATGATCGGTATGCCCGTACTTAGGATCTATATGTGTCACTTTCCTGTTCAATAACCTACGGTTGTCCATTCCCTGGTGTTCGAATGATGGGTTTGTAATGAAGGCTTCTTGTGTATTTTCAGTATTAGTATCCGGGAGCTGAAGACCATTCTTCCTCTGGTGAACTTCAAAGTTGGCAGCTTGAAATCTCTGAAGGACAAATTAGTGGTAAATCAGCTGTGTCTATAGTCACATTCATATATATATATATATATAGGGCCTGTATAAGATCGTGCTCTATTTCCCATTTCAGGAGATCGGCATTCCCAGAGATGAGCTCAGTTTCGAGCATTTCCATCTATTCTACAAGAGGCTCATGTTCGATCAGCAGAAGTCCGTAAGTTCTGCCGTTGACCACTATTGGTTGGCCCAGCTGTTGTTAGAACTGCATCATGGGGAGTTTGTAATTGTATCAAAAGCTTTCCTTTTATAGGACAGTATTTGATTGGCATGGTTGGCACTGACTATATGGCCCATGTTCTTTTCCAGATATTGGATGAATTCAGGAAAGATTCCTCGGTCTTTATTTTGGGGTAAGAGCGCTTATTCCATCTAATTGATTGGCCACATGAGGGTTTAGAGGGGGGTTATGTTTTTTTAAGGTGAGCCAAGATGGGGAAAAAGTCAAAGGAGCCAGGAAAAGGATAGAATAATGTAGCTGGTTTTACTTTTTCATGATTATAGTCCCCCCCCCCCCCCCACTCCTGGAAGTGCAGTGCATTCTGAACACGTACATATGTGTGCTCTAGTGCCGAGCAGTTATACCTTCATCTACTGATAGGTTATAGCCCAGTATATACTGATACGTAGTTACCAAGCATCTGCTGTATCAAGGTTCTGATCTAGTTAACTACTCTGCAGTGGGGAATTTCTTAGCCTGTCTATGGCAGTGGTGTATCTTGGTTTTGTGCTGCCCTAGGTAGACAAAATTCTGGCACCCTCCCCCCCCGCCCCCCGTCGCACACCTACGACATGCCCCATCACCCACGTTGCACACCCACGACATGCCCCATCACCCCATTACATGCCCCATCACCCACATCACACACACATTAAATGCCCAATCACCCCATTACATGCCCCATCACCCACATTGCACACACATTAAATGCCCAATCACCCCATTACATGCCATCACCCTCATTACATACCCCAACCACGTGGGAGCGAAAATGTTTGAAGCACCAGAAGTGTGCTTTAACACCCTTTGGCAAAGTGCCGCCCTCTGGCAAAGTGCCGCCCTAGGCGAGTGCCTCGTTTGCCTTGCGGAAGATACACTACTGGTCTACATGTGTGCAAGAAAAGGCTACTGCTCTCTTATAGTCTTAATATGCACTATCCAACAAACTGCATGCTTGCATAATGCACACAGTGCCTGACTCCAGCCTGATTCCAGGGCCCACCCAAAAAAATATCTAGAGGTGCGAATTGGACAAAAAAATGTAGTGATAACAAAAGCTTCAGGAAGTGACACATCCATTCTTAACTGGTTCCCATTTTCTAGTACTGGCTGATAGCTAGGCAGGATGAATAAAGTGACTTCTCAGGGCTCCAGAGGAGCATGAGGAGGGATGATAATGGTTTGTTACCTTTTATGCCACCTGAGATGAGACGGGGACCACTATTGAATGCATATCAAGTGACTATCAACCTAGACATTTCTTATACTGTGAATGTAGGGAATAAAAAAATAAATAAATAAACAATACATTGTGTTAGCAGAATTGCGGCAAATGCATAAAATAAGAAATATATGCCTATGACATCACCTTGTGGTTTGATTTGGGAAAATGAGTTAATTTGCATACCAAGCCTTAGGTGATGTCATAAGCAGTGGAGACACCACAGACACGTCTGAAGCATATTTTTCTCTTATTTTATGCATTTGTTGGCAATTTTGCTAACACAATGGATAGATTCATATTCTTAATTCTCTACATTCACAGCACAAGCAAGGTTTAGACAGAGCCCCCTTGACGCACTCTGGCGCACCCATTGAAGCGTCTCAAAGTCATGTTTTACGCGTTAACCATCTCATTTATAAACAATAGAAATGTTGATCGTCCGGATGCCTCAGCCGTTCATTTGCATGATTTTCAGCGGTTCCTCCTTCACGAGCAGCAGGTGAGAGAAAACAATACTTTGTCTCTGATCCCTGGCATCCCTCACAATAACGGTTACCTCAAAATATCCATTTATTCGCTTGTCCGCTATTCAGTAGGAAGCATGTTCCGTCTGCTCTGACCTCTTGGTGTGTAGGGAAATAAAATGATTGAAAATTATCTATACATTGTTTAAGAACAATTGCATTAAAGAGCAAAGTAAAAGCTCCCCCCCCCCCTTCCCCCCTTGGGTCTCCATTGTATTTGCAAAGTAATAAGAATTATGGCCCTAGTAGAGCTTCGAGAATTCTCTCCATTGGATGGGGAGATGTGCAAGCTTCCAGTTGATGAAGCTACTGAATTTTTGCGATGGAAATAAAGAAGGAACTCCTGCTGCGAATGGGTTCCCCACCCCTGCTATTTCACCCAGAGACCATCGTTACCACAAGAGGGAAGTTAGACATTCGTTTTTGCATAGGGCACGTGACCCGTCCTCACAGTGGGGCGAGTCACTGACAGACAGTCAGAGAGGTCCTTTGTCCTCCGAATTTGCATTGAATATTTTAATAACGGCATTGCTGGGTTTGTAATCAGTTTTTTTTTTATGATACACTGGCTAATCCCACACAGAGTATAATTATACTTTGATGACATCATCTTCTGTATGACTTGTTCTTTAAACCCTTATTAAGCAGAGAAAATATCAAATCGGTCACTCTACTGTCGCCTGGCCTTGATCGGTTGTCAATCAGAACCATTATAATTATTATTATTTTTTTTTTTAAATGCCAAAAAATGTCATAGCATCGTACAAAAAAAAAAAATGGCTACAAACCATTAACGCATGTGCTGAATAGTACATAAAATTAAAGAGAACTGCCTGCCGGTGTTTGCGCTTTTATTAGAAATATACTTGCTGTGGGTAATTAACTGGCCTTCCCTTCTGCACCTTCTGTCATTAGAAAACTCAGAGATGTGTGGCCAGGGGTAGCCACCAACATTTTTTTGGGGTCCGTGACGGACGATTTAGTGATGTTCTATGGACCATCATAGGCCTTGTCACGGACACCTTCTGTACTTTTTGGGGGTTCTAGAAAAGTACAGGCAGCAGCCATATTGCCTTGGTTTCCCTGGTGACTCCGCCTCTTTTTAGAACTTTGCTCTAGAATGTTGCTTCATACACAACCCCTATTGGCCCAAGGTGCCTGGTGACATCATATGTTTTCTGTGATACAATATGCATCTTTGGTTCACTATTCCGAGCTTCCTATTCTCCTTTACGCTCTCTGAAGGAATCCATGGCTCAGGATCTTAATAAAGTCCGCGAACGAATGACAAGATTTATCGATGACACCATGAGGGAAACAGCAGAACCATTTCTCTACGTGGACGAGGTGAGCAGTTTCCCAAATCTCCCTGTGTTTATGATCGTAACACGATGTCACTCTGTATCACGCGATTCCAGCAGAGCATTATATTGCTTGTTGGTCTACTGGCAGATGTTAGAGTGTGTTGGGTTAGGATGTCCTTTGTCTATTCCTCGCTCACCCTGTGTTTCCTCTCGGTCTCTTCCAGTTTCTAACGTATTTATTCTCGCAAGAAAACAGTATTTGGGACGAGAAATATGATGAGATTTCTGTTCAGAACATGAATAATCCTCTGTCTCATTACTGGATCGCTTCCTCTCATAACACGTGAGTAGATCCTTCCAGTCACACACACATAATAAACCAGTAATAAGGCCAGATATTAGCAGGTTCACACCGACTAAACTACTGAGTGCCGGTCAAATCATTGATACCAGGCGTATATACAAACAAGGTAAGGGAAAGCGAGGTATGGGAAAGCGAGGTACGGGAAGGCAGGTAAGGGAAAGGGAGGTAGGGCAAAGGGAGGTAAGGGAAAGCGAGGTATGGGAATACAAGGTAAGAGAAAACGAGGTAGGGGGAAGCGAGGTAAGGAATTACAAGGTAAGGGAAAGGGAGGTAGGGGAAAGCGAGGTAAGGGAAAGCGAGGTAAGGGAAAGCGAGGTATGGGAATACAAGGTAAGGGAAAGGGAGGTAGGGGAAAGCGAGGTAAGGAATTACAAGGTAGGGGAAAGCGAGGTAAGGAATTACAAGGTAAGGGAAAGGGAGGTAGGGGAAAGGGAGGTAAGGGAAAGCGAGGTAAGGAATTACAAGGTAAGGGAAAGGGAGGTAGGGGAAAGCGAGGTATGGGAATACAAGGTAAGGGAAAGGGAGGTAGGGGAGATCGAGGTAAGGAATTACAAGGTAGGGGAAAGCGAGGTAAGGAATTACAAGGTAAGGGAAAGGGAGGTAGGGGAAAGGGAGGTAAGGGAAAGCGAGGTATGGGAATACAAGGTAAGAGAAAACGAGGTAGGGGAAAGCGAGGTAAGGAATTACAAGGTAAGGGAAAGGGAGGTAGGGGAAAGCGAGGTAAGGGAAAGCGAGGTAAGGGAATACAAGGTAAGGGAAAGCGAGGTAAGGGAAAACAAGGTAAGGGAATACAAGATAATGGAAAGTGATGTAAGGGAATACAAGGTAAGGGAATACAAGGTAAGGGAAAGCGAGGTAAGGGAAAGCGAGGTAAGGGAAAGCGAGGTATGGGAATACAAGGTAAGGGAAAGGGAGGTAGGGGAAAGCGAGGTAAGGAATTACAAGGTAGGGGAAAGCGAGGTAAGGAATTACAAGGTAAGGGAAAGGGAGGTAGGGGAAAGGGAGGTAAGGGAAAGCGAGGTAAGGAATTACAAGGTAAGGGAAAGGGAGGTAGGGGAAAGCGAGGTATGGGAATACAAGGTAAGGGAAAGGGAGGTAGGGGAGATCGAGGTAAGGAATTACAAGGTAGGGGAAAGCGAGGTAAGGAATTACAAGGTAAGGGAAAGGGAGGTAGGGGAAAGGGAGGTAAGGGAAAGCGAGGTATGGGAATACAAGGTAAGAGAAAACGAGGTAGGGGAAAGCGAGGTAAGGAATTACAAGGTAAGGGAAAGGGAGGTAGGGGAAAGCGAGGTAAGGGAAAGCGAGGTAAGGGAATACAAGGTAAGGGAAAGCGAGGTAAGGGAAAACAAGGTAAGGGAATACAAGATAATGGAAAGTGATGTAAGGGAATACAAGGTAAGGGAATACAAGGTAAAGGAAAGCGAGGTAGGGGAATACAAGGTAAGGGTATGCAATGTAAGGGAAAGAGAGGTGAGGAAATACAAGGTAAGGGTATGCAAGGTAAGGGTATGCAAGGAAAGGGTATGCAAGGTAAGGGTATGCAAGGTAAGGGAAAGTGAGGTAAGGGAATACAAGGTAAGGGAATGCGAGGTAAAGAAAAGCGAGGTAAGTGAATACAAGGTAAGGCAATGCAAGGTAAGGCAATGCAAGGTAAGGGTATGCATGGTAAGGGTATGTAAGGTAAGGGAATGCAGGGTAAGGGAGTGCATGGTAAGGGTATGCAAGGTAAGGGTATGCAAGGTAAGGGTATGCAAGGTAAGGGTATGCAAGGTAAGGGTATGCAAGACAAGGGAGTGCAAGACAAGGGAGTGCAAGACAAGGGAGTGCAAGACAAGGGAGTGCAAGACAAGGGAATGTCAGATTGTACCCTGGAGTCCGAATAAATTAAATTTTGATAAATAAACCACCTCTCCTTTAAAGTGACGCAGTCACCTACACACTGTTTATACTGAGTCAGAATGAATGTAGAGAATAAAAGATTAAGAAATATATTTAATCCCATGTGTTAGCAGAAATGTAAGTATAGGTATAAATTAAGTGAAAAATGTTATTTAAAAGTGTCCGAGCTGTCTCATGTTTATGACATCACCTGTGGCATGATATACATTTGTGAGACATTAAACTGTGAAAGAAGAGAATATAAAGCTTCATTTATAGTGCGTAATTTCATGAAAGACTCAAACCTAACTTTGTTTTTGCTTCTCATCCAGGTATTTAACTGGGGATCAGCTGCGCAGTGAATCCTCCACAGAAGCCTATGTCCGATGCCTGCGCATGGGATGCCGATGCATAGAGTGTGAGGATTGGCTATCTTGGGCAGTAAATGGGAGGGTTTAGGACAGATGCTCATTCTTAGACCCCCTGACAAAAAGATGACTTCATATGAGCATCATAATGTATATGAATGCGAGTGTATCTCACTGGGCTAGCAGATGGTGAAGGTCGGCAACCGGATCAACCTGCGTGCTTTACAGCGACGCATGTGTTTAGAGGCCATTTATAATAGGATATAGTGAGAGACATAAAAAAGGGCAGCTGCAGCAATGATGAAATGGCAGCAATTATGGAACAGCAGCAATGATGAAACGGCAGAAATGATGAAACGGTAGTGACGCCGTGTGCAAGGCACCAGTGCGACAGCTGAAGCAAAATACAATAGTAAAGGAAATATTTTAGGAAACCTGCCAATGCCTGAATATACGTGACTGTTCCCTTTCTCCCACCTCTGTGCAGTGGACTGCTGGGATGGACCAGATGGAAAGCCAGTCATCTATCACGGGTGGACAAGAACCACGAAAATAAGATTTGACGATGTTGTGCAAGCCATCAGAGACCATGCGTTCGTTACTTCTGAGTAAGTGTCTTTACTGATTGATTGGTGTCAAGGGGTCAAAGTTCCAGACTGCATTATTCAATGGAGATTATGATCACGTGTAGCTGTGGGTAAATTGTTCACTATGGGCGAGCCAATACGCAATCTGGCCTCTGAAACGTTCCAATAATCCAATATATGTATGGGCATTAAACCAATACTTTTAAACGCCATGTATAAAATAAGTAGCAATGGCACTGTGTTTGTAATTCATTGGTCTTTAAACACTTCAGTTCTATTCAAACACAACTGCTACATTGTAGCATCATTGTAAGCAGAGGGAGTGGCTAAAGTGAAGCCCCGCCCACAGCCCCACCCATTTGTGCCCATGTACCACTCACTTAGACCATGAGTATGGTATGAGTTCCTTTATGGTGTCTGTCGTGTTGTTTGGGTGCCAGGAGGCAAGTAGAATAGCTATTCAACCTAGAAAAAAAATCAACCTTTCCCTTCAATGATCTTTCTTCCCAGTCTACAAAATTCACTCTGGTCCACAGCAGGTTCAGATTAATTACTAGATCATCTAGTACTAGATGAAAATACCTGGGGTCATTAAACATTGGGATGTTTCAAATGTATAATGTTGTATGGTCTCATGATGTTATATATTTTAACTAAAACATCTCACATCCACACTTTCAGATATCCAGTAATCCTGTCCATTGAAGAGCACTGTTGTGTTGAACAACAAAGGTACATGGCCAGGGTCTTCAAAGAGGTTTTTGGAGACCTACTGTTATCCCGACCCATAGAAGCCAGTGCAGATCAGCTTCCATCCCCCACTCAGCTAAAGGAGCGAATCATCATCAAGGTGACTATAGAGTGAAGAGTTGTCCGCCATCTTGTTACCGTGTTATTGGCTCCTGATGCACGGTATCTTCATAGTATTCCTCCACTATGTAATACGATTATAGACTTATATTATGGCCACCACCATGTCATTTATCAGTTACTTTATGAATATGTTATCATCATCACCCTGTACCCTTCCTCTGTGCTACAAACGGTAATAGTACTTCATGCACTGAAATACCCATGAAACACATGAAACACAGAGCAATGCATCATGAAACACACGCAATGGATCATGAAACACACGCAATGGATCATGAAACACATGCGATGGATCATGAAACACACCCAATGGATCATGGAACACACGCAATGGATCATGGAACACACCCAATGCATCATGAAACAATCAATGCATCATGAAACACACGCAATGCATCATGAAACACAGCGCAATGCATCATGGAACACACGCAATGGATCATGGAACACACGCAATGCATCATGAAACACACGCAATGCATCATGAAACACAGCGCAATGCATCAAGGAACACAACACAATGCATCATGGAACATACGCAATGCATCATGAAACACACACAATGCATCATGAAACACACACAATGCATCATGAAACACACACAATGCATCCTGGAACACACGCAATGCATCCTGGAACACACCCAATGCATCCTGGAACACGCACAATGCATCATGGAACACGCGCAATGCATCATGGAACACACACAATGCATCATGGAACACAGCGCAATGCATCATGGAACACACGCAATGCATCATGGAACACAGCGCAATGCATCATGGAACACACGCAATGCATCATGGAACACATCTATTTGCAGAGATATCTTCACCCGGCTGATTCCTCGTCTCAACTCACCTGCTACTCACTTCAACTCACCTGCTACTCGTCTCAACTCACCTGCTACTCACTTCAACTCACCTACTACTCACCTCAACTCACCTACTACTCACTTCAACTCACCTGCTACTCACCTCAACTCACCTGCTACTCGCCTCAACTCACCTGCTACTCGCCTCAACTCACCTGCTACTCACCTCAACTCACCTGCTACTCACTACAACTCAGCTACTACTCACTTCAACTCACCTACTACTCACTTCAACTCACCTGCTACTCACTACAACTCACCTCAACTCACTTACTACTCACTTCAACTTACCTGTTACTCACCTCAACTCACCTCCTATTCACGTCAACTCACCTACTACTCACTTCAACTCACCTGCTACTCACTACAACTCACCTACTACTCACTTCAACTCACCTACTACTCACTTCAACTCACCTGCTACTCACTACAACTCACCTACTACTCACCTCAACTCACCTCAACTCACCTACTACTCACTACAACTCACCTGCTACTCGCCTCAACTCACCTGCTACTCGCCTCAACTCACCTGCTACTTGCCTCAACTCACCTACTACTCACCTCAACTCACCTGCTACTCACCTCAACTCACCTGCTACTCACTACAACTCACCTACTACTCACTTCAACTCACCTACTACTCACTTCAACTCACCTGCTACTCACTACAACTCACCTGCTACTCGCCTCAACTCACTTACTACTCACTTCAACTTACCTGTTACTCACCTCAACTCACCTCGTATTCACGTCAACTCACCTGCTACTCACTACAACTCACCTGCTACCCACTACAACTCACCTGCTACTCACTTCAACTCACCTATTACTCACTTCAAGTCACCTGCTACTCACTTCAACTCACCTACTACTCACTTCAAGTCACCTGCTACTCACTACAACTCACCTACTACTCACTTCAACTCACCTACTACTCACTTCAACTCACCTGCTACTCACTACAACTCACCTGCTACTCACTAAAACTCACCTACTACTCACTTCAACTTACCTGTTACTCACCTCAACTCACCTCCTATTCACTTCAACTCACTTGCTACTCACTTCAAGTCACTTACTACTCACTTCAACTCACCTACTACTCACTTCAACTCACCTACTACTCACTTCAACTCACCTACTACTCATTTCAACTCACCTGCTACTCACCTCAACTCACCTGCTACTCACTTCAACTAACCAGTTACTCACCTTGACTGACATTTTAGTGAATAGCCCCTTATGTGACTCGTGACAAACGTAAACCTGTATTAAATCTTTTTTCCTTTCAGCACAAAAAACTTGGACCGAAGGGAGATTTCATTACGAAAGCTGATGACCATAAAGAGGAGACACAGTTACAAGGCGAGCTGTACATGTGGGATCCCATTGATCAGGTAGTCAGTTCGTGTGATCATATTTGCGGCTATTCTATCATGTGCTGTTTAGAAGATATGACTGAGAAAGGAGAAAGCCAGCATTAGGACACCTATCAAGCCATGTCCACTGCTTTTGGGTGTGGTTTGTACAGGGGCTCCCTCATTGGTCTGCTAGAAGCCGTACACAAGGACAAACCACGCCCCCCTTGGCAACAAATCTCCTAGTGCTTGGTGTCTGCTCGACATAACTGCAAATAATAAAAATACATAAATGGAAATCATAACATTTACTCCAAAACTAAACACATTATCCCTGTTTCATGAATTCTTATTCTAGTTACCGACTGTACAGGTTACTCTTAAAACATAAACTGCTTCTAGATATCTCACTGGGTCCAATGTCTCCAACATTGTCCTTCTGTGTGTGTGTGAAATCCGCGTTATGTGCCAAATCTTGCTTTGTAGAAATGGTCTGCTCGGTACTGCGCAATAGACGGCGATAAACTTTCTTACGGAGATGAAATTGAACACGATACGGACGAGAACTCAGCGCCAAAGGTATTTTTTTTTTCTCTTGTAGCTTGTATACATGTAAAATTAGATAACTGAGTGTGTTCAGTAGGTAATCTAGTACAGTGATGGGACCAACTGATCTGATACACACATTAGCTCCAGACACTAGCATAAAATAGGGTTTCAAGAGTCCACCGTGGCAGATATGTCACAAGCGCAGTAACGGGGGTCTTGTGTCCTCCTGGCACAGTAAATGGAGGCTGTGTTTAGAACCTGACATTCTTGGTTATCTGGTTCAGACAAAACATACTCTTCTAGATCTGATTGTGTGGCTGATTCAGACCGGTATTTATTGTAACTTCCTGCTATGGATCAAGAGCCGCTGAAATAACAGGAGCAGGGCCAAAGGACAAACAAACACGACAAAAAAATGTTCTGCCAAAGAGCTGACAATCTAAATGACACGCATAACCTTTTCTGCATCACGGATGTCCTCGAAACATCAGCTTAGGGATTCAGTAGATTTTGTGGAAATGATTTCTGAAATCGGAAAAATGATTAGTCATTAAAATGCTGTGTTTTTCCCATACTTGGTGGATATATTGCGGGCCCGTTCTGGGGCAACGTTCGAAAAGTGGTCTAAATCTTCAGCAACATCCACTGGTTACCATGGTGACTGCTCTGGTTTTAGAACTTTTCCCCGGAGTTCTAAGTAACCATTATAGAGTGTCGGAAGTTCAAGGAATGCAGTTGACCTTTCTGATTGTTCTAATTTTGCTTACGCACCCAGAAAACCACCGATTTACATTTGCAAGAGAAATGGTTTCACGGGCGAATGTACGAGGGGCGGCTCATGGCTGAACGGCTGCTGCAAGAGTATTGTGCGGAGATGGGGGGGAAAGACGGGACCTTTCTAGTGAGACAAAGCGAATCTTTCCGCAATGACTACACACTCTCCTTCTGGTACAGTCTATATATGCATATTATATTTACCTTTCAAAGTTACCCTTTGCAGACTTTCTTCCAGGGATTAAAGCTCCAAAGATGAGAATGCCAGAAAGACACCTCCCCAGAACCTCTTGGTGGCCACTTAGAAGGCTGCTGTAGAAATTCATGGGGATGCCCAATGCACATGTGCACAACCATGGCGTCCATACACATTAGGCCTATAGTCTGTAGATGGGCATTGTAATGTGCTGCTCACAGACACGTGTCATCACCTTCACCCATGTTTACCACTTCTCCCATTTTCATTGGACAACACTAAGCTTGCACAGTTCTGAGCATACAGCTGTACACTCAGAATAGAACTATTGGGTGGATCCAATTTTTTTATTTACCAAGATCTCCCATCCAGAATCTGCTAGAACTATAATCTTATCAGAATAATGTACAGGTGTGTTCTGACAACACTGTGCCCTTCATCATGTTTCTGGTCAGGTTTATTACCAGTTTTAGGCCTCTTTCTCCAAAAGACACTTTTACAGGCACAGATTGGGCCTACAGGATTTATTATATAGGTGTCAGACGGTCCTATAATAACCGGATACCTATGGCGGCAAATTTTGGGGGGCAGCCCCCAGCACTGAAAAAAAAAAAAACCTAAGAAAAAAGCGCACGGTCAGCAAATAGCAATGATCGGGCTGCCCGTGTGTTTTTTTTCTTAGGGGGGTCGGAGTGATGACAGGTCACGTGACCCGACGCACGCCAGGTCACGTGACTTATCCACTCTCACCGCGGGGAGCTGAACAGGCAGCATGGTAGGACACCATGCTGCCTGCCACTAGCCACCAGGGATCAGGGTAAGTCCTGGGGTGAGGGGGCATGTGATGGGGTTAATGGAGGCATGTAATGGGGGTGATGGGGTTAATGGAGGCATGTAATGGGGGTGATGGGGTTAATGGAGGCATGTAATGGGGGTGATGGGGTTAATGGAGGCATATAATGGGGGTGATACGGCATGTGATGGAGGCAATGGAGGTATGTGATGGGGGCAATGGAGGTATGTAATGGGGGTGATGGGTCATGTAATGGGGTGATCAGGGTTATGGGGCGTGGGTAGGGGGTGCCCGAATTTTGTCTGCCTAAGGCAGCACAAAACCAAGATACACCACTGGCAATACTAACATTTGTCTTCTTTTGCAGGCGCCTGGGGAGGGTCCAGCACTGTCGCATCCGCTCGACCATGGATGGCGATACAATGAAGTATTACCTGACGGAAAATCTCATGTTCGACAGCATCTACGACCTGATACAACACTACAGAGAGTCCTCTTTGCGCTGCTCCGAGTTCGAGCTGCGATTGACGGATGCTGTCCCAAATCCCAACCCTCATGAGTCTAAAAGGTGATATTTTCTTTCCAAGCACAGAAATGGATCGGATTACCAGACTCAGACGGAATGGGAACATTGTTCCAACTCGGCCACTTTGGCCTTAGGTTTTCATTTATGAAGTCTCTCATGAATAAATCCCATAGTATTATCTCCGGTAGTAGTAATACAATTTTCTCTTCTAGTGCAATAGATAAGTTGGAAGATGATAAAATGTTACTCAAGTTATAAAGCCCAACAACTCTCTAACTGTGGTAGCCTAAGTCACATATTAAAACTCCGTGATGGCTAACCTGGGCACTGCAGATGTTTGGGAACTACACATCCCACTAGATGAGCTATAAGTAGCCTTGGCCCCCTCCACCCTCACGACAAAGGCGGAACAAATAACACCTATGTTTTTTTGGCTATTGATGACCGGTGCCCATGGTCTGTTTATGGAAAAACGATGACTCTCCGATCACTCGAAAGTGTCGGGTCTTTGTCAAGCTTGAGTTGTTATATTGGATTGAGTCCTACACCCGGTGATAGGCCTTATTTGCTTTCTTGGGTATGTTTCTGACTCCTAATATTGTCTGGCACCCAAGTTATCCATTCAGTTCTCCAGCCAAGACTTCAAGGACGTCTCAAGGAAGCCTTCTTACCGTGAGCTTCTAGCGGTACAGAGTAACAATCAGTGCTTTCCTCTTCCAGCTGGTACTATGATAACCTCAGCCGCGGAGAAGCAGAGGATATGCTGATGAGAATCCCCCGCGATGGAGCCTTTCTAATACGCAAGAGAGAGGAAACCAATTCCTATGCCTTCACTTTCAGGTACAGGGCATCGATAGACGAAACAGAGGTGGGAATGGTCCTTGGGACTAGTGCGAGCATAACCTAACGCATCACACCGAAAATGAGTTGGGGACTATTTATAATGTGCACTACGGGTGTTAGATTGCAACACTGATCCTTTTTAATCTAAAAATTCCCTAAAAATTTAAAAATAAAATAATAAAATCGATTCTTATTTCGGGCATGCCATTCTGTTGTCGAGCAGTGAGGCTGAAGTAGGTTGATAAATACAGAAAGCTGTAGGATTCTACTCTGATGTGTCTGGAATGCACTTCCATATTCATAACCGCTACAGTGTAAGACTTTGTTCACCAGTGTTCTACTGTCACATGATCACGTGGGGGGAGGGGCTTGTTGGACCACACCCTCACTGTCCCTGTGACCCAGATTGCTAAGCAACAGCATGGTAGGAAATATAAAGATGGAGTTGCGCGTAGAACATTTACAGGACTGGATTAAATTTCCCTTAAGTGATAATGTAATAGTTCAAGACAGTAGTTTTCTATTCCAGTTTTTAATGCTTATTAAATTTCCGGCATTTCCAAAGATCTATTCTTAGACCCACATGTGGCTGATCCATTAATGGACACACCTGTGCTCAAGTAAGAAATATACCTGGTATGTTAGCAGCCCCGGAGACTTGGAATTGCTCACCACCGGGGTATTCCTCAATATTATCATAAGAATACTGTTTTGGCAAATGAAGATATTTATTTTGAAAAAAATAATAATAATCTCTTTGTGGCCCAGAGCGGAGGGTAAGATAAAGCACTGCAAGATCCATAAGGAGGGCCGACTGTTTGTTTTGGGAACATCTGCCTACTTCGAGAACCTTGTGGAGCTGGTGAATTATTACGAAAAGCACCCACTGTACCGGAAAGTTAAGCTGCGTTACCCAGTAACAGAAGAGTTACTGAAAAGATATAAAACAGTAAGAATTATTTTTATACATAATTTCCATAGCAAAATGAATTATACAGAACATTATAAACAGTTCAGCATTGTACAAGTATTGTCCAAAGTCATCTTAATAAAATGTATTGGTCACTATATCACTTAAATAGGATTAAAGAGCTACAAATTAATAATATTATTGGTGAATAACTGCCCCAGTTATGCTGAATCATTTACTTTATCTTTCTATATTTTTTGTTTAAGAGATATCACTGAATAAGTAAGGGGAACACAAACAGTAGCACACTTCAGCCGTCTCTGCTTGGGGGTATAGTCTATAGAGTTTTTTTTCCCCCCTTTAAGTATCAAAAATACCTACAGACATACTAGGAAGACGAATCTAAGAACATACTATCAATTCGTTGTTGAGGAAAGTACGCAGAACAATCACAGAACAATCTTAAATCAATTTTTTTTCAAAGATGACTTCCTTCATTACATCGTTCTTATCCGTATAACATGAAAATAATGGACAGGCGTTTCTGGGAGGCTTGACAACCAGATAGTGGTCTTGCACTTCCAGTTTCTTACTTAACTTTTACCAAGATGTGGATTAGATTTAGTTATTATGTTGTTTCGAAAATCGGAATGCGCTAAGGAATATTTTATTATTACTATTTTTTATTTTTTTACATAATTTCTTTTGCATTTCGCCTTTTTCTTTCTCCCCCACTCTCAGCTAGTTAAAATGTATTGTTTTAAAAAAACTCCAACCAATTATCCCAATAGGTAATATCTTTTTTATTCTGATGCTTCTTTCCAGTGAGACTGATGGATGATTTGAGATTTTATTTTAGGCCATATTGATAAATTGTTTGTTTTCCAATTTCTGGCTAATTCAAGCTTCATTGCTGGTATAGTGTATAGAGTTGTTCCCCTATAGATCTGTCTGAGCCTTTGGTCAGACAGACCAATGGGGGCATCCATGCTCCTGACTGGCCACGCCCACTTCCAGAGATTAGAGGAAATAATTTAAAGCAAAACACTACCGATAAATTACTAGTTTACACATTTTTGTGCTGTGCATTATTTTTTGTCCAGCCACTGATTTGTTCTGTTTTACAATGCTGATTCCCATAAAGGCCAAACTAGTGCAGTGAATTGCTTTGAGAAACGACGATCGTATTATCGTAACAGGGGGGATATGATAGAAACATTTAAATACATAAAGGGAATCAACACAGCAAAGAAGGAGCGCATATATTTAAAATTAGAAAAACTACCACAACTAGAGGACATAGTCTTAAATTAGAGGGACAACGATTTTAAAGTAATATCAGGAAGTATTACTTTGCTGAGAGGGTAGTGGATGCATGGAATAGCCTTCCAGCGGAAGTGGTAGAGGTAAGCACAGTCAAGGAGTTTAAGCATGCGTGGGATAGACACAAGGCTATCCTAGATACAAGATAAGGACAGAGACTAATGAAAGTATCACTTTACTGAGAGGGTACTGGATGCATGGAATAGTCTTCCAGTAGAAGTGGTAGAGGTTAATACAGTGAAGGAGTTTAAGCATGCATGGGATAGGTATAAGGCTATCCTAGATATAAGATAAGGCCAGGGACTAATGAAAGTATTACTTTACTGAGAGCGTAGTGGATGTATGGAATAGCCTTCCAGTAGAAGTGGTAGAGGTTAATACAGTGAAGGAGTTTAAGCATGCATGGGATAGACACAAGGCTATCCTAGATATAAGATAAGGCCAGGGACTAATGAAAGTATTACATTACTGAGAGGGTAGTGGATGTATGGAATAGCCTTCCAGTAGAAGTGGTAGAGGTTAATAAAGTGACGGAGTTTAAGCATGCATGGGATAGGTATAAGTCTATCCTAGATATAAGATAAGGTCAGGGACTAATGGAAGGATTACTTTACTGAGAGGGTAGTGGATGTATGGAATAGTCTTCCAGTAGAAGTGGTAGAGGTAAACACAGTGAAGGAGTTTAAGCATGCATGGGATAGGCACAAGGCTATCCTAGATATAAGATAAGGCCAGGGACTAATGAAAGTGTTACTTTACTGAGAGGGTAGTGGATGTATGGAATAGTCTTCCAGTGGAAGTGGTAGAGGTTAATACAGTGAAGGAGTTTAAGCATGCGTGGGATAGGTATAAGGCTATCCTAGATATAAGATAAGGCCAGGGACTAATGAAAGTATTACTTTACTGAGAGGGTAGTGGATGTATGGAATAGTCTTCCAGTAGAAGTGGTAGAGGTTAATACAGTGAAGGAGTTTAAGCATGCATGGGATAGGCACAAGGCTATCCTAGATATAAGATAAGGCCAGGGGCTAATGAAAGTATTACTTTACTCAGAGGGTAGTGGATGTATGGAATAGCCTTCCAGCAGAAGTGGTACAGGTAAACACAGTGAAGGAGTTTAAGCATGCGTGGGATAGGTATAAGGCTATCCTAGATATAAGATAGGGAACTGGGGACTAATAAAAGTATTTAGAAAACTGGGCAGACTAGATGGACCGAATGGTTCTTATCTGCAGACACCGTCTATGTTTCTTTGAATTGATGCCATTTTAAGGACATTTACTAGAGTTGTGATGGAGACAGTATTATTAAAATAACAATTGGGAGACCCTGCAAACTAACTCCCTCTCCCATACGTATTGCTGATGGGCTGTGATACTTTCTAGAAGGACTCGTTTGCAGAATATTTACCTCCGCCCCTTGTCTTCTAGGAAAAAGACTTTAGCTCCATCTACGATGTGAAGAATAAACTGTATGTGGATCCGGAAGAAATATCACCATCAATGGTATAAATACATCTGCTTCTCACTCCACTGAATAGTTTACTTGTTTACAAACAGATTAAACGGATATATATATAGCAAATGGTTGGACCATGTCCCATAATGTATTATTCGTTATGTGTTTGTATTGCAGAGATATTTTCCTTATTATGTAATGAGCAAATTAAGAATTGCACACACAAACACAATTTAATGTTTAACCTGTAAATTATGAATGATTATGTTTTTGCAGTCAAGTAATGTTGGCCTTTTAAACGATGAGCTTATATATACATCCAAATCCTTTTTTTTTTTCATTGTATAAGTATTGTGGGGGTTTATTATAAGAAGTGCAGAAAAAGGTTGGTTTATAGAGCACTAATTTGCATACAATACTTTAAGTGATTTAATATAATTGGATAAAGCACAAACATATATTAGACATTCCTCTTAATGTATGCACTTGCTTGTGATTCTCTAACCCAGATGCATGTTACATTCTATGTGCCAGCTCTAAACTGACAGAGTCCCTTACTGGGCGGAATGTGGGTGAAATGCGTGGGGTATATAGAACAGCACCCTACAAAAGATTGTCACTTTAAGCAGGGAATGGTCTGTCTTACAGAAAAACTGACCCAGGCAGGTGCAATGTGATACAAAGAAAGCTAATTGGGTTTTTGTAAAACTCATTTCAGTAGAAGAATTTACAGAGGGACAATTTGGTTTGAGGTGTCCCCCCCCCCCCCCCCCCCCATGCTGTCAGTGCTGTATTTAAATATTAATAGGATTATACGATGGTTGTGTATGAATTCATCATCTCTCGTGCATTAGGTCCCACGCGTATCAGATAATTGCAACATTTGCTTGTGATAAAAAAAAAATATATAATCTAAAATGAAAATGTAGGAGCAGTTATTCCTGGCTATAAAACGTTTATGGCCTTCTTATCTCAGGGGTGAGATTTAATGCTGTGACATTGAGCCCGATCTTTATATTATAAATGCTATAGCTTTAATCATGAACCTCATCAGTAATACAGTGGATGTACAATGAGGCCTTTAGTCTTGCGTTGTGCAATATTCATTTGCCATAAAGAATTACGCATTATGTTTCTGTAAATGCAAGCTGTGCATACTGTCCTGTTATGCATCACATTAATACTAGTTTATTTTCAAATACTTTCAACTTATGAACTGCATTACAACACTAATAGTGTGCGTTCTGGAATAGCGAATGTATGTACCATGTATATCAATGTGGGTACCAATGGTCAACCAAAAAGAAATGGAAAAGGCACGAAGAAGCCATAAAATCAGTTTTAATCAGGCAGAATTAGTATTCTGCCTGATTAAAAATAATATTATATGGCTGATTCGTGCTTTTTCCATTTTTTTTTTTTGGTTGACCATTGGTACACACATTGATATACATGGTAAATGTAAAATTAAAACATTGCAAGGCGAAGACTGTGCAAATTTTTTTCTTTTCATCATGTGTTCACATATGTCATTTATGTTTTAAAGCCACAAGGCACTGTGAAAGCTCTGTACAACTACACAGCCACACAGCCTGACGAACTAAGCTTCGGCACCGGCGCGCTGATTCACAACGTCACGCGGGTTTCCGACGGCTGGTAAGAATACGATTTTATCCATTTATATTGGGCCCAAATAGAACTGATTTGGTTAATTTCCTTTTAGAGAAAAAAAAAAACCAGTTGTTTGACTGATTGAAATTCTAGCTGAATTGTTGGACAGTCATGGTCGCTGACAGTGTGAGAATAAAGTAATGTCAGCCCCCAGTCTGCCAGGAAATACGACTTCCTGTAAGAGTTAAAGGCATATTACACAATTCTTCCATATATATTTTAATGTGCTCTTTATTATAAACTGAATTTATGTCGAAGCTTTGATTTCCCTCTAAATCCATCTTTAAGCCAAATTCGAGCTATTGCTAATATTAGTGTTTAACACCCAGGTGGAAGGGGGACTATGGAGAAAAGATCCAGCATTATTTCCCTTCAAATTATGTAGAGGACATACCGATGAATGAGAGTTTTGCTAATCAGGTAAGGGACTGACATGATTATTGCTGCTGAATTTAAGCCATTGGGTAGGATTGATCGCAACTTACTCACCCTCATTGGGCAGGACTGATCATGCTAGACATATCATGCAACACATCTTAGCTGCCACAACATTTTAAATATATCTTTGAATCGTTTTAAAGAAGCCAGGGTTATTTAAATATGGTCGGGGTGTGCTACGCCTAAAAGACACCTGGGAAGGCACTTTCACAAGCTCTCTCCCCCATCCCTGTGTATGTGTTGGGGGCTTACCGCTGGGTGCACCCAAGAAACCCCCTATTCCACCTAACAGGCACAGGGGAAGTGTTATTAATGTGCTTACCCTCTGTCTGATGCGGAGGACACAGGGGGTGGACTGTCCCCCTGACCGACTGGCAGGTGGGAAGGTCTGCCACCCCTTGATAGTGAACTGGCACATACATTATGCTACAAAGAGGAGCTGAACGCTTTTGGCCAACTTTTAATCTAGAACTGATTATAGACTGACCAAACTACCCAAAGCAATGTGAAGCCTCTCCCAGGACAAACCTTCCATTAGTCGGCTTATTGAGTTTACTTTTCATGTATTTTGGAATTTTAGTACTTAGTTTTTGCTTAGGTTTCCTTTGTGCAGCTAAGTCACCATAGTTTGTACCAAGCTCCTTGGGTTGCTGACTTCTAACCTCTCTCCATAGATTATTGAGGACAGCCCGCTGGGTTCCCTGTGCCGAGGAATGCTGGATTTAGGAATATATAACATCAGTAAGTAAATCAGTACTGACACAAAGCTTAGGGAACCTTGGGGGAGCGTGAGTTGTGGCGTTTAAAGAGCTCCAGAGATCGGTGCTTCCCTCCTTGTCTAACGGACTTCCAACGAGTGCACCCATAGTGCTTGGATTTTACCAGGCCTTTCCTCGTTGCACAGCTGAAGGCAGGGTTGAGGAAGAGAATACAGTAAACAAAGGATAATATTCTTACCTTCTTCTTAACAGAGATGGTTATTTTAAAGATAGACAAAGACATTCCCTGTGGCAGGGTGCGAGTGTCAATAATAATGCATTACGTAGGAAAAAAAATAACAAGATGGAATGACCGGATTTTGGTTGGAATAAACAGAGATACAAATAGAGTCATATTACAGCTCATGTAGTAAGTGGCTTTTCACATTCGCACAATACATTGCCGGTGTGATAATATGTCCGACACAGCTGCCTTGCAGTCTGTTACTCACATACAGCTATCTGTCTCTGCAGAAAAATTACAACAGGGAAAGAACAACAAACAGTTTGTCTTTTCACTGGATCCCAGGAATGCCGAGGATCCATCAGTGGATTTTGCAACAGAGAGAGTAGAAGAGTTGTTTGAGTGGTACCAGAATATCCATCACATTGCTCAACAGAAAGGAGCAGAGGTAAGAAACCATGCCCGCACCCATCCCATGCCTACTAATACCCCAATCCCATGCCTACTAATACCCCAATCCCATGATTACTAATACCCCAATCCCATGATTACTAATACCCCAATCCCATGCCTAATAATACCCCAATCCCATGCCTACTAATACCCCAATCCCATGATTACTAATACCCCAATCCCATGATTACTAATACCCCAATCCCATGCCTACTAATACCCCAATCCCATGCCTAATAATACCCCAATCCCATGCCTACTAATACCCCAATCCCATGATTACTAATACCCCAATCCCATGATTACTAATACCCCAATCCCATGCCTACTAATACCCCAATCCCATGCCTACTAATACCCCAATCCCATGATTACTAATACCCCAATCCCATGCCTACTAATACCCCAATCCCATGCCTAATAATACCCCAATCCCATGCCTACTAATACCCCAATCCCATGATTACTAATACCCCAATCCCATGATTACTAATACCCCAATCCCATGATTACTAATACCCCAATCCCATGCCTAATAATACCCCAATCCCATGCCTACTAATACCCCAATCCCATGATTACTAATACCCCAATCCCATGATTACTAATACCCCAATCCCATGCCTACTAATACCCCAATCCCATGCCTACTAATACCCCAATCCCATGCCTACTAATACCCCAATCCCATGCCTACTAATACCCCAATCCCATGATTACTAATACCCCAATCCCATGCCTAATAATACCCCAATCCCATGCCTAATAATACCCCAATCCCATGCCTACTAATACCCCAATCCCATGCCTACTAATACCCCAATCCCATGCCTAATAATACCCCAATCCCATGCCTACTAATACCCCAATCCCATGCCTACTAATACCCCAATCCCATGCCTAATAATACCCCAATCCCATGCCTAATAATACCCCAATCCCATGCCTACTAATACCCCAATCCCATGCCTACTAATACCCCAATCCCATGCCTACTAATACCCCAATCCCATGCCTACTAATACCCCAATCCCATGCCTAATAATACCCCAATCCCATGCCTACTAATACCCCAATCCCATGCCTACTAATACCCTAATCCCATGCCTACTAATACCCTAATCCCATGCCTACTAATACCCCAATCCCATGATTACTAATACCCCAATCCCATGATTACTAATACCCCAATCCCATGATTACTAATACCCCAATCCCATGCCTACTAATACCCCAATCACATGATTACTAATACCCCAATCCCATGATTACTAATACCCCAATCCCATGCCTAATAATACCCCAATCCCATGCCTACTAATACCCCAATCCCATGCCTACTAATACCCCAATCCCATGCCTACTAATACCCCAATCCCATGCCTACTAATACCCTAATCCCATGCCTACTAATACCCCAATCCCATGCCTACTAATACCCTAATCCCATGCCTACTAATACCCCAATCCCATGATTACTAATACCCCAATCCCATGATTACTAATACCCCAATCCCATGCCTACTAATACCCCAAACCCATGCCTACTAATACCCCAATCCCATGATTACTAATACCCCAATCCCATGATTACTAATACCCCAATCCCATGATTACTAATACCCCAATCCCATGCCTACTAATACCCCAATCCCATGATTACTAATACCCCAATCCCATGCCTAATAATACCCCAATCCCATGCCTACTAATACCCCAATCCCATGCCTACTAATACCCCAATCCCATGATTACTAATACCCCAATCCCATGCCTAATAATACCCCAATCCCATGCCTACTAATACCCCAATCCCATGCCTACTAATACCCCAATCCCATGCCTACTAATACCCCAATCCCATGCCTAATAATACCCCAATCCCATGCCTAATAATACCCCAATCCCATGCCTACTAATACCCCAATCCCATGCCTACTAATACCCCAATCCCATGCCTACTAATACCCCAATCCCATGCCTAATAATACCCCAATCCCATGCCTAATAATACCCCAATCCCATGCCTACTAATACCCCAATCCCATGCCTACTAATACCCCAATCCCATGCCTACTAATACCCCAATCCCATGCCTACTAATACCCCAATCCCATGCCTAATAATACCCCAATCCCATGCCTACTAATACCCCAATCCCATGCCTAATAATACCCCAATCCCATGCCTACTAATACCCCAATCCCATGCCTACTAATACCCCAATCCCATGCCTACTAATACCCCAATCCCATGATTACTAATACCCCAATCCCATGCCTAATAATACCCCAATCCCATGCCTAATAATACCCCAATCCCATGCCTACTAATACCCCAATCCCATGCCTACTAATACCCCAATCCCATGCCTACTAATACCCCAATCCCATGCCTAATAATACCCCAATCCCATGCCTACTAATACCCCAATCCCATGCCTACTAATACCCCAATCCCATGCCTAATAATACCCCAATCCCATGCCTACTAATACCCCAATCCCATGCCTACTAATACCCCAATCCCATGCCAACTAATACCCCAATCCCATGCCTACTAATACCCCAATCCCATGCCTACTAATACCCCAATCCCATGCCTAATAATACCCCAATCCCATGCCTACTAATACCCCAATCCCATGCCTAATAATACCCCAATCCCATGCCTAATAATACCCCAATCCCATGCCTACTAATACCCCAATCCCATGCCTACTAATACCCTAAATTATTTATGTTGGAAGGTGAAGTAAATGTTTTCTCTACAGTATTTTATATCATTCTATATTTTCAATAGAAAATTATATTTGAATATTATATTTTATATGGGATTTATTAATTCCCCCACAATAAAAAATGCTCAAGCATTGTTTAGCTGAGTGTGTCCGATATTAATAACACAAGACAATCTATGTTAATTACCTTTTGAATTAATAAACATGACTTGTCAATGTCATGGCTTGAGAAAGCCATAACCGACAAGTCAAACGTTGTCACTGGGGTCTTTGGATTAAAGATTCTCTATCTTTATGGAGAGGCAAGTGTGTGCACATGGGTGACATCATTGTGACATCACTATCACACATTCTTAGTTCATCCACATTGGGTATGTGCAAATATGACCAGAATCAGGGGTTCCCTGTACATGGTCACTGCTGCTATCACTTCCATGAGCTCTACCCTGTGGGAGGACATCAAGCTATTCAGTTCCTATCCGGAGGTGGCTGATTACCCCATATCGAAACTAGGCAGTGGGCTGTTTTTTTTATTAGTGCAAATCAAAATATAATGTTTGAAATCCTGAGCCAATAGGGAGCTAAACCTCCAAGACTATGTACCAGAGTAATGATTTATCATAGTAAGAAACGGCTGGGAGATTTGAAAATGTCATTTTTGAACATTTTAATTTTGATTAAAAATTTTTTATTTTAATATCTCTCAGCACTGTCTTTTTTAATAGTGTAAATCAACCTCATTTGTGGAAGTGGGAATAATATGGCGCTTTCCCCCAGGTGTGCGAGAGTAACGAGCCTCTTCTCCAATGGTGCAGGAGAGAACAAAGCCTCCTCTCCCATGGTGTAGGAGAGTACCAAGCCTCTTCTCCCATGGTCCAGGAGGTACCAAGCCTCCTCTCCCATGGTGCAGGAGAGTACCAACCCTCTTCTCCCATGGTGTAGGAGAGTACCAAGCCTCCTCTCCCAAAGTGCAGGAGAGTACCAACCCTCTCCTCCCATGGTGTAGGAGAGTACCAAGCCTCCTCTCCCATGGTGCAGGAGAGTACCAACCCTCTTCTCCCATGGTGTAGGAGAGTACCAAGCCTCCTCTCCCATGGTGCAGGAGAGTACCAACCTTCTCCTCCCATGGTGTAGGAGAGTACCAAGCCTCCTCTCCCATGGTGCAGGAGAGTACCAACCCTCTTCTCGCATTATGTAGGAGAGAACCAAACCTCCTCTCCCATGGTGCAGGAGAGTACCAAGCCTCTTCTCGCATTATGTAGGAGAGTAAGGGGCCTATTCTCCCATGATGTAGGAGAGTACCAACCCTCTCCTCCCATGGTGTAGGAGAGTACCAAGCCTCCTCTCCCATGGTGCAGGAGAGTACCAACCCTCTTCTCGCATTATGAAGGAGAGAAGCAAACCTCTTCTCCCATGGTGTAAGTGGGGGTACCAAGCCTCTTCTCGCATTATGTAGGAGAGTAAGGGGCCTATTCTCCCATGATGTAGGAGAGTACCAACCCTCTCCTCCCATGGTGTAGGAGAGTACCAAGCCTCCTCTCCCATGGTGCAGGAGAGAACCAGCCCTCTTCTCGCATTATTTAGGAGAGAACCAAACCTCTTCTCCCATGGTGTAGGAGAGTACCAAGCCTCTTCTCGCATTATGTAGGAGAGTACCGAGCCTGTTCTCCCATGATGTAGGAGAGTACCAAGCCTCTTCTCGCATTATGTAGGAGAGTACCGAGCCTGTTCTCCCATGATGTAGGAGAGCAAATAACCTTTTTGTCCAAGATGGCTACCTTTTTATATCACTGACTCCTCAGTTGATCCAGTCTCACCGTGTAAATCACAGCATCATTGTAGCCCTCTCTCACGGCCCCAGCAGGTGAAAGGGTTAAGATAATAAGATGATTTTCATCCTAATAACCCAACATTAGATTTCAATCAAATCATAACACAAACATCTGGTGTCAAGTGACTACGACATCAGCCTCCCATGCTGATTGCTGATGACATGCAATCGGCATATTATAAGTCCTTAAACTGCTTCTCCCATTGACTTTAACAACCTGCTTGCATATTATTCCTCCTGAAGCAAGAAAATCCCCTTATTTCCATCATTTTTTATTATCCGTGGATGCCTTTTACAAGGCTTTGTGGGAGCTGTCTTTGCACATATCCAACATGTCCTTTCCAATGTTTCATTTAACTCCAGCTACTGAGATTAAGCCTGAATTAAAATCTGTGATCAATTAGTTCAATGTTAAATGGTTAGCATGGTGGTAAAGTTGGCAAGGGATTTAGCTAGCCCAAAAATGTACAAAGAATCTAAAACAAAAACAGTATTAGAGTCACAGTGTTAAACATTAAAAAATAATAGAAAATACTCAGCTCTCCAATTCAGTGAGAAAAATGTATTTAATCGAAAAAAAAGCCAGTGGCAACGTATCGACCTGTTGGTCTTTCTCAAGCCAGATTGGGGGCCTTGGTGGACCCCCGCTCGTGCACCAACCCTTTGGAGTTCTGCTTAACCAGTTCCTTTGGGTGTATAGTGTTAAACGTTAGACTTGGGCACTCGTTTTCGGAGGGATGCCGAGTTGGATGAAAAAGGTTTATTTTCGTCCAATCATCCGTAAACGAATGCAAAGCTGGACGTAAAAAAACGTCCGGACGAATACAGAGTGAACCAAAATCATGTGGCTGGTTTTTCACGAAGACAGACATGACCCTGAAATAAGCCAAAGACAGATGTTTCAAAAGACATGTTGGCCGCAGACATGGTCCTGAGATATGCTGTAATCCTCTTCCACCATAGAAATCTATGGCACAAATTTTGGGAATTACATTCGTACAAATTGATCTTGATCTTTAGAAATGGCTATATTTTTAGAGGTAGCCCCCAAAATAACTGTCCAGACAGCTAACCCTAGCCTGAGAACCCTAAAATACAGGCTGCTACTGTGCTATATCTTATAAATACCCAGGAGTATGGACAACCCATGAAATGACTTCTATTGACCCTGAGGAAGGTTCAACTATCTCACCAAATGCAGTATTAATGTTGTTTATCTGTTCATGTGAGGCGGCTGCTTTAGGAGTAGTGTGGGAGTCTGTGGGCTAGCCTAGTATTAATCAGGTCTATGTTGCTAGTGATTATAATCTGTAAGGATATATCGTTCTGCAGGCGTTCGTCATACAGAACTGGGAGAAGAATCAGGCCATTGCCCGGGAGCTGTCCGACCTGGTCATCTATTGCAAACCAACGAGTGAAGCAAAGGACAATCTAGGTATTATTGGTTATGGGATGAAGCACCAATAGTAGCTATGGGGGTATAATGAATTGGAAGTAGAACATCCTTCTCAGGAAAGGGTTCCTCCGCCCTATGCCCAGTACCACCAATAGAGACACTGTACTACTGCTGTACACCAATACAGACACTATACTACTACTGTACACCAATAGAGACATTGTACTACTACTGTACACCAATAGAGACACTATATTACTACTGTACACCAATAGAGACACTATATTACTACTGTACACCAATAGAGACACTATATTACTACTGTACACCAATAGAGACACTGTACTACTACTGTACACCAATAGAGACACTATATTACTACTGTACACCAATAGAGACACTGTACTACTACTGTACACCAATAGAGACATTGTACTACTACTGTACACCAATAGAGACATTGTACTACTACTGTACACCAATAGAGACACTGTACTACTACTGTACACCAATAGAGACATTGTACTACTACTGTACACCAATAGAGACATTGTACTACTACTGTACACCAATAGAGACACTATATTACTACTGTACACCAATAGAGACACTGTACTACTACTGTACACCAATAGAGACACTATATTACTACTGTACACCAATAGAGACACTGTACTACTACTGTACACCAATAGAGACACTATAGTACTACTGTACACCAATAGAGACACTGTACTACTACTGTACACCAATAGAGACACTGTACTACTACTGTACCCCAATAGAGACACACTACTACTACTACTACTACTACACCAATAGAGACACTGTACTACTACTACTACACCAATAGAGACAATGTACTACTACTGTACACCAATAGAGACACACTACTACTACTACTACTACACCAATAGAGACACTGTACTACTACTACTACACCAATAGAGACAATGTACTACTACTGTACACCAATAGAGACAATGTACTACTACTGTACACCAATAGAGACACACTACTACTACTACTACTACTACTACTACTACTACTACTACTACTACTACTACTACACCAATAGAGACACACTACTACTACTACACCAATAGAGACAATGTACTACTACTGTACACCAATAGAGACACTGTACTACTACTGTACACCAATAGAGACACTGTACTACTACTGTACCCCAATAGAGACACACTACTACTACTACTACTACACCAATAGAGACACTGTACTACTACTACTACACCAATAGAGACAATGTACTACTACTGTACACCAATAGAGACAATGTACTACTACTGTACACCAATAGAGACACACTACTACACCAATAGAGACACTGTTCTACTACTGTACACCAATAGAGACACTGTACTACTACTGTACACCAATACAGACACTATACTACTACTGTACACCAATAGAGACACTGTATTACTACGTACACCAATAGAGACACTGTATTACTACTGTACACCAATAGAGACACTGTACTACTACTGTACACCAATAGAGACACTGTAATACTACTGTACACCAATAGAGACACACTACTACTACTACTACTACTACTACTACTACTACACCAATAGAGACACTGTACTACTACTACTACACCAATAGAGACAATGTACTACTACTGTACACCAATAGAGACACTGTACTACTACTGTACACCAATAGAGACACTGTACTACTACTGTACACCAATAGAGACAATGTACTACTACTGTACATCAATAGAGACACTGTACTACTACTGTACACCAATAGAGACACACTACTACTACTACTACTACTACTACTACTACTACTACTACTACACCAATAGAGACACACTACTACTACTACACCAATAGAGACAATGTACTACTACTGTACACCAATAGAGACAATGTACTACTACTGTACACCAATAGAGACACTGTACTACTACTGTACACCAATAGAGACAATGTACTACTACTGTACATCAATAGAGACACTGTACTACTACTATTACTACCCATCAATAGAGACACTGTAGTACTACTGTACACCAATAGAGACACTGTACTACTACTACTACTACTACACACCAATAGAGACACTACTTCTACCACTACATACCAATAGAGACACTGTAATACTACTGTACATCAATAGAGACACTCTACTACTACGGTACGCCAATAGAGACACTCTACTACTACTACTGTACACCAATAGAGACACTCTACTACTACTGTACGCCAATAGAGACACTGTACTACTACTGTACACCAATACAGACACTATACTACTACTGTACACCAATAGAGACACTGTACTACTACTGTACACCAATAGAGACACTGTACTACTACTGTACGCCAATAGAGACACTACTACTACTATTACTACCCATCAATAGAGACACTCTACTATTACTACTGTACACTAATCGAGACACTCTACTACTACTACTACTACTACTACTACTACTACTACACACCGATAGAGACACTGTACTACTACTACTAAGTCTTCAACATAGACAGAGATACTTTACTCCTTCTCGGCCCCAACTCCAGCCCTCTACTCCCACTGACAAAATGTCTTACTTTATTGTGTGTTTGTTTGTTTGCAAACCCTTTGCACCAGTCACTGTTCCCCTTCACAGGAGAATGAAAGCCACTTTTCTTTGTGATTTATTGATGGGCCTCCCTGTTAAAAGACTTTGAGGCCGTTTAAGTTGCATGAGAATTACTTGTGAGAACCTAAGTATTAAAGATCCATTTGGAAAGCAAAACCTACAATCCGGTGCTCCAGAGAGAGAAATATAAATGGCTTCATTTGATTTGCAGGATGGTGATAAAGTCTCAAGCATATTAACTTGTTTCTTTCTTAGACATAAATATACTCCACAAGCAGAAGTCCAATTAAACTGATTTAATCATGCAATTACTTTAACTACCAGATACTGATGAGTAATCTTGGGGCTGGTGATTATAATGTACATTTTAGAGCACATGAAGGTTGTAGGCATAGATTTTGCATCGTTGACAGATAGGGGTGTAGCTGACATTGCATGGAAGTGGCTGGCAGATATCAATTTCATTTCTCCGAGTGAGCGGCAGAGGGAAGTAGTTATGTAGAACAACGGACCTGTACGTGTCTAAACATTAGGCTGCAATACGCTGTTTGTTTCACTAGAGGGCGAGGTTCCGTAAAACGCAGTTTTTTTTTTACTTGTGTTTTTTTTTTTTTATAATGATTGATTGATTACTGGATCAAATGCCCATCCCACTAATAAATTTAATTTGCGGAGGTTGTAAATATATTTTTTCCACTAATGTAGTCTGTTCTCGTGAGTTAACCGCAGACATTAAAAGTCCAGATAGAATTTTTAGGATCAAATTGTTTTAATTGTAGGAGATTTAACAATTTAGTGCACAATTTAATAATTTCTTACATTTGTGATCTTCAATGTCAACCAACCATCTGGAGATTTGTTTTTTAGTTTTTGACTCAGTGATGAAGTTCTCTGGAGTCTTACGTTTCCTTTAGCTGTTTCAAGCTTTGAAATGGATCGTTCATGTGTTCTATGGTTACAGAAAGACCAGATTATCGAGAGATCCGATCGTTTGTAGAAAACAAGGCCGAGAGCATCGCCAGACAGAAGCCCAACGATCTGCTGTGTTATAACAGGAAGGCTTTGACGCGAGTGTACCCCAAGGGACCAAGAGTTGACTCTTCAAACTATGACCCTTTGCATCTCTGGCTGTGTGGAGCACAAATGGTAGCCCTTAATTACCAAACTCCAGGTAAACACCTTGTAAAGTCCTCATTTTACTATATTATGGTACTGTTTGAGCCACACTATATAATTTATATTGTGAAGATAGAATGTGTCGACAGATAAGAACCATTTGACTCATCTAGTCTGATCAGTTTCAGGTCTTGTGTAGCTTGAATGAATGATCATAGTCTTGTCAAGATTGCAGGACTTAGGTGGTGTGACCCATAAAGACATGGTTTCACCTATAATCTTTCTTGTAAAGATGGTATCCACCATTGCCTGTCTTGTGTAAAAAGTAGAGTCCATAAACGTGATGGTGTGATCCATAATCTGTCTTCTGAAGATGGCATCTCCCCTAATATGATGGTGTGATCCATAATCTGTCTTCTGAAGATGGCATTGCCCCATAAGTGATGATGTGATCCATAATCTGTCTTCTGAAGATGGCATTGCCCCTAAAGTGATGATGTCATCCATAATCTGTCTTCTGAAGATGGCATTGCCCCTAAAGTGATGATGTGATCCATAATCTGTCTTCTGAAGATGACATCTCCCCTAAAGTGATGGTGTAATCCATAATATGTCTTATGAAGATGGCATCTCCCCTAAAATGATGGTGTGATCCATAATATGTCTTATGAAGATGGCATCTCCCCTAACTTGATAGTGTGACCCATAATCTGTCCTCTGAAGATGACATCTCCCCTAAAGTGATAGTGTGACCCATAATCTTTCTTCTGAAGATGGCATATCCCCTAATATGATGGTGTGATCCATATTCTGTCTTCTGAACATGGCATCTCCCCTAATATGATGGTGTGACCCATAATCTGTCCTCTGAAGATGACATCTCCCCTAAAGTGATAGTGTGACCCATAATCTTTCTTCTGAAGATGCCATCTCCCCTAATATGATGGTGTGATCCATACTCTGTCCTCTGAAGATGAAATCTCCCCTAACATGATGGTGTGATCCATAATCTGTCTTCTGAAGATGGCATCTCCCCTAACATGATGGTGTGATCCATAATCTGTCTTCTGAAGATGGCATCACCCCCAAAGTGATAGTATGACCCATAATCTGTTCTGTGCGGGTTTATGCGACTCTTGTTTTAAGAAAGAATGATTATCTACACCTCTTTTACTTTTTGTCTTTCCAGACAGGTACATGCAGATCAATAATTCTCTGTTTTCTCACAATGGCTGTTGTGGCTACATCCTACAGCCAGAGTGTATGAGACAAGACTCCTATGATCCGAGTGGGTCCAGAAGACAACCACAGCTGATGGTGACCATACAGGTAGGTTGTACACACAGGACATCCAAGCCACACACAAGCAAATGAATGAATATTGTATTTTAACCTGATGGTGGTGAGTTTGTGGACTTTTTTGCTCACTGTACGATTATGGTTTTGGTCTGTATTTTGTTTTATTACAGCAGTGCCTGCTTCAGGAAAGTCTGCAGCCTGGTTTGGACTCTAATGCACATCACGGTTGTTAGAAAGGTTTACTGCTCCTTTAAGCATAGTAAATAGTGCATTACCATCTGTAATGTTCCTTCCTGTACTACTACACGGGGAAATAAATATGTCCAGTATGAAATTTTGTCAGAACCAAATAATTCATTTCACACAAAAAATAATTTCATACCAATACGTTTGGCGTCTCATATTCTACTGTTTGTTCTTCGTTTCTTCTCTCGAATTTGTCGACAAAATTTAAAAAAATATAAAATTTTGTCTCGTCAGGTTTCTGAGAAAAAAAATTAAATTGAAGCAATTTATTTGTCGTAGGTATTAAGCGAAAACCTGGATTATCTGTTTTCATGTTTTTTTTTTTTTAATGAGTATATTTATATGATAGGGAATATTATGAATAGTGTATAGCGAACCCGGACCTCACTGTTCGGGTTCGTACCAGACATTACGGTGTCCGTGCCACGAACCCGAACCCGGACATTTCACTGTATGTCGGTGATGGAGTTCGAGGTTCGCCTATAAACCGAAAGTCTTTAAACCGAAAGTCATTCGGTTTATAGACTTTCGGTTTATAGAATAGCCAATAGCATTACATGTATTCTATAAGTTTATAGAAAACATGTAATGCTATTGCTATTCTATAAACCGAAATAGAGTCCCCATTCATACGAATAGGTCAATTGACCTATTCGTATGAATGGGGACTCTATTTCGGTTTATAGAATAGCAATAGCATTACATGAATTACATCTGAGAATCAAATAGAACCTAATTCTAATTGTTTTGGGTGGTAAATAGTACAGTATTTTTAATTTGTATGTATTTTATGTTATTTGAAGTTATTTCCCTATCCATATTTGTTTGCAGGGCACTTGTCCTACTCTTACCCACATTTTAATTCCTTTTGCAGCCCTCTAGCCCTTTCCATGACTATTTTAGAGGCATTTTAGTGGTCAAAAGTCCGTGTCCCCATTGACTTCAATGGGGTTCGGGGTCAAGTCTGGGGTCAAGTTCGAGCACGGACCCGGACTTTTTCCAAAGTTCGCTCGAACTTCTCGAACCCGAACATCCAGGTGTCCGCCACCAACTCTAATTATGAATGAAAGCTTAACATTGCAAAACATTACACACACCGTTTTACTCTCACCATCTTGCTTTTGTTGCTTTGCATATTTTAAGATTAACGTTTAAGAGTGTTTTCTGTTTATTTATTTTTTTACCATTTATTTTCTCTAATTTGAATGGCTGCTAATTATTTTATCGGCCCATAAGATGGTAATAAATATAATAGAGCTCGGTGACAATCTAGATGTGAATGATTGTGTAATAATAACACATTAGTTGTGTCAGACATGAACCCGTTGCAGTTCATTTTTCAGGGGGGCGAGGGGGGGGACATCTCTAAATAACTGCCCCTAAATCTTGTGGATTCCCCCAATGTCAGATACTCGGAGCCCGTCACTTGCCCAAACCTGGCCGGGGTATTGCGTGTCCCTTTGTCGAGGTGGAGATCTGTGGTGGTGAATACGACAACAACAAGTTTAAAACCAGTGTCGTGAGTAAGTATTGTGACCTGTGCATGAAATGTAACATGCTTTAAAATGAACAGCATTTGTAGATTTCTGTTCCATCCTGTGCCATTTCCCATGAATGTACATTTGTGATACTTTGTGTTACAATCCAACTGGTGAATAGCGACCGAAAACAGTGAAAAAATTGCAGGGAAATGAGACGGGAATTAAGGCCAAAGTAGCCGAGCTGGAAACATTCAGTTGCATAGGAGAATTTTTCCAACTCGGCTACATTGGCCTAAAGTTTGAAATTCTCGTCTCAATTCCCTGCCATTCTCTCTTTATTGAGTAGACCCTTTAGTGTTCTTTCACACGGTGACACGTGGGGGATTTGTCACACATCCCATTAACTAACAGCATGCTCAGCCAGCCGTGCGTGAATTCATAACCCATAAATGGCTTATTCTAAAGCCTCACTTTTTTTTTTTCTTTTTTTTTTTTCTCTTTTTTTTTTCTTTTTTGATTTTTTTCCCCTCACTCAGTCCCATCCAAGAAAAAACACTTGATAGGTCATTAAGTGGATAGAGTGTCATCATCGTGTCATTTCACCTCCCCCTTCATCTTCCCTTTCACATATTCCCTTCCAGTCCCCATCCCCTCTCCCCCACTCTTCCCCCCTCCCGTAATAATTGATACACTAAGTAAAAAAGGTGAAGAGGGTTAATCAGTCTAGGAACCGATTTATCGGGGCACGCCCCGCTATGTACCGTGCTTACTTGGGGACCCGATAGTTATAGTGATTGTGAATTAGGAGTTATATCAAGTTTCATCCAACTCCCTGCCAAGGTTGGGGAAAAAAAGAAAAGGAAAAAAGGAAAACGACAAAAAACAGACAAAACATGACCAACAGGACAGACACACAGACATACAGACAAGTGTGTGCATTGCTCAGAACGTTATTGCTCATTTGTATCACCGGGACGTTCCTCGGACTAAATCGCCTCACCTTTCAGTTTAAAGGGAGCACAGATTTAAACTGTGAATACCGCGACCTACTCGATAACAGAGTGAACGACCCGTATATGTGTCAGTCTGACCATTAGAGTGTCAGCTCTTGGAGCAAGCTCCTGCTTTGGTTCCAGTTTCTAATACCGTAAAGTTTCTGCTTTGGAGAGAGGACTGTGTGGGATGCTCGGCTAGATATAATCTAATAATAATAATACCATTGGCTGTTTCAGATGACAATGGACTGAATCCTGTATGGACGGCAGCTCAGCAGCTAAAAGTGTTTGAGATCCATGAACCCAATCTGGCGTTCCTTCGGTTTGCAGTGTACGAGGAAGACATGTTCAGTGATCCCAACTTTCTAGCGCAGTATACCATCCCCATTAAAGGATTGAGAACAGGTATAGATCAACGTTCCTTTTATTCTCCGTATTTTAACGGTTTTGCTGAGTGTGTGTTTGTTCTAATGGCAGGAGGGATCAGAGATCTTTCCCTCTAGTGGGACAA
Source organism: Pelodytes ibericus (assembly GCA_036172795.1). Classification (NCBI taxonomy): domain Eukaryota; kingdom Metazoa; phylum Chordata; class Amphibia; order Anura; family Pelodytidae; genus Pelodytes; species Pelodytes ibericus. The sequence goes on from CM069862.1 coordinate 197,569,485, forward strand.
ACCTCTGGCGCCCTCTAGGCACAGTGGAAGACGTTACAAATCTTTAAAGGGACGGTATCACCTTAACACTGCTCAGACTGTAAATGTAGAGAATAAAACAATTATGAGAATTACATTACCTATATTTTGTGTTGGCAAAAATAGCCAATAAATGCCTAAATTGGGAGAAAAAACGTGTTTTAAATGTGTCTGTGGAGTTTATCACATCACCTTTGGCTTATTATGCAAATTAAACATTTCATATTGAAAATCAGATCATTTACATATCAAGACACGGGTGATTTAGGCATTTCATTACAATTCTTAAAGAGCTCTCCAGTGACCTGTTCATTAACAGAAAGGTACAAAGAACAAGAGGTCACCCCCTGAGACTGGAAGAGCAAAGATTTCATAGACAGCAAAGGAAGGGATTCTTTACGGTAAGGACAATAAAGTTATGGAACTCACTGCCAAGAGAGGTAGTGCTATCAACCACAATAGATGCATTTAAACATGGTCTGGATGTTTGTTTAGAAAAGCAGAACATACAGGGCTATTAATAATAGAATAAGCATTAATAATAGAACTTATGGATCCAAGGAGAAATCTGATTCGCTTCCTTAGGGGTTTTTGCCTTCTTTTGGATCAAAAGCTGGAATGATAGGTAGGAGGGTTGAACTTGATGGACTTGTGTTTTTTTTTCCAACCTAAATACCTATGTTACTATAATGCATAGATCATTTTCAATCATTTCTGACTCTCTACATTCACAGTAAAGGCAGGGTTTAGGTGATACAGCCCCTTTCACATGCTAATATGAGAACAGGAGAAATTTCTTACTAAAGCTTTGTGCATAGCACCACACATTCGTGTTCAAAAAACTATAGTGCTCCTCATACAAGCCCATTATCCTGGAGCAAATTGTATCCACTTTGGAAGCATGTAGTTGTGAGCTGATCTTGCCAGGAATAGAACATGCAACTGTGAGGCTTGAAAAGATTGTGCAGGGGCCACTGCTTCACCTGATATGTTTCCCCTTTAAATTACGTAAGCATTCACCGACACCGGCTCCCCAAACAAAAGGCCCATCATCCCCAGCCAGCTTGTGTCCAGGCACATTCTGGTTATATGTCATTTTCATTAATATCCGTTTCATTAAATGCAATCCTGTCTGGTATGTTCAGGGTTAATGATAGTAGCTTTCCAGCATCCTTTGTGTACCGTCTGATACTGCAGTGATCACAATGCTCTATAATGTACAACCTCACCCGGCTCTTATATTACACATAACTGTGTCATGCTGCTCAGGTTACAGGTCAGTGCCATTGAAAAACGGCTTCTGCGAGAATGTAGAGCTTTCCTCGTTGCTGGTGTACTGCCGAGTGCAGAAAAATCTGGTACGTAGCTTTTATCTTCTTATATATTCACCTGTCCAGCATCACACATGCATCAGATGGGTCCCTGTACAAGGAACTCTCTGGTCTGTGGCTGTCGGCTGACCCCTTTCAAAGGGGATTTAGCATTCCAAACAACTTTCAGTTCGGCATAAGCCTGCTTCTGTCTGATTAAAATGGATTTTGGACTGTGCTCGTGAGAGAGGACCATTCAGAAGTGATTGTATTTTTCGAGGAAGGCTCGGTGAGATGTCTAGGCTGCCATGTTACAGAGTTTTCACTTCGTGCAGCACTCACTGATGGTCATCTCCTCCCCAGCCATTGGCTGTGAGCTGCGCTATTGATGTGCTCACTGGACGATGGTCATCTCCTCCCCAGCCATTGTCTGTGAGTTCCGCCACTAACTCGCTCACTGGACGATGGTCATCTCCTCCCCAGCCATTGTCTGTGAGTTCCGCCACTAACTCGCTCGCTGGACTATGGTCATCTCCTCCCCAGCCTGTGGCTGTGAGTTGCGCTAAAAACTCGCTCGCTGGACGATGGTCATCTCCTCCCCAGCCATTGGGTGTGAGTTGCGCTAATAACTCACTCGCTGGACTATGGTCATCTCCTCCCCGGCCTTTGGCTGTGAATTCCGCTACTAACTTGCTCGATGAGCGATGGTCATCTCCTCCCCAGCCATTGGCTGTGAGTTGCGCCACTAACTCGCTCGCTGGACGATGGTCATCTCCTCCCCAGCCATTGTCTGTGAGTTCCGCTACTAACTCGCTCGCTGAGCGATGGTCATCTCCTCCCCAGCCATTGGGGAGGAGAGCTGCGCTATGGATGTGCACCTTCTAACTAGGTTAAAACTGATTTTTAGGGATAGCTTGTTCCACCTGGGTAGGGTGATAAAACGTAACATTTCTCATTACTTTTGTGCACCCCATAGAATTTCTTTTCTCAACAAATCCCTGCCATATTAATGTATAAATTACATTCTATTGTGACCTGAACTTGACGTCCTGTTTAGTCTTCTCCCATAATGCATTTGGTCCACCTACGCACTGTGCCCTATTGCCTTCTGGGATGAGCAGTATGGGAGCAGAGGTCACCGTCATGACTGTAGTTTATCTCTCTGTGCTGATTGGTCTGAGATATAAGGTGGAAACTCTGATAAAAATTCTCTGCAGGTTTTACTAGCACAACCCCATAAATTCAATGTTATCTTCTTTGAAATGCTGCCTGGCTAAGCTAACCTCACAGGTGCACGCTAAGGTGGGCTAGTGGTGGAACGAGGGAATCAGGAGGGGAGTGTGGACTATTAATGGGGGTCTGTGAAGTGTTTAGAGCATGCCATATTGTTCCTTCTCCTGCACCAGTCACAGGGGGGAGACCCGCCTGGTCCGTATCTAGCCCTTGATTTCCCCAGTCACGGGGGATGTAAATTAAACCAGTTATTTCACAGCAGGGCTGCGCAGTATTTTGATGAATCTACGTCGGAACCTTGACTTTTTATGGCCGTTACGGCATCGGACGGCGTGCCAATGTAATCTGAATGTGAAATGAATACACAGGCGGAGGATCCTTTCCATCTGTTCTACGAGGGAGAAAAATAACCCTCAATAAAGAGTCATAATTTAATAGTAGGCAGCTTTGATAAACGAACATCTGCAGACACTTACGGGGGGGGGGGGGGGGGGAATGTAAAACCAGAAAGACCCCGCAGAGGGTTGTAAAACACAATATTGTGGGTCTCAGTAGCGGAAAGCTGCTTGCGCCCCTAACAAAGCTTCAATTACCCATCTGATTACATTGTCAGTTGGGAAAATTGGGTAATTTGTAGAGAATAACTTTTTTTTTTTTTTGGGCAATACTGGCTGGGTAATTTAATGTATTTCCTTATTTCTTAAACCAATTTTGCTTTATTACTTTCGTTCTAAGATCTCGCAGATCTGGCTGCTGTGTATGCTCCAGGAGTAGGCCCGTTATCGGAAAGGAGGGGGGTGGAGGGTGGGAGAAGGAATCTCTGGATTTTGAGCTTGTAATAGTGGAAAGGACTGAGATATTTCTGAAAGTTATTGCAAGATCCTTTCATTGTTTCTCTCTGAGCAAGTCATCTGATTTCCCATGATTCCAATCTGGCAGGTTACCCTTTTTTTTTTTTAATATACTTCAGGAGTGAAACCTTCACTACATGACATTTGGCAGAGGGTCTGCTTTTCAGAACTCTAAATCCTTAGAAATGGGTTCCGCCAGCACTCAGATTTTAGTCTGGAGTTTGCAGCATACATAGGCGCTAACTCGCTAACTTGGGGCGGTATGCGAAAATTGAGCCAGGCTTGGGTAGATGTCACCAAACGCTTCTACCCCCTTCCCAATATTCCATTCTGGAAGGGGAATGGGCAGGTCTAAATTGCTAGGTGTGATAGCACAACCAATAGGCTTGGCAATGCGGTGACTGAAGGTGTCTAACAGTATTAATGATTCTTAAGGGAAACCAAGAAGAACTTTACATCTCTTCCGGGCAACTGCGGAGGAAGACCGACCAGAGCAGCGAACTGTTTCTCTACGATACGCATCAGAACATGAGAAATGCCAACCGAGACGCTCTGGGAAGACAGTACAATGCTAGCGACAGCAAAGGAGCCAATCTGGATTCCACTAACAAGAGGTAAAGTGCAATAAAAGTGCAGGGGGCAGGCCTGGTCGTCCCTACTGTTTCTGTATGCCCCCCTCCCCTCCCCCTGCACCAACCCTTCAGTTTTCTACAGTGAAAGTGCAAGAGCCCCATTACGAACCTGTTTTATACCAGTATACTGATGTTGTTCTTCAGTTGGCTTTTGCATGTTATCAGCTCTGGGTTTTTTTTTTATTTACACTGATTAAGAAAGTCAAACCATGGCCTGTAGCTGGATGACTTTTTCCTGAACACCTATACCTTTTACATGCTGCCCTGCAGGAAACTAGTTCATTAATCAAGGTAGTTGTTATGGGATCCCCCTTCTTGATGGATTAACCCTAACCCTTAATATTAATTTCACATTCCATGGAATGTCCAGAAAGAAATGTGGCAAGTCTTGGCCATATATTGGAAGCTATTTCCAGCTTACACTGTAGCTTTAACCTTTTATTAGATCTTTCTGCCAATACCCTGATTCGACCTGTACAGTAACTTTGTTGCCAGCCCTGCCCAGTGTAACTATTCTTTTATTCGATATGATCAATGTACCAATTTTGTCCTCCAATTTCTCTGCCCTAAAAGGTTAAAGGAGAAAAGTATCAGTAACAGCAGATTCTACTCCTGAAGGCCACGTGACGTCTGATCTCCGAAGCCCCTGTCATGGATGGATCCAGTTAAAAGAACACCGTGGACTTGACTGGAGCGGCTGACAACCAAAGGATGTGGATTCCCAGATAAATCGCAAAGCTGGCCGGCTTTTACCAGATGACATTCATAAAGCACAATGATTCCCGAGAACGGTGGTTACTCTTTCCGATCGTTTTTTGTTTTTAGCACTGTAAATGGACATGGGCCGGCCTGCCATGTTCTAGCGGGAGCGACGCAGGACTGTTATGTTCGAGGAAGGTTACAGAATAGACGTCTCCCTGTTTTACTGCCAGAGTTTGCAAAGTACAGGACAGATTCCCATCGGGACGGACCACAGACGGGGCCTGCGTTGTATGAAAAGATTGCCATGATATTACTGTACTTACAGGAAGCCCATAGCACAGACACAAGGCTCAGAGCAGGATTGCCTATTCATGTATATATAAAACAGGTCTTGAGCAAATGTGTGACATTTTATTAATTATAAATAACCCTGGAGATCTTTGAGATATACATATATATACACATTATTAGAGGGTGTCTGTGATATATATATATATATATATATATATATATATATATATATATAACATGCACACACATACCAGTCAATTATTTCAGCCACAGATATGGAGGATGCTTGTGAGGTGCAAATGCAATCAAGCTTATTAGAAGTGTTTATACATACATATATATATATATAGCACTGGAGACAAATTCTACTAGTTTAATTACAGAAATCACCTCTTTCCTGAGCCGAAACTACATCTCCCATGTTCCCCTGTCACCGTATTAAAGGGACACTGTCAACCTAAACATTACTTGTACTGTGAATGTAGAGAATACATGTGCCTGCTTATGACATCATCTTGTAGCCTGATATGCAAATGACACATTTCCCATTTAAAACAAGTTCATTTGCATATCAAGTCGCAGGTGATGTCATCAGTAGGAGACGGCACAGACACATTTAAAACGAATAGTTCTTGTATTCTATGCATTTAAGATTTAATCTTTCAATTAAAACCTTCACGACCTGAGGATGAGTTCGCTCCGCCAGCCGTTCTGTAACGGGTCCAGGACTTTGCCTATTAGGCAGCACAGTCAATGTTATTATACAGTGACTTTGCCTCCAAATAAAGTAAGCCCCCCCCCCCCCCCCCCAAAAAAAAGGAGGCCAAGCCAGTAAAGAGAGAGGGGAGAAAAAAGTATCCCAAAGGACTATTCTCATTCCAGTGGAGTAAAGTATATTTAAAATAACATAGAAACATAGAATGTGTCGGCAGATAAGAACCATTCGGCCCATCTAGTCTGCCCAATTTATTTTTGAGTACTTTTATTAGTCCCCCGTTCCCGGTCTTATAGCTAGGATAGCCTTGTGTCTATCCCACGCATGCTTAAACTCCTTCACTGTGTTTACCTCTACCTCTTCTGCTGGAAGGCTATTCCATACATCCACTACGCTCTCAGTAAAGTAATACTTCCTGATATTACTTTTAAATCGTTGCCCCTCTAATTTAAGACTATGTCCTCTAGTTGTGGTCAAAATCAGTAAAGTAATACCCCGATGGCACTCCAAGATTGAAAAAGCCGGGTCTTGGTTAGAACCTCTGCTAGGGCTTGACATCTATTAGTAGACTTTGGGAGCCAGGGAAATGGTAATTCTATAGTGCACAATACAAAACAATAAATAAAAAAAAAGTTAGGAGCCAGGAGTTGGAGATTTGTCAAGCCCTGACCTACTGTACTTTGTTGTGCTTGGTATAAAAAAGGTACAGTGGACCCCAGCACAGGAAAAAAAAAAAAAGCATTATGGACTAAGAGCAGCTATGTTAATTCACTATTTGGAATAAACCCTGTCGACTATGACTGCCATTGTCCTGGTTCTCAGTCAGACATCTGCAGTGCCAAGATTAGCTATCACTAGCGTGGACAGTTGGAGAGTACTTGTTCGTTAAATTATTAATAGATGCGCCCATATAGAAGACTTCCTAGTAACAGCAACGTCACTGGTAAGGGACAGACCTTTAAAATATAATAGAGCCGGAAGGGGGTAACCTCGGGAGTAGCGGGGTGATTATTATTAATTTGATACATTAAATCCGAAACAAGCAGCACCTGCCTGACCAGCTTTGACTGGGTCTCTGCGAGGAGTAAGGGTCATTCAGTAAGGTTACGGTAGGAATGTCTTATCCCTCAGGCCTATAGTACTATCTTCCAACCCCAACGCTTTGAAACAGCACGACATAGGAGATCAATACATGGTGGTTATCTAGAATAGTGTCATTCACCTTTGTACTGGTTGGAGTAAGGTTCACACTGCCTGCCAGGCATCATTACTAGCACATATACCAGATTAATTCATGCATTTTAACCCATTTCCCTGCACACATCATACTGTCTAATTACTGTACACACTGTACACATACATCGCCAAAGATCAGTAATCCATAGCTTTACAGGGTGTCTAGTCATTTAAGTGGCTCTACACATTAATTTATTATATATATATATATATATATAAAGAGTGTGATGCATTGCATGTGAGAATATATGCATTCTCGTGATGTCAAGGAGGGGTGTTACTGTATAATTTATTTTAGACATATGCAAAACTAAAATTTTCGTTTCGTTTTCGTCCATTCGGACGAAAATGTTATTTCTTATGAATGGGGCTCTCGTTCGGTTCATAGAAAGGCAATACTACTATACGTTTTCTATAAGCCGAAAGTCTATAAACTGAAGGTCGTTCGGTTTATAGAATACTTAGAATTCTATAAGCCGAAAGTCTATAAACCGAACGACCTTCGGTTTATAGACTTTCTGTTTATTGAATACATGTAATACTATTGGCTTTCTATAAACCGAACTGGAGTCCCCATTCATACGAAATTCTTATGAATGGGGACTCTAGTTCGGTTTATAGAAAGCCAATAGTATTACATGCTTTCCATAAACCGAAAGTCGTTCATTATGTCGGTTTATGGAATGTATATGTAATGCTATTGGTATTCTATAAACCGACTCTATTTCGGTTTATAGAAAGCCAATAGTATTACATGCATTCCATAAACCGAAAGTCGTTCATTATGTCGGTTTATGGAATGTATGTAATGCTATTGGTATTCTATAAACAGACTCTATTTCGGTTTATAGAATGCCAATAGCACGAATGGACGAATGATTTTCGTTTATTAACCATTCGTTCATTCGTCCTTCATTAGTTTAGCATTTTCGTTATTCGTTTTTCGGACCAATGGACGAAAATGCATTCGTCCGAAAACGAATGGACATGTCTAATTTATTTCAAGTAATATTACGTGTATTCCAGCCAGTAGCCTCAAGGAAGGTTATGTATAAAAGAGCGATCCTTGGGCAAAGTAAAACTGGTGCTCACAGGAGAAACCCGCCATTGGTTTGCACACAGATTAGTACATTGGAGGTTATGTATAAATAGAGGCAAGTCTTCATTTTTATTAATTCTGATTCCTTCAGGCATTTTTTTTGCTTTGGCTCCGGTTGTGTATAAAGCTGTCAAAATGGGTTTTATACAGAGAAAGTAAAAATGGGGCAAAACTGACTTTCTTCTCAATATGTCACTTTCTTGTCTCAATATGTCACTTTTTCTTCCCACTCTGTGGTGATTCGTTCAGTGCAGATAACTCCAGATTAAGACTGGTGGAGAATCATAGTCCAGTAAGCCTTTGTTCTCATAGCAGACGTAAAACCTGTTTTCTGTACACGGTTTTGCCGAATGGTCACACAAGGATGATTATTTTTCTGTAATTTGAATGTGTACTAGTATGAAATGTATGGCTATGTCTACAGCGTGAAGTGTTCGGATTGTGTGCAGCGATTTCGTGGCATTGTTTCCCAGCCATAGAGAGAGAGAGAGATTTATAAAGTTGCATTTGATAACAATGAAAAGATTGATACGTACCACTGAGCTCTAGAGATTAATCATATAATTTCAATACAGATGTCATGATAGCCTAGAGATGCAGTGGAATGAACAATACACATGTGATCGCCAATATTTATTCGGAGAACCATACAAAATGCTTTAGAAAGAACATTGTTAAATTAAGGTACAAAGATTCCATTCAATCACTTTGTATATTTGCAAAGGCTTCTGGTATTTTTAGATACAAGAGACATAATGAAAATAAAAAACAATCCTGAACAACCAACGCAACAACACAAACACATTCAGTACATATTAAATAATGAGGTCCCAGTAGTTACCCATGAGCACAGAGAGTAGTTACCCATATTTTGTAAGAGATTCCAGCAGCACAGGATGGATTTACTTTTTCCCCATACAGAATAAGGCTCAATGTATGATATTCACACTGTCTGCACATGTACAGCTTAATTGAGCTGCCACAATAGGAATTTTGAGTAGTTATAAGGTTTTCAGATGCCGCGACACCCCCTTCCCCCACCAAATATTTATAATCCCCATGCTCTCCTCCACCTCCTGCTCCTCTGGTTTACTGATTCCGGAGCATACAGAGATTAATAAACTGCAGTATGGTCCTTTAGATAGGTCCACACACGAAAAAAAAAAAAAAAACCACAAAGAAAATAGTACCGTAAGTTCCAGGTCCCTAAAGACAATGTAAACATTATACGGGAAGACATTTGGCCGCCATTACGGCCTGGAATCTGTTCACATTTATGCAAGGTTTACTAGCAATTGCTTTCTTTAACGAGCTCTTTAACAAAGAGGTCAAACTGCTGCCCTCCAGCCGTTGGAAGACTACGTTTGCCATACTCCTGCCAGAATTACAAAGTATTATGGGAGATGTAGGCCATCAGCAGCTGGAGAGACACCTCTGCTGTATAACCTAGGTGTCCAACTGCAGCCTTCTGCCATTTCTGGACTACAACTACCATCATTCTCTGCCGTTCCGGCAATCTAGTGGAGAATTGTAGCTCAACAGCAGCTGGAGGGGCAGCGTTGGACACCTAGGCTCTACAAGTTTCTGTTTAAAGTCCATGGGAATGTGTTGGTTGCTCTTTGACAGCGTTTGGTCTCCTGTTCTGGGAGGCAAAGACTGTCAGTAAAAGCCGTGAGAGGTCATATTGGGTTGGTAGAAGGTATTGTCCAACTAAGCAATTAGAGGGCAATCTGTAGGACAACAGCACAGTACTTGCATCCTGAAGAATTTAAATTGAAATCTACCAAGAGTAACATTGGCCCAACCATTGTCTACTGCAAGCCAGTGTCCACAGACGTGAATCCACCCGAGAAGCATGGAGGTATCTGGCTAATGGTTTAGTGAATAGATCCCGACCAAAATTAAAAAGCAGGCCCCTACAGGAGAACAGCTGCCAATTTTAGCATCACACCAACCAAGTTGGCGCTTTTTAAAAAATTTTTTTTTTTATATAAAACATTCATTTTCCAAATCAAAACTAGAAATCTAGAAGACCTAGGATGCCAAGATTTGCCCTGCTTATACACAGGTGAGGTAGTAAGTAGTTCTGGTCATAAAAGTTGCTCGGCAAGACAGGCAAGGGTTTATACATACATATTAGCTGTACCTGGTAATAAGCACGTTGGTTGACAATTAATAAGGGAAACGGGTGGGTTAGAACAGTATGCCCACCGCTGTTGGGACCCATGAGAGCACCACTAGTACAAACAGTAAGATAAACAGAAGGTCCCAGATAAAGCTCCTTTTGTTCATCTTCCTGGCACTGTTGCTATAACCATGGGATTTAAACCAATTGGTCACCTCGTGCATTGTAAATTCTACGGGTGCGTACCCCAGCTGGCGTTTAGCTTTCTCGATGCTGAAGTAGTGGGTGACCCCAGTTTTATAGACTTCGGTGCGGGTTAGTAAAGGCTGGAAGTTATAGATGGGGCTGACCAGGTAGTGTATCCATTCAGTTACGAAGGCAAAGAAGTAGATTAGGAAGAGAGGCAGCCGCATGGTGGGGAACTTGTAGCCCAGACCTTCCACCAGGGGTCTGAAAAATTCAAAACTGTTTACCGGAGGGCCGCCGTCCGCGATAAAGTATGCCTGACCGGCAGCAATGTGCTTCTTTTCTGGTTTGAGGCTCTCCGAAGCCAGAATGTGGGCGGAAATAAGATTATCTACATGAACAAATTGTACCAGGTTGCCGGGATCCCCATGTAAAAACCGGAAGAGCCCATCTTCCAGGTAACCGATGATTCTAGGGATATGTCGCTGTTCCCCCGGACCATAAATACCCGCTGACCGGAGAGCACAGGTTTTTAAATGTCCGCTTCCATTGGCCAGCTCGGAGTGGTTCGCCTTGAGCACCTTCATTTCGGCCATGGACTTGGTGCGTGAATAGTTATCCGGATGGAGATTGAGAGGTAGGTAAGGTAGAGACTCGTCACCATTCTTGATCTCTTGGCCTCCAAATACCACGTTGTAGGTGCTGGTGTAGATCAGTCTTCCGATGCCTTTATTAATGCAGGCCTGGATGACGTTTTCTGTGCCCTGAACATTGATTTCTTCAATCTTGCGTTTCTGAAGCTGTTCCCGTCCAGACATGCCGTACGAAGCGGTGTGGAACACACAACTCACACCCGTAAAAAGGTCTTCTACCTCGGAGAGGGAGCGGATATCTCCCTGTACAAAACGCATGCCTTCTGGAACGTCCAGCATTGGTTTCCGGACATCGAACAGGATAACCTTTACTCCCATGTCATGCAGCTGGCAGCCGAGCCTGGCAGACAAGATGACAATTCATTAAAAATGGAACCTTTCAACAATCTGATCACTACCTTCCAAACCAGTGTGATGTATATAACAATTAGCATCACTTAGGGAATACATTAATAATTCAAATATATTTACAACCTCATGCTACACAGGGCAACATTTATATCTGAAATATATAAGGAGCCGTTCAATTTTAAGAATCTGAATTTTTAAAAATTTTTTAATAGAAGAAAAAAAGAAAAACTATAAAATTATATAAAAAAAAACTATATGTATGTATTGGCAGTGAATGACAATGCTAATATGGTCAATTTATATTAAGGTCTACTCAATAAAGAGAGAATTCCAGGGAATTGACGTGGGAATTTCAAAACTTTAGGCCAATATAGCAAAAGTTGGAAGAATTCGCCGACGCAGCTGGATGGGATCGCAGTAAAGGAAGAGAGTATATTTAAAATGAGAAAAACTACCACAACTAGAGGACATAGTCTTAAATTAGAGGGGCAACGATTTAAAAGTAATATCAGGAAGTATTACTTTACTGAGAGGGCAGTGGATGTATGGAATAGCCTTCCAGCAGAAGTGGTAGAGGTAAACACAGTCAAGGATTTTAAGCATGCGTGGGATAGACACAAGGCTATCCTAGCTATAAGACCGGGAAAGGGGGACTAATAAAAGTACTCAAAAATAAATACATTTGGGCAGACTAGATGTTTCTATGTTTTTCCAACTCTGCTCTTAAGTTTTAAATTCCTCTCTCGATTACGTGCAAATCTCTCTTTATTGAGATAGACCCTGCAGACATACAAAATAAAACACGGTTACAGGAAAAACTTGTTTTTGCCTTTCAGAGTATCTCACGCTGCACTAGCAGCGAAAGCAGCCCATAAACTCCTTACAGCTGACCTACTGGAAGCCGGTCAGACTTCTTATAATGTACAAAATAAATTAAACTCATGTTAAAAATAAAACTTGCTTCTACAAAAGGTTTTGGTAGATAAATGTCAGGTTGACCTGAACAGAGACTGAAATACAAAAAAAAGCAGCAATTAATATAGTCTAATTAATAAACTGAATTTAGCTCTGCAGGAGGATCAGATTAATGCTCATTAGTCAACAGGTCTCCGTGGAGCACAATAATTAATACATATTAATAGACTGTTCTTAATTAAGCAGCATTAATACAGATGATGATTTGGAACCAACCTGTGTCCAAAGTAGCCACCTCCTCCTGTAATGAGAATGGTGTCCCGGGGAGATTGGAAGGTGCCCATCTTCTTAGCCAATTCACAAAGCACTGACGAAGAAAATAATGTAGAGAAAGTGTTTGACCGGTCTCCAAGTTCATAGGGAATTAATATAGAAACATAGAATGTGTCGGCAGATAAGAACCATTCGGTCCATCTAGTCTGCCCAAATTTTCTAAATACTTTTATTAGTCCCCCGTTCCCGGTCTTATATCTAGGAAAGCCTTGTGCCTATCCCACGCATGCTTAACCCCTTCATGACGCATGGTGCTTGCGTCCCAAACGACGCAAGCACCAAAACGTCACAATTGGTTCCTGGCCACCGATCACAAGGGGATAGGTAGCCAGGAACACTCTCTTAACAGACCCTGTGGGTCCCTGCAAAAAAAAACGCGAGATTCCCTTTATGTATTTAAATGTTTCTATCATATCCCCCCTGTTACGTATTTCCTCCAAGCTTTACATGTTAAGATGCTTTAACCTTTCCTGGTAATTTTTATCCTTCAACCCATGAACCAGTTTAGTAGCCCTTCTAATATGATACGGAACAAGCAATTAAAGGGGTCATTAGAGTCGAGTACTTCCACTAAACAGATATGAGGTTTGCAACAAAAAAACAAAAAACAAAAAAAAAAAATCGGACCTTACTGTAACATCTATATATTTACTAGGCTTGTGGTTGGCCAGGGGATAGTCTCGGAGTTAAAAATAATAGTCTACACAATGAGAGAATTACAGGCAATTGAGATAAGAAGTTCAAACTTGGTCAAAAGTAGCCAAATTAGAGAAAATGTATCTAATGCAGCTGAATGGGAGTTTTTTTTGTCCGACATCTCAGTTACTTTGGCCTTAATTTTGAAATTGCAGTCTCAATTCCCTGCAGTGCTCTATCGAGTAGACGATATAATTCCCGATCGGTCACCTATGATCTGTACATATTCATACGTATCAACGTCTGCCTCCAGGAAATCCAGACGGCGCGGGCGCAGTTTGTAAGGGGCAGCGTCTGAGCTATCCGCGCATGCACTGTATCCCAGTCATTCAAATGGTCAGCGCATGCGCAGTATGCATTCTCTGGCATCTCAGACCCCCAGAGAACGAAATCTGGTGGGGGTCCTGAATCCCAGAGAGCTCTAGCTCAGCCTCCAAAAGCAGGACAGAGATGGAGCTTGGCAGGACAGCCCCCCCCCCCCAAAGTGGGACAGGCGGGAGTCATGCACATTGCAAGGTAGCATGTAAGAAGGTATATGCAGACAGTACTGGAGGTGCATGGTATGTCTGCATGCTGGAATGCTCTGAGCAGGAACATTCTTTCAAGATCAACTATTCATGTCTGGTTTTTGCAGTTCACTTATAGTCTTGTGTCACAATGGTGACAATTCTGTATCTATCAGTGATCACAAGTGTCACCAAAACACTGTAAGAACACACATTACTGCTAGAAACACAGGTTACACCTAGTATTGTGCAGTACTGAGATATAAACATGGTATTTCTATATATACAAAGCATATTAGGCTTGAGATCACAGCTGCCCCTCATGCTCACCTAGTCCAGGACCCTGCAGTGTGTGTGTGAAGCCTCTCCTGTCACCCAGCGCACGGAATGATACTGTCAGGACCCGGCGCCTGCGACTTTATGTAACATTCTCTCTCCGTACAGCAAGATGGCGGCGCCCGGCAGGCGGTTGTTAGGGGAGGGGTTTCCGGGAGAGCAGAGCGCGGATTGGCTGGGCAGTATGGCGGCCAAACTGAGCACCTCAGAGATGGAGAGTGTGCGGCAGGCACTGACTAGAGTCAACAGGAGCTTGGGTAGGGAGCAGCCACACTATGCACTAAACGATACCTGTCATTACATAGGGGGGAGGGGGTCATGTATCAATGTGCGCGACCCTAGCTGATAACACAGGTTATTATACATATATATATACAGACAGTAGTATGTGCGCCCATCCACTGCCCTGCACATCCCATCCACTGCCCTGCACATCCCATCCACTGCCCTGCACATCCCATCCACTGCCCTGCACATCCCATCCACTGCCCTGCACATCCCATCCACTGCCCTGCACATCCCATCCACTGCTCTGCACATCCCATCCACTGCCCTGCACATCCCACCCACTGCCCTGCACATCCCATCCACTGCCCTGCACATCCCATCCACTGCCCTGCACATCCCATCCACTGCTCTGCACATCCCATCCACTGCCTTGCACATCCCATCCACTGCCTTGCACATCCCATCCACTGCCCTGCACATCCCATCCACTGCCCTGCACATCCCATCCACTGCTCTGCACATCCCATCCACTGCCCTGCACATCCCATCCACTGCTCTGCACATCCCATCCACTGCCCTGCACATCCCATCCACTGCTCTGCACATCCCATCCACTGCCCTGCACATCCCATCCACTGCCCTGCACATCCCATCCACTGCCCTGCACATCCCATCCACTGCCCTGCACATCCCATCCACTGCCCTGCACATCCCATCCACTGCCCTGCACATCCCATCCACTGCCCTGCACATCCCATCCACTGCCCTGCACATCCCATCCACTGCCCTGCACATCCCATCCACTGCTCTGCACATCCCATCCACTGCCCTGCACATCCCATCCACTGCCCTGCACATCCCATCCACTGCCCTGCACATCCCATCCACTGCCCTGCACATCCCATCCACTGCCCTGCACATCCCATCCACTGCCCTGCACATCCCATCCACTGCTCTGCACATCCCATCCACTGCCCTGCACATCCCATCCACTGCCCTGCACATCCCATCCACTGCCCTGCACATCCCATCCACTGCTCTGCACATCCCAATCAAACTGCCCTGCACATCCCATCCACTGCCCTGCACATCCCATCCACTGCCCTGCACATCCCATCCACTGCCCTGCACATCCCATACCATCCCATCCCATCGCAAAGAAATCAGTTTTGTGATTAATACCATTTTGGGCACATATGACTTCTAGATACCACAAGGCAGCATGTCTGAGTTATCCATCTGGTAAAATAATGCATTTTATGAAGCATGCTCATATGTAAATATATATATTTTCAATAAATACAAGGTCAGTATTATTTGTATTAAGGGCGGCATGGTGAGACAATGTATAGCAGACCGTTAGAAGTCTGAAATTCGTTATGGTTTGTGGTAGGTTACAGCCGGAAGAGGAGTCCATAAGCGGAGTATTACTGGGTACATGCCTGGAATCCATATCCTCCATAGCGGAGCCCAGCTGTCTTTGGGTATATGGTTTTGAGATGTAATGTGTACAGATACCAGTGTGCAATGCTTATTCTCAGATTAAAACACGCGTGGTGAGTGAGTATTTGTAATAACTGTTCCACCTGTCATCAGAGATGGTTCACCCAGCGTTACTTGTAGCATGGGTTGTGGATAATTTGGGATAGAGTTGTGAATGTTTTGTGAGATGGTCTTGCACCGTTGTTGGTGTGACTCGTGCTAATTAATCTTTTTTTCTTTTATTGAAGTTTCTTTTATTGAATCCCTTGATGATGTCAAGAAACAATTGGACAAGTCTATACAATGTCAAGATTATTTGAACCATGTAAGTAATCTCAAGCCCTTTAAGAGCCTCGCGCCTGCCGCTCTGTCCCCCGCCTCGCACCTGCCGCTCTGTCCCCCGCCTCGGACCTGCCGCTCTGTCCCCCGCCTCAGGCCTGCCTCTGCGTCCCCCGCCTCGCGCCTGCCTCTGCGTCCCCCGCCTCGCGCCTGCCTCTGCGTCCCCCGCCTCGCGCCTGCCTCTGCGTCCCCCGCCTCGCGCCTGCCTCTGCGTCCCCCGCCTCGCGCCTGCCTCTGCGTCCCCCGCCTCGGGCCTGCCTCTGCGTCCCCTGCCTCGCGCCTGCCTCTGAGTCCCCCGCCTGCCTCTGCGTCCCCCATCTCACGCCTGCTGCTCTGACCCCCACCAGTAGAAAGAGGGAAGTGCTCATGCCATTGTACAGAGCACTGGTGAGACCTCACTTGGAGTATTGTACAGAGCGCTGGTGAGACCTCACTTGGAGTATTGTACAGAGCGCTGGTGAGACCTCACTTGGAGTATTGTACAGAGTGCTGGTGAGACCTCACTTGGAGTATTGTACAGAGCACTGGTGAGACCTCACTTGGAGTATTGTACAGAGCGCTGGTGAGACCTCACTTGGAGATTGTACAGAGCGCTGGTGAGACCTCACTTGGAGTATTGTACAGAGCGCTGGTGAGACCTCACTTGGAGTATTGTACACAGCACTGGTGAGACCTCACTTGGAGTATTGTACAGAGCACTGGTGAGACCTCACTTGGAGTATTGTACAGAGCACTGGTGAGACCTCACTTGGAGTATTGTACAGAGCACTGGTGAGACCTCACTTGGAGTATTGTACAGAGCACTGGTGAGACCTCACTTGGAGTATTGTACAGAGTACTGGTGAGACCTCACTTGGAGTATTGTACAGAGCACTGGTGAGACCTCACTTGGGATCAGAAGTATTTTGCATAATGGATCATTTAAGATATATTAAAGCCTTACAGCTATCTTAATGCACATACTGTATAGAGGGATTAAATCACTATTACATTACTATTTCAGAATATCTGTCCCTCAGACTTGCCAATCTGTGTAAGTTGTAACAATGGAAAACTTTTTTTGTTTTTGTTTTCTGATCATCACAAATGTTTAAGTTGACAGATAAGGGATGCTCCCTCCTGTACTGTGGACCGTATCGCTAGAAACATTTAGATACCATGTAGTGAGTTCAGGGAAGGGATACTAAATTGGTGCAGGATAAAACTCACCAGACAAGGATAAAGGATCTTATCACATGGAGCTTGGAGGAAAGACGGGGATATCAGAGGGGGTATGATAGAATCCTTTAAATATATAATGGGGATCAACAAACAAGCGATAAGAAAATGTCTTTCAGATGATTCAACAGATGTATGCAATGGAATAAAGAAAAAACAGCGTAATCCAGTATGCATTATGGGTAAAATATCCCCAAAAGGGGTCCCACTCACGGATTTTTGAGCTTGTAAGCTTAATCTAGCCATCCGGCTAAGTTAGGAGAACAGAGGAAAAACAGCTACAAACTCGATAATAGGGTGACCACGCCAGATGATCCTGCTCAGCAGGCTCTGAAAATGGCCGCAGGAAGAGGGCAAGGGACAAAATTCCTCAAATTGCTGTTGTAAAGTTATGTTGGAGGGGTTTCTCCTTGGCCTCTACCCGTGGCCATTTGTGGAGCCTGTTGGGCTGGCTGATCTGGATTGGTGACCCGATTATCAAGTCTACACCTGCTTTTTCCTTTGTTCTCCTAATTAGGCCTGAAAGCTAGAGCAAGTTTAAAGGTCCATGAGTGGGATTCAAATGTTAAAACCCCCTGTGGGTTCTGAGGACCCGGCCAATCCCCCCCCCACCCCCAGATTTTTGCTGTTTATTGCACAAGGGGCTGGCATCATACACCTTTAGCACTGCACTTTCTTTTGGATTGCTTACAGTAATCAGATTTTATATAAATATATACTTTTTTCAATCATTTTTATTATATATACTATAAGCACGTTAAATATTTGTTGCATATTTTTGTTATATTAATCGCGTTTTTTAAGAGCCCTTTTGTCACAATATATCTGTATCTTCTGGTTATTTGTAAGGAGTAATCCTGGGGCATTCACTGACTTGTGGTGAGATGACCCCCGTGTAGTGGAAAAGAACTAAGAGATAGCTGAGCTGGAAAGATCGACGAGAGGGAGAATCTGGCTTGACTTTGTTCACTGGTTGACCCATAAATGTTCTGTAATGTTATTCTTTTACCAACCTGTAGAATCCAATGCACAAACTGCAGAGTTCTCATTTTAAGAGAAGAAATGTTATTCATTTTGTATTATCTTAAGAATTAGAATGTCTAAACCATTTTCTGTTTGCACACAACATTCTAAATGTATTAAAAAAAATGAAAGGTTTTAGATTAATAATGAAATAAATCTCACACGCCCCTCTCAATAAAGACATCCCTCAATTAATGGAGCTGATTAGACATTTGTGACTAGGCTGATCCACTGTGTTATGCTGAAGGTCTCGTCGCCCCAGGACTGTAATAACTTTTAATTTAACAAAGTTGTGTTATAAGGAGTTTCTCGGCGGGGTACTGCAGTCGCAGTAAATCTTACTGCCTCTTATCTGCCATAACAGTTTTCTGCTTCCCTTAAATCTTATAAGCTTTGAGAGAGAGAGAAGAGGAAGGAAAAAAAAAAAATAAGATTTATTGCTTTGGAAAAGGCATAGAAAGATTTATAGCAGATGAAATAAGAGCAAGTGTACACGTGTACAGGTAGTGGACTTGGCCGCTATGGCCTGCGAAAGGTGGAAATTAATCATTTTTGGTATTGGAAGCAGGGAATGTTCATTGTCTAGGACAGTGGAGGAATAGGGATCAGAGCACCAGCGGTGAGTGCTTAACAAACGGACACGGAAAAAAGAATATCTGTGGACTATTAATAACACACAATGCTGAAGCACGGGGCTAAAAATGGAGCCATGGAATCTAGAGGAACTTTCAGGCTGATTGCTCCACTTTCAGATCTTTCTAAATAGTACACTGTGTTTTTCCGATACATAAATAGTATCTCCTGCTTAGTAAGGCTTTCTTCTGATGAGTGAACTGGCTTTCGTGAGCATCCTTGGGGATTATCGATGTGGTGTCATCTCGCCGATAAGTGCAATCAGGATTGATCTCCCTGCCGATGCTTCTAAAGAAACTTTTAAGTACCAGCTCCAGTTTCTAGCACACAAAAGAAGCCATCAGTGGTCTCTTCCTGTTTAGGATCCACCAGCGACGCCTTACTGAACACATTTTCTGGGCCCCCCGCTGACAATTTATCCCACTCGCCCCACCTACCCTCACAAGCATGTTATCCAGGTCTAGTGAATGGAGGGTGGTTGGGAGCAGTTGGTCAATATGCCAGTATTTTGCCACTCAATATGCCAGTATTTTGTCACTCAATATGCCAGTAATTTTTTGCCATTCAATATGCCAGTAATATTTAGCCATTCAATAAGTCAGTATTTTGCTACTCAATATGCCAGTAATGTTTAGCCATTCAATAAGTCAGTATTTTGCTACTCAATATGCCAGTATATTGTCACTCAATATGCCAGTATTTAGCCATTCAATATGCCAGTATTTTGCCACTCAGAATGCAAGTATTTAGCCATTCAATATGCCAGTATTTAGCCATTCAGTATGCCAGTATATTGTCACTCAATATGCCAGTATTTTGCCACTCGGTATTCCAGTATTTAGCCATTCAAAATGCCAGTATTTAGCCATTCAGTATGCCAGTATATTGTCACTCAATATGCCAGTATATTGAAACTCAATATGCCAGTAGTTTGCTCGTTACATGACACCCCCCCCCCCTTACCCAGTACTTACCTCCTTGTTGCTCTGTCTCCCAGTCGTCTCCTCCGTGCAGTCTTTCCTCAAATTTTTTTTTTTTTTGGCTTTATGGAAGCCACGCGGCTGGAGGGGAGCGCAGAACGCTACCCTCACAGCACGCGGCCCAGCTAAACAGAGGCCACAGCCCGGGGAAATTATTTTCTTCTGGAGTGACCTGAGCCCGCTGGGCCCGGGGCGCCAGTATCGCCCGTCGCCCCCTGATGGCAGGCCTGGGATCCACCATCATTGCCCTAAACACCATTCCAATGCCACCTTTGTCCTCCAACACCTTGGCAGTGCCACCTTTGTCCTCACTCACCTGGCCAGGGCTAACAGACTTTCCAGTGCCATCTTTGTGCAGCACAATACTTGCAGCTTACCTGCCTGAAGATCTGTATTGATTTGTCTCCTGGACGGCTTTTTTATGCCTCGGGGGAGTGGGGGAACGGCAAGAACCTGCTCCCCTGCAAAGTGCCGCCCTAGGCCAAGTCGTTGTTAACTTAGGCCAAGATACTGGTATCTTGTTACCATTAAAATACCATTGAAGCATGTCTGATTAAGCTATACAGTAGGTCGCATGTTGTAAAGAACAACTAAAACAGTTCTGTTTAATTGAAATATTGTATGAAGTGTTGGCATTTTAACTATACATACTTTAATGGAAGAATACAAAGCATGCAGGAATCTTGGGGAAGATCTTCCTTCATCTGACCCAAGATTCTAAACAACATGTCTGCCCCCTGATAGAGCAATATGGATTATCTATTTAAAAGGCCTACATTTCATGCAATCTTTCAATTAAATAGAACCTAATTTTTGGACGACATTTGTACTTTAACCCTTTAAACCCTTGGTGACGCAAGGTGCTTGCGTACCAAACGATTGCAAGCACCAAAACGTCACGATTGGTTCCTGGCCACCGATCACAAGTTGATCGGTAGCCAGGAACACTCTCGCAGAGACCCGATCAGGGTCTTAACAGACCCTGTGGGTCCCTGCAAAAAAAAACGCGAGACCTCCGGACGTCATGTGTGACGTCACGGAGGCGTACTCGAACGCGGAAGTTCGGGCACGGCGCGATTTGGAGAAATGTAGCCGGTGTTCGCTTTGAGCACCGGCTACATTTCCCGTCAGACTGAGGCCACTCAGATGACAGGTGGGATCCCGCTGCAAGTGCCTGCAGCGGGATCCGAAAACAGCTCATTGCGGGGAGCCGCGATGAGCTGTTTAATACAGGACGTACTATGCCGTCCTAACCACTTTAAGGCACTTAAAGTCAGGACGGCATAGTACGTCCTAACGTCGGGAAGGGGTTAAACCATATGGATTTATATATACGTCCTGCAAAGCATGGTCCTTGAGGACACATATATACATCCTGTGATTAAATGTAGAGGCACACTCTAAGAACAATTAAAGTGCCCCCCCCTTCCCCCCCCAGCATACGATCACCCAGTGATCATATGCTTAACGGTGGCACATAAGTGGGGGAAGAACGCTACCCTCACAGCACGCGGCCCAGCTAAACAGAGGCCACAGCCCGGGGAAATTATTTTCTTCTGGAGTGACCTGAGCCCGCTGGGCCCGGGGCGCCAGTATCGCCCGTCGCCCCCTGATGGCAGGCCTGGGATCCACCATCATTGCCCTAAACACCATTCCAATGCCACCTTTGTCCTCCAACACCTTGGCAGTGCCACCTTTGTCCTCACTCACCTGGCCAGGGCTAACAGACTTTCCAGTGCCATCTTTGTGCAGCACAATACTTGCAGCTTACCTGCCTGAAGATCTGTATTGATTTGTCTCCTGGACTGCTTTTTTATGCCTCGGGGGAGTGGGGGAACGGCAAGAACCTGCTCCCCTGCAAAGTGCCGCCCTAGGCCAAGTCGTTGTTAACTTAGGCCAAGATACTGGTATCTTGTTACCATTAAAATACCATTGAAGCATGTCTGATTAAGCTATACAGTAGGTCGCATGTTGTAAAGAACAACTAAAACAGTTCTGTTTAATTGAAATATTGTATGAAGTGTTGGCATTTTAACTATACATACTTTAATGGAAGAATACAAAGCATGCAGGAATCTTGGGGAAGATCTTCCTTCATCTGACCCAAGATTCTAAACAACATGTCTGCCCCCTGATAGAGCAATATGGATTATCTATTTAAAAGGCCTACATTTCATGCAATCTTTCAATTAAATAGAACCTAATTTTTGGACGACATTTGTACTTTAACCCTTTAAACCCTTGGTGACGCAAGGTGCTTGCGTACCAAACGATTGCAAGCACCAAAACGTCACGATTGGTTCCTGGCCACCGATCACAAGTTGATCGGTAGCCAGGAACACTCTCGCAGAGACCCGATCAGGGTCTTAACAGACCCTGTGGGTCCCTGCAAAAAAAAACGCGAGACCTCCGGACGTCATGTGTGACGTCACGGAGGCGTACTCGAACGCGGAAGTTCGGGCACGGCGCGATTTGGAGAAATGTAGCCGGTGTTCGCTTTGAGCACCGGCTACATTTCCCGTCAGACTGAGGCCACTCAGATGACAGGTGGGATCCCGCTGCAAGTGCCTGCAGCGGGATCCGAAAACAGCTCATTGCGGGGAGCCGCGATGAGCTGTTTAATACAGGACGTACTATGCCGTCCTAACCACTTTAAGGCACTTAAAGTCAGGACGGCATAGTACGTCCTAACGTCGGGAAGGGGTTAAACCATATGGATTTATATATACGTCCTGCAAAGCATGGTCCTTGAGGACACATATATACATCCTGTGATTAAATGTAGAGGCACACTCTAAGAACAATTAAAGTGCCCCCCCTTCCCCCCCCCAGCATACGATCACCCAGTGATCATATGCTTAACGGTGGCACATAAGTGGGGGAAAAAACCTATCGACAATCACTGCCTATATTTTTTCATTGCTGCTAGGATGCCTCGATGTCGAGGCATCATGCAGCAGCTAAATGTACCCCCCCACGGCACCGCGTTCAATGCGTGGGGTACCATATTGAAAAGGAGCATGCTCCTCCTATATGGAACTTGCCAGTATCTGGCAAGAGTGACGGAAGTGATGAAAAAAAATCACTTCCGTCACTCTTACTGTTGTTTGATTGCCCCTAGAGGCAGTCAGCAATATTACATTTCTTTTTTTAAAAACATAATAGGAAAAGCTAACTCTAGATCTACTAAACCTAGATCTAGGGTTAGGGTTACAATCTGAGTTACAGTTAAGTTAAGGTTAGAATTAGGGTTAGTGCAAGGGTTAGATTCAGGGGTAGATATAGGGTTTGGGTTGGGGTCAAAAGGTCACTGTAGGAGAAAATAGTTAGGAAACGAAAATTCTACAATTGGTTATTGCCCTAAAACTTGCAAAAAGGAAACACTGGTATTATTAAACTCAGGACAAATATTAGAAACTATATAAATGGGGTCTTTATTTTCTTATTTGTAATTGTATAAAAGATTTTTGGGTCAAAGTTAGAAAAAAGTGGTGTTTTTTTGCATTTTTTCATCATATTTTAGGATTTTTTTTTTACAGTAAATTATATCATATGATGAAACTAACAGTATATATATAAAAAAAAATAAATTAAAAGCCCCATCTGTCCTTTAAAAAACGATATATCATTTGTGTGGCTGCCCTTCACACGAGCAAAGAAAATCACTGTTAAAACAACGAATTTTGGTCACTAAGGGGTTAAAGAGGGAGTTTTTATCTCCTTCTATTTTGGCGAAAGGCTATAGCTAATCGTGTTCCTGTATTTCTGTCATTAGAAAGCTCTTGTTTCTTTTAAACTGCACGGTTCGTGGCAGACGTGTGTCCCCCCCGTCCCCCCCCCTTTCAATAAATGACTTTTGGGGGAGGCAGACCAATAATACTGTGCATTCCTACAGAGGGCGCTGTTGCACTGTGCAAGGTCGTCTCATGCAACGTGGGCTGTTTCTGCATGAGAAATAGATATATCGCTCCACAGAGCTGTGGTGGAATTGGGAGCTTTTGGTTCCACCTGTCAAACTGGGACATTTCCAGATACATGTGAGCCTGCGAGGGACTAATCCACACTAGCAGAAATCAGACTGATACAACTGTCCTGTTAACAATAAATTAATATAACCCCAAAAGCCCTCTTTGCCAACAACACAACTTTAAAAGTGATCAATGCAGACGGCATTATATAAGCCCCTTTTTAAAAAAATTTTTTTTTTTTTGGGTGGTCATATTTGTGTCCTACACCTCCTTTGAGTACATTGCTGGACCATGTTCTCCTGTCTGTGCTTTTATTAGAAATAATACATAATCATTTGAGCACTTCCTGTGAGTATCTAAAAACTAAGTTTTTAGTTTTGTTTTAAAGGGGTTTAAACAGGAAGGTGATTTCAATGATGAGAACAGGTTTGCCGCAGTTAATGATTAAATAGATCAAATTCCCTTTGTGGTTTGATGTATATCCTGTTGAACCTAGACATCAAAGAAGCTGTCAGAGGAAGCTGCCCATGTACTGTTAATTTATAACCGCTCTAGAAAGCAATCCATAATTCCCCCCCCCCCCCCCCCCCCCCATCTCTCCTTCTACTTTATGGTAACCTAGCCCTCAACCCCCAACCCAGCCTAATCCACAGAGAGAACTACATCAAACTGGGCTGCCATAGAAACTGCAGACACGTCCTCTTTGATCATAGAATTTTTAAAGGGACATTTCAGCACAGCAGGGAAAAGGGAATGGATCATCAATATGGGGGGGGGGGGGGGGGGGGGGGGGTCTGCGGCCTTAAATAGGAGCTTTCCATGCAGGTGGGGATTTGCAATCAGCTCCCTCCCCATGTTATACCAGGTAACGGAGTCTGATCAGCCCGGTGCGTTTGTTTTTCTGGTCAGTGGTGTCTTACCATACAGCCAAGCAATAGGTGATCTCTAAAGGAGCTGTAGGAAGTGACCAAGGATGACTAGAGCAAGTCACAGGACCAACTCACCCCTGTCATTCTAACGGGAGGTGTTCACACAGCTGACACAGTGCAGTCTTCCTAATTCTGGGAAATGTACATCAAGTTTCAGCTTCATCGCGTGTCCAGCTTACAGTCATACCTCTTTTTTTTTTTTTTTTTATAGAGCAAGTCTGTTAAACGTAAGCAACTGTACATATACACAGTCACACAGACAGTAAGGCACACAAGTCAACAGTGTTTTTGTTTTTTAAAGAAAAAAAGTACACAAGTCCCTCTACCACTTCTACTGGAAGACTATTCCATACACCCACTACCCTCTCAGTAAAGTAATACTTTCATTAGTCCCTGACCTTATCCTCTATCTAGGATAGCCTTATACCTATCCCATGCATGCTTAAACTCCTTCACTGTATTAACCTCTACCACTTCTACTGGAAGACTATTCCATACATCCACTACCCTCTCAGTAAAGTAATACTTTCATTAGTCCCTGACCTTATCTTATATCTAGGATAGCCTTATACCTATCCCATGCATGCTTAAACTCCTTCACTGTATTAACCTCTACCACTTCTACTGTAAGACTATTCCATACATCCACTACCCTCTCAGTAAAGTAACACTTTCATTAGTCCCTGGCCTTATCTTATATCTAGGATAGCCTTATACCTATCCCATGCATGCTTAAACTCCTTCACTGTATTAACCTCTACCACTTCTACTGGAAGACCATTCCATGCATCCACTACCCTCTCAGTATAGTAATACTTTCATTAGTCCCTGACCTTATCTTATATCTAGGATAGCCTTATACCTATCCCATGCATGCTTAAACTCCTTCACTGTATTAACCTCTACCACTTCTACTGTAAGACTATTCCATACATCCACTACCCTCTCAGTAAAGTAATACTTTCATTAGTCCCTGACCTTATCTTATATCTAGGATAGCCTTATACCTATCCCATGCATGCTTAAACTCCTTCACTGTATTAACCTCTACCACTTCTACTGGAAGACTATTCCATGCATCCACTACCCTCTCAGTAAAGTAACACTTTCATTAGTCCCTGGCCTTATCTTATATCTAGGATAGCCTTGTGTCTATCCCACACATTCTTAAACTCCTTCACTGTATTAACCTCTACTACTTCTACTGGAAGGCTATTCCATGCATCCACTACCCTCTCAGTAAAGTAATACTTTCATTAGTCCCTGGCCTTATCTTATATCTAGGATAGCCTTATACCTATCCCATGCATTCTTAAACTCCTTCACTGTATTAACCTCTACTACTTCTACTGGAAGGCTATTCCATGCATCCACTACCCTCTCAGTAAAGTAATACTTTCATTAGTCCCTGGCCTTATCTTATATCTAGGATAGCCTTATACCTATCCCATGCATGCTTAAACTCCTTCACTGTATTAACCTCTACCACTTCTACTGGAAGACTATTCCATACATCCACTACCCTCTCAGTAAAGTAATACTTTTATTAGTCCCTGGCCTTATCTTATATCTAGGATAGCCTTATACCTATCCCATGCATGCTTAAACTCCTTCACTGTATTAACCTCTACCACTTCTACTGGAAGACTATTCCATGCATCCACTACCCTCTCAGTAAAGTAATACTTTCATTAGTCCCTGGCCTTATCTTATATCTAGGATAGCCTTATACCTATCCCATGCATGCTTAAACTCCTTCACTGTATTAACCTCTACCACTTCTACTGGAAGACTATTCCATGCATCCACTACCCTCTCAGTAAAGTAATACTTTCATTAGTCCCTGGCCTTATCTTATATCTAGGATAGCCTTATACCTATCCCACGCATGCTTAAACTCCTTCACTGTATTAACCTCTACCACTTCTACTGGAAGACCATTCCATGCATCCACTACCTTCTCAGTAAAGTAATACTTTCATTAGTCCCTGGCCTTATCTTATATCTAGGATAGCCTTATACCTATCCCATGCATGCTTAAACTCCTTCACTGTATTACCTCTACCACTTCTACTGGAAGACTATTCCATACATCCACTACCCTCTCAGTATAGTAATACTTTCATTAGTCCCTGACCTTATCTTATATCTAGGATAGCCTTATACCTATCCCATGCATGCTTAAACTCCTTCACTGTATTAACCTCTACCACTTCTACTGGAAGACTATTCCATGCATCCACTACCCTCTCAGTAAAGTAATACTTTCATTAGTCCCTGGCCTTATCTTATATCTAGGATAGCCTTGTGTCTATCCCACGCATTCTTAAACTCCTTCACTGTATTAACCTCTACTACTTCTACTGGAAGGCTATTCCATGCATCCACTACCCTCTCAGTAAAGTAATACTTTCATTAGTCCCTGGCCTTATCTTATATCTAGGATAGCCTTATACCTATCCCATGCATTCTTAAACTCCTTCACTGTATTAACCTCTACTACTTCTACTGGAAGGCTATTCCATGCATCCACTACCCTCTCAGTAAAGTAATACTTTCATTAGTCCCTGGCCTTATCTTATATCTAGGATAGCCTTATACCTATCCCATGCATGCTTAAACTCCTTCACTGTATTAACCTCTACCACTTCTACTGGAAGACTATTCCATGCATCCACTACCCTCTCAGTAAAGTAATACTTTCATTAGTCCCTGGCCTTATCTTATATCTAGGATAGCCTTATACCTATCCCATGCATGCTTAAACTCCTTCACTGTATTAACCTCTACCACTTTTACTGGAAGACTATTCCATGCATCCACTACCCTCTCAGTAAAGTAATACTTTCATTAGTCCCTGGCCTTATCTTATATCTAGGATAGCCTTATACCTATCCCACGCATGCTTAAACTCCTTCACTGTATTAACCTCTACCACTTCTACTGGAAGACTATTCCATACATCCACTACCTTCTCAGTAAAGTAATACTTTCATTAGTCCCTGGCCTTATCTTATATCTAGGATAGCCTTATACCTATCCCATGCATGCTCAAACTCCTTCACTGTATTAAACTCTACCACTTCTGCTGGAATACTATTCCATGCGTCCACTACCCTCTCAGTAAAGTAATACTTTCATTAGTCCCTGTCCTTATCTTATATCTAGGATAGCCTTATACCTATCCCATGAATGCTTAAACTCCTTCACTGTATTAACCTCTACCACTTCTACTGAAAGACTATTCCATACATCCACCACCCTCTCAGTAAAGTAATACTTTCATTAGTCCCTGACCTTATCTTATATCTAGGATAGCCTTATACCTATCCCATGCATGCTTAAACTCCTTCACTGTATTAACCTCTACCACTTCTACTGGAAGGCTATTCCATGCATCCACTACCCTCTCAGTAAAGTAATACTTTCATTAGTCTCTGGCCTTATCTTATATCTAGGATAGCCTTATACCTATCCCATTAATGCTTAAACTCCTTCACTGTATTAACCTCTACCACTTCCGCTGGAAGGCTATTCCATACATCCACTACCCTCTCAGTAATGTAATACTTTCATTAGTCCCTGGCCTTATCTTATATCTAGGATAGCCTTGTGCCTATCCCACGCATGCTTAAACTCCTTCACTGTGTTTACCTCTACCACTTCTACTGGAAGACTATTCCATACATCCACTACCCTCTCAGTAAAGTAATACTTTCATTAGTCCCTGGCCTTATCTTATATCTAGGATAGCCTTATACCTATCCCATGCATGCTTAAACTCCTTCACTGTATTAACCTCTACCACTTCTACTGGAAGGCTATTCCATGCACCCACTACCCTCTCAGTAAAGTAATACTTTCATTAGTCCCTGGCCTTACCTTATATATAGGATAGCCTTATATCTATCCCATGCATGCTTAAACTCCTTCACTGTATTAACCTCTACTACTTCTACTGGAAGACTATTCCATACATCCACTACCCTCTCAGTAAAGTAATACTTTCATTAGTCCCTGGCCTTATCTTATATCTAGGATAGCCTTGTGTCTATCCCACGCATGCTTAAACTCCTTCACTGTATTGACCTCTACCACGTCTACTGGAAGACTATTCCATGCATCCACTACCCTCTCAGTAAAGTAATACTTTCATTAGTCCCTGGCCTTATCTTATATCTAGGATAGCCTTATACCTATCCCACGCATGCTTAAACTCCTTCACTGTATTAACCTCTACCACTTCTACTGGAAGACTATTCCATGCATCCACTACCCTCTCAGTAAAGTAATACTTTCATTAGTCCCTGGTCTTATCTTATATCTAGGATAGCCTTATACCTATCCCACGCATGCTTAAACTCCTTCACTGTATTAACCTCTACCACTTCTACTGGAAGACTATTCCATGCATCCACTACCCTCTCAGTAAAGTAATACTTCCATTAGTCCCTGGCCTTATCTTATATCTAGGATAGCCTTATACCTATCCCACGCATGCTTAAACTCCTTCACTGTATTAACCTCTACCACTTCTACTGGAAGACTATTCCATACATCCACTACCCTCTCAGTAAAGTAATACTTTCATTAGTCCTTGGCCTTATCTTATATCTAGGATAGCCTTATACCTATCCCACGCATGCTTAAACTCCTTCACTGCATTAACCTCTACCACTTCTACTGGAAGGCTATTCCATGCATCCACTACCCTCTCAGTAAAGTAATACTTTCATTAGTCCCTGGCCTTATCTTATATCTAGGATAGCCTTATACCTATCCCATTAATGCTTAAACTCCTTCACTGTATTAACCTCTACCACTTCCGCTGGAAGGCTATTCCATACATCCACTACCCTCTCAGTAATGTAATACTTTCATTAGTCCCTGGCCTTATCTTATATCTAGGATAGCCTTGTGCCTATCCCACGCATGCTTAAACTCCTTCACTGTGTTTACCTCTACCACTTCTACTGGAAGACTATTCCATACATCCACTACCCTCTCAGTAAAGTAATACTTTCATTAGTCCCTGGCCTTATCTTATATCTAGGATAGCCTTATACCTATCCCATGCATGCTTAAACTCCTTCACTGTATTAACCTCTACCACTTCTACTGGAAGGCTATTCCATGCACCCACTACCCTCTCAGTAAAGTAATACTTTCATTAGTCCCTGGCCTTACCTTATATATAGGATAGCCTTATATCTATCCCATGCATGCTTAAACTCCTTCACTGTATTAACCTCTACTACTTCTACTGGAAGACTATTCCATACATCCACTACCCTCTCAGTAAAGTAATACTTTCATTAGTCCCTGGCCTTATCTTATATCTAGGATAGCCTTGTGTCTATCCCACGCATGCTTAAACTCCTTCACTGTATTAACCTCTACCACGTCTACTGGAAGACTATTCCATGCATCCACTACCCTCTCAGTAAAGTAATACTTTCATTAGTCCCTGGCCTTATCTTATATCTAGGATAGCCTTATACCTATCCCATGCATGCTCAAACTCCTTCACTGTATTAACCTCTACCACTTCTACTGGAAGACTATTCCATGCATCCACTACCCTCTCAGTAAAGTAATACTTTCATTAGTCCTTGGCCTTATCTTATATCTAGGATAGCCTTATACCTACCCCATGCATGCTTAAACTCCTTCACTGTATTAACCTCTACCACTTCTACTGGAAGACTATTCCATACATCCACTACCCTCTCAGTACAGTAATACTTTCATTAGTCCCTGGCCTTATCTTATATCTAGGATAGCCTTATACCTATCCCACGCATGCTTAAACTCCTTCACTGTATTAACCTCTACCACTTCTACTGGAAGGCTATTCCATACATCCACTACCCTCTCAGTAAAGTAATACTTTCATTAGTCCCTGGCCTTATCTTATATCTAGGATAGCCTTATACCTATCCCACGCATGCTTAAACTCCTTCACTGTATTAACCTCTACCACTTCTACTGGAAGGCTATTCCATACATCCACTACCCTCTCAGTAAAGTAATATTACTTTTCTGACCACAAAAAACATTAAAATATTTCCAGCCTTTTGAGGTGCACCCCAAATATATGTATATAACTAGCTGCATGTATACTTATATGAACCTTTTAATATTATATTCAACTATTTTCATATATAATGAAACTGTTATTGAAAAATTGTTAATTTCTTATTTTTATTACGTTTCCCTGCACCTACATTGCACCTAAAGGTCTTAACACAGCACTATACAGTACCCACAGCACTTGGCTTGTACTCCTATTGCACCCACACGATTTGGCATACACAGTGTAAATTTGCCCGCCAGAACATGCCACAATGTAATTTTGCCCCACAGAACATGTCACAGTATCACTTTGGCCACAGCCAATTTGTCCATTATGCCACGATTAGCCTGCCCATAAATATGCCACATCCAATTTCCCATTAATATGCCACTATTAGCCTGCCCATAAATATGCCACAGCCAATTTCCCATTGATATGCCACTATTAGCCTGCCCATAAATATGCCACAGCCAATTTCCCATTGATATGCCACTATTAGCCTACCCATAAATATGCCACAGCCAATTTCACATTAATATGCCACTATTAGCCTGCCAATAAATATGCTTATGATTAAGTGCCGTTAAGGCACGAAACGCGTAAAGCTTACCTCACTTGTTCCTGTATGTGTCTTCAAATTAATATGACACAGACAATTTGTCCATTAATACACCACCACCCTCCTCCCCCCTTCCCCAGTACTCACCTTGCAGTCTCCTCCTTATTTTGCCATTAATATGCCAGTGTTATTTTACCCATCATTTGCTGGTCATATTTGGCCATCATTTCCAGTCATATTTTGCCCATCACTTGCCGGTCATATTTTGCCCGTCACTTGCCGGTCATATTTTGCCCGTCATTTGCCAGTCATATTTTGCCCGTCATTTGCCAGTCATATTTTGCCCGTCATTTGCCAGTCATATTTTGCCCGTCACTTGCCGGTCATATTTTGCCCGTCACTTGCCGGTCATATTTTGCCCGTCATTTGCCAGTCATATTTTGCCCGTCATTTGCCAGTCATATTTTGCCTGTCATTTAACAGTCATATTTAGCCCGTCATTTGCCACGCATGCTGAGTGCGGTAAATACAGCCACCGGATATGACTTTGTAATTTCCTGTGGCTGTGACGAAAAGCCGGTGGATGCGGACTCATGGCTTCTGCCTGATCGTTGCTGTCTCTGTTTTTTTTTTTTTTGCAGGGGTCGACAGGGCATCCGGGCCCCCTGGAGTGACGGGCCCGGTCGCAGCTGAGACCCCTGCACCAATGGTAGGTCCTTCACTTTGCCCCATGTGGACATTGTGGCTCCAGGTCTCATTTCCTGAAAATCCCTGGCGATGGGGAAATGTTGAGCCCTGTCAGAAGATACTGTAAAAACGACAGACTTGTTATCTTTATAATACGATGAGTATGGGAGAAAAACAAACCTTTTCATGTAGTTTGGTTTCAAAGTGCAAATTCACTCCGAGGACATAGTATACTTGTTGTCGTTGATTCATTCTAAGACGAGCTTCTTTCTTACCCAGAACAAAACGTTCTATTCTGTGGACAAATATAATGTTTTATTTATTTTAACTTTGCCAAGGCACCATGATTTTGGGAAGGGGGGGGGGGGGGGGGGACCTCCTATCCTAAACCACCAGTTTTAAAATTGTAGATAACAATAGTTAGTTCTGCACAAAGATTTGTGGTCAGGATAGAAAATGACCGTGATGGCTAAAGGATAACCATTCTCGTACAGCTTTGATTTGTTTGCTGATGGCATGTTAGTGTATGAAGTGACCGTGTCTTGTCTGCTGGTAATCTACACGGGGATGGGACACTTCATCGCGGCTGCTTCCGCGCAGCCGCTTCACCGCCGAGTCTACAGCACAAGACAGATCGTCGCTGGAGATTTCATCGCGGGACATTTCATCGCTAAAGGTAAGTATTTTACCGATTTTAGTTGGTTTAGAATTAGGGTTTAGGGGGTTAGAATTAGGTTTAGTGTTTAGTGTTAGGGGTTAATTTTACTATTAGGGGTCGGGGTTAGTATTAGGGTTTAGGGGGTTAACTTTAGTATTAGGGGTCGGGGGTTAGTATTAGGGTTAGTATTGGGGTTTAGGGGGTTAACTTTAGTATTAGGGGTCGGGGGTTAGTATTAGGGTTAGTATTGGGGTTTAGGGGGTTAACTTTATTATTAGGGGTCGGGGGGTAGTATTAGGGTTAGTATTAGGGGTCGGGGGTTAGTATTAGGGTTAGTATTGTGGTTTAGGGGGTTAACTTTAGTATTAGGGGTCGGGGGTTAGTATTAGGGTTAGTATTGGGGTTTAGGGGGTTAACTTTAGTATTAGGGGTCGGGGGTAGTATTAGGGTTAGTATTAGGGGTCGGGGGTTAGTATTAGGGTTTAGGGGGTTAACTTTAGTATTAGGGGTCGGGGGTTAGTATTAGGGTTAGTATTGGGGTTTAGAGGGTTAGTATTAGGGTTAGTATTAGGGTTAGTATTGGGGTTTAGGGGGTTAACTTTAGTATTAGGGGTCGGGGGTTGGTATTAGGGTTAGTATTGGGGTTTAGGGGGTTAACTTTAGTATTAGGGGTCGGGGTTAGTATTAGGGTTAGTATTAGGGGTCGGGGGTTAGTATTAGGGTTTAGGGGGTTAATTTTAGTATTGGGGTTAATTTTAGTGTCAGTATTGGGGTTTAGTGTTACTATTGGGGGGGGAATCATTTATTAGGGGGGGTTATTTTCGTTTTACTTTTAGATTTGTAAGAGCTGACAGTTCAGCGCTGAACGGTCAGCTCTTACATAGCTGCAGCCGCGGTGAAACGGCCGCGTTATACTTCATTGCTGACAGTTCAGCGTTCTAACTGCCGCGCTGAACTGTCAGCGATGAAAATGCGGCGAAGAAGTGTCCTAGACCCCTACACAGCGTGGAAGGCGACATTGGATCCGATATGTCGTATCGAAAATTGCACTCGCCTTCTGGAAAAAGTGTGCTTGTCGGGAAACACAAGGCCGCGTGTGCAGGAAAGAAAGCTTTCTCTGGGTCCCAAGGACATATTGATTAGGGTTTCTTATTTATGTCTTCTAATAGAAGTGGCTTCAAATGCTTGCAGCATAAATAAGATCCATCTGTTTTGTTTATATCAGAGGTTTACAAACTATTCATTGATGGCCATAATCCTAGCAGCATGTTTTGCATTTCTCTACCGTGTAATTAACACATTAACTCTGTGCATCGGCCAGCAATTACTCTATTAATGTTCAGTATCTCGGACACCCCACGGACGACGAGTGGGTAATAAGCCACTGATTTTTCTAGCTGACACATTAACATTAAGTTGATAGCCGGATCCATGCATATTTCACATGTACACAGCCGGATCCACGCATATTTCACATGTACACAGCCGGATCCACGCATATTTCACATGTACACAGCCGGATCCACGCATATTTCACATTTACACAGCCGGATCCACGCATATTTCACATTTACACAGCCGGATCCACGCATACTTCACATCTACCCAGCCGGATCCACGCATATTTCACATTTACACAGCCGGATCCACGCATATTTCACATTTACACAGCCGGATCCACGCATATTTCACATTTACACATCCGGATCCACGCATACTTCACATCTACTACCGGATCCACGTACATGTGAAATATGCGTGGATCCGGCTGTGCACATGTGAAATATGCGCGGATCCGGCTGTGTACATGTGAAATATGCGTGGATCCGGCTGTGCACATGTGAAATATGCGTGGATCCGGCTGTGTAAATGTGAAATATGCGCGGATCCGGCTGTGTACATGTGAAATATGCGTGGATCCGGCTGTGTACATGTGAAATATGCGCGGATCCGGCTGTGTACATGTGAAATATGCGTGGATCCGGCTGTGAAGATGTGAAATATGCATGGATCCGGCTGTGTACATGTGAAATATGCGTGGATCCGGCTGTGTACATGTGAAATATGCGTGGATCCGGCTGTGTACATGTGAAATATGCGCGGATCCGGCTGTGCACATGTGAAATATGCGTGGATCCGGCTGTGTACATGTGAAATATGCGTGGATCCGGCTGTGTACATGTGAAATATGTGTGGATCCGGCTGTGTACATGTGAAATATGCGTGGATCTGGCAGTGTAGCTGTGAAATATGTAATGATCCGCCTATATATATATATATATATATGTATCTGGCTGTATAGTTGTGTAAAAATGCAAGGATTTTGTTGTCTAGATGTCTAATATGTAAGAATCAGGCTGTATAAATGTAAAATATGTAAGGATCCTGCTGTGTAGAAGTGCGATACGTAAGGATCTGGATGTATAGATGTGTAATATGCCCAGATCTGGAAGGGTTCAGCTCTGTATACATTTAATATGCAAAAATCACATATGTTTATAGGAGAAAATGTTTGGATCGGGTTGGATCCGGCAGATCCTTTTTACCCAGCTCATTTCAAATAGTTTATTTTGGTTGTACAATACTTAGCCTGCAAAAAGGGGTTATTGGACCTCCCACCATTGTGACATCTTAAACTGTAAAAAAATAAATAAAAAATAAAAAAGGGAGCTTCACAGCGTTTCATGGGAGCCCCACAGCATGTGCCCATTGCACATGTGCAGGATGTCAGTGATGTCTCCAATGAGACCTTACACAACTGTCCTGTCCTACCGATCACTGCTGTAAACAAAACAAACTGGATGCAGTTAACGGACAATGACTGAAGATGTTATTGCATATACCCAGTCCATCTGCACTGATCCTCTTGCAATATAAAGAGCAAGAAACCTTGAGATCCCTAAGGATTTACCACATGCATTGATATGCCAAAAAAAAAAAATAAAGTCCGTAGAATGTACAGGTATCAAACTAACTGCTTCCTATTCTCTACTCTGTCCCTGCCAACAGAGCCTGAAGCCCATCCAGGCTGGGTTTGTCCCCAATGAAAACAAAAGTGAATCGGATGGGACTGCGCTTTAAGAAGGCGAGGAAGGAAACTGAAGTCTGCGTGTTCCCACAAATCTGTCTGGACCATATTTTAGCTCTGCTGCTTGTTCAAACCACAAGACATTTCAGAATCATGTCACAAAATATCATTGGTTTGGCGGCATCAGTTACCACATAATGTGTAAATCATTTGCAACAATGGTGACGGATGGATAGAATTTATTTTATGCTGCTCTACTCTATACAGTAGGCATTTCCACGTACTGTATTTTTTTTTTTTTTAATGCCTATCCTTTCTGCTTCGTTTTTCGTTTCCCTATGCATTGATTCAAGTTTGGTGATTAAATCCAGCTGTTATATATTACATTTGTTATAATTGTTACTGTACGTTGAACATTTTACATTTGTGTATTGTTTAATTGTACCGGTGATGCTGTAATAATCTATATATACGTAGAGAACATTCTGAATAAATGGGGGCGGGGGGGGGGGGGGATAAATAAAGGCATTTCTTTCTTGCAAGCCATTTCTGTTTTAAATCGGGTTTCTCACATTACACTTGGTAAATCAAAAAGTGATCACAGGTGCCATTTTTATTTTTTTGGGATTCGTGTGAGCATAACCAAAGTATTCTATTGGAGAAAAATACTGCTGTATTATCCTTGAGAATCAATGGCTTCCTAGACTTGACTAGAGTAATAACAAGAGTGGCAAAGGTAACGGTCACACCTTGTCTTCGTTGTCCTATAACAAAAGGGAAACCAGGGAGGGACTTAGGGTGGACTGTCCCCCCTCCCCCCGAAATGAAAAATAAAGTGGAGGGGGAAAGAAATATTTTTTTTTTTGTACATGACATGTGTATGTGACATTGTATATGTGTGATACAAATCACACCACAAAGTGCCACAAACACATGCAATGTCACATTGCATGTGTTTGTGGCACTTTGTGGTGTGATTTGTATGTGAGTGTGTGAGACCCCTATGTGACACTCTGTGATGTGTGTGTGTGTGTGACCCTGTATGTGACACTGTGTGATGTGTGCGTGTGTGTGTGAGACCCTTTATGTGACACTGTGTGATGTGTGTGTGTGAGGCCCTGTATGTGACACTGTGTGTGAGACCCTTTATGTGACACTGTGTGATGTGTGTATGTGACACTGTGTGATGTGTGTGTGTGTGTGTGAGACCCTTTATGTGACACTGTGTGATGTGTGTGTGTGTGAGACCCTTTATGTGACACTGTGTGTGTGAGACCCTTTATGTGACACTGTGTGTGTGTGAGGCCCTGTATGTGACACTGTGTGATGTGTGTGTGTGTGTGTGAGACCCTTTATGTGACACTGTGTGTGTGTGTGAGGCCCTGTATGTGACACTGTGTGATGTGTGTGTGTGTGTGTGAGACCCTTTATGTGACACTGTGTGTGTGTGTGAGACCCTTTATGTGACACTGTGTGTGTGTGTGAGAGACCCTGTATGTGACGATGTGTGTGTGTGAGACCCTGTATGTGACACTGTGTGTGTGTGTGTGTGAGACCCTGTATGTGACACTGAGTGATGTGTGTGTGAGACCCTGTATGTGACACTGTGTGATGTGTGTGTGAGACCCTGTATGTGACACTGTGTGATGTGTGTGTGAGACCCTGTATGTGACACTGTGTGTGTGTGTGAGACCCTTTATGTGACACTGTGTGTGTGTGTGTGAGACCCTTTATGTGACACTGTGTGTGTGTGTGAGACCCTGTATGTGACACTGTGTGATGTGTGTGTGAGACCCTGTATGTGACACTGTGTGATGTGTGTGTGTGTGTGTGTGTGAGACCCTGTATGTGACACTGTGTGATGTGTGTGTGAGACCCTGTATGTGACACTGTGTGATGTGTGTGTGAGACCCTGTATGTGACACTGTGTGATGTGTGTGTGAGACCCTGTATGTGACACTGTGTGTGTGTTTGAGACCCTTTATGTGACACTGTGTGTGTGTGAGACCCTGTATGTGACACTGTGTGTGTGTGTGTGAGACCCTGTATGTGACACTGTGTGATGTGTGTGTGAGACCCTGTATGTGACACTGTGTGATGAGTGTGTGTGAGACCCTGTATGTGACACTGTGTGATGTGTGTGTGTGTGTGTGAGACCCTTTATGTGACACTGTGTGTGTGTGTGTGAGACCCTGTATGTGACACTGTGTGATGTGTGTGTGTGTGTGTGAGACCCTTTATGTGACACTGTGTGTGTGTGTGTGAGACCCTTTATGTGACACTGTGTGATGTGTGTATGTGACACTGTGTGATGTGTGTGTGTGTGTGTGAGACCCTTTATGTGACACTGTGTGATGTGTGTGTGTGAGACCCTTTATGTGACACTGTGTGTGTGAGACCCTTTATGTGACACTGTGTGTGTGTGTGAGGCCCTGTATGTGACACTGTGTGTGTGTGTGTGTGAGACCCTTTATGTGACACTGTGTGTGTGTGTGAGGCCCTGTATGTGACACTGTGTGATGTGTGTGTGTGTGTGTGAGACCCTTTATGTGACACTGTGTGTGTGTGTGAGACCCTTTATGTGACACTGTGTGTGTGTGTGAGAGACCCTGTATGTGACGATGTGTGTGTGTGAGACCCTGTATGTGACACTGTGTGTGTGTGTGTGTGTGTGAGACCCTGTATGTGACACTGTGTGATGTGTGTGTGAGACCCTGTATGTGACACTGTGTGTGTGTGTGAGACCCTGTATGTGACACTGTGTGTGTGTGTGAGACCCTGTATGTGACACTGTGTGTGTGTGAGACCCTGTATGTGACACTGTGTGATGTGTGTGTGTGTGAGACCCTGTATGTGACACTGTGTGATGTGTGTGTGAGACCCTGTATGTGACACTGTGTGTGTGTTTGAGACCCTTTATGTGACACTGTGTGTGTGTGAGACCCTGTATGTGACACTGTGTGTGTGTGTGAGACCCTTTATGTGACACTGTGTGTGTGTGTGAGACCCTGTATGTGACACTGTGTGTGTGTGTGTGAGACCCTGTATGTGACACTGTGTGTGTGTGTGAGACCCTGTATGTGACACTGTGTGTGTGTGTGTGAGACCCTGTATGTGACACTGTGTGATGTGTGTGTGAGACCCTGTATGTGACACTGTGTGATGTGTGTGTGAGACCCTGTATGTGACACTGTGTGATGTGTGTGTGAGACCCTGTATGTGACACTGTGTGATGTGTGTGTGAGACCCTGTATGTGACACTGTGTGATGTGTGTGTGAGACCCTGTATGTGACACTATGTGATGTGTGTGTGAGGCCCTGTATGTGACACTGTGTGATGTGTGTGTGAGACCCTGTATGTGACACTGTGTGATGTGTGTGTGTGAGACCCTGTATGTGACACTGTGTGATGTGTGTGTGAGACCCTGTATGTGACACTGTGTGTGTGAGACCCTTTATGTGACACTGTGTGTGTGTGTGAGAGACCCTGTATGTGACGATGTGTCTGTGTGACACCCTGTATGTGACACTGTGTGATGTGTGTGTGTGAGACCCTGTATGTGACACTGTGTGATGTGTGTGTGAGACCCTGTATGTGACACTGTGTGATGTGTGTGTGTGAGACCCTTTATGTGACACTGTGTGATGTGTGTGTGTGAGGCCCTGTATGTGACACTGTGTGTGTGTGTGAGACCCTTTATGTGACACTGTGTGATGTGTGTGAGAGACCCTGTATGTGACACTGTGTGTGTGTGTGAGACCCTTTATGTGACACTGTGTGTGTGTGTGAGAGACCCTGTATGTGACGATGTGTGTGTGTGAGACCCTGTATGTGACACTGTGTGTGTGTGTGTGTGTGTGTGAGACCCTGTATGTGACACGGTGTGATGTGTGTGTGTGTGTGAGACCCTGTATGTGACACGGTGTGATGTCTGTGTGTGAGACCCTGTATGTGACATGGTGTGATGTGTGTGTGTGACCCTGTATGTGACACTGTGTGTGTGTGTGTGTGTGTGAGACCCTGTATGTGACACGGTGTGATGTGTGTGTGTGTGTGAGACCCTGTATGTGACACGGTGTGATGTGTGTGTGTGTGTGAGACCCTGTATGTGACACGGTGTGATGTCTGTGTGTGAGACCCTGTATGTGACATGGTGTGATGTGTGTGTGTGACCCTGTATGTGACACTGTGTGTGTGTGTGTGTGTGTGTGAGACCCTGTATGTGACGATGTGGGTGTGTGAGACCCTGTATGTGACACTGTGTGATGTGTGTGTGTGTGTGAGACCCTGTATGTGACACGGTGTGATGTCTGTGTGTGAGACCCTGTATGTGACATGGTGTGATGTGTGTGTGTGTGAGACCCTGTATGTGACACTGTGTGTGTGTGTGTGACCCTGTATGTGACACGGTGTGATGTGTGTGTGTGAGACCCTGTATGTGACACTGTGTGTGTGTGACCCTGTATGTGACACTGTGTGTGTGACCCTGTATGTGACACTCTGTGATGTGTGTGTGTGTGACACTGTATGTGTGTGTGAGTGCTTGTATGTGACACTGTGTGTGTGTGTGTGTGAGTTCTTGTATGTGACACTGTGTGTGTGAGACCCTGTATGTGACACTGTGTGTGTGTGTGTGAGACCCTGTATGTGAAACTGTGTGTGTGTGTGAGTGCTTGTATGTGACACTGTGATGTGTGTGTGAGACCCTGTATGTGAAACTGTGTGATGTGTTTGTGTGACACTGTATATAACACTGTGTGTGTGTGTGAGTGCTTGTATGTGACACTGTGATGTGTGTGTGAGACCCTGTATGTGAAACTGTGTGATGTGTTTGTGTGACACTGTATATAACACTGTGTGATGTGTGAGACTGTATGTGACACTGTGGGATGTGTGAAACTGTGTGTGTATGTGGAAATACACTGTATGTCACACTGTATGTTTGACTGTGTGACTATAAGAACTATACATATAATAAACTACAAGTGTCACACACAACACTGTGGAGCTCTGTAATACACTTACACATTGCAGACTTGTCTTTTAACACTCTGCAGTGTGTGTGAGTGTATTACGCAGTAAAAGGTGAAATCATAATATATATATATACCAGGGCTTGACAAATTTATTTTGATTTTAGGAGCCAGACATTTTTTTTAGGAGCCAGACAATCACGCAAACATAAACACAATTCATAAACACACACGCCTACTTCACATATATACAAACACACATACTTTACATATACACATATATACAAACACCTCACACACACATATATACACAAACACCTCACACACACATATATACACAAACACCTCACACACAAATATATACACAAACACCTCACACACACATATATACACAAACACCTCACACACACATATATTCACAAACACCTCACACACACATATATTCACAAACACCTCACACACACATATATACAAACAACTCACACACACATATATACAAACACCTCACACACACATATATACAAACACACATACTTTACATATACACATATATACAAACACCTCACACACACACATATATACAAACACACATACTTTACATATACACATATATACAAACACCTCACACACACATATATACAAACACCTCACACACACATATATACAAACACCTCACACACACATATATATATAAACACCTCACACACATATATATATAAACACCTCACACACCCATATATATATATAAACACCTCACACACCCATATATATAAACACCTCACACACCCATATATATAAACACCTCACACACCCATATATATAAACACCTCACACACCCATATATATAAACACCTCACACACCCATATATATAAACACCTCACACACCCATATATATAAACACCTCACACACCCATATATATAAACACCTCACACACCCATATATATAAACACCTCACACACCCATATATATAAACACCTCACACACCCATATATATAAACACCTCACACACCCATATATATAAACACCTCACACACCCATATATATAAACACCTCACACACCCATATATATAAACACCTCACACACCCATATATATAAACACCTCACACACCCATATATATATAAACACCTCACACACCCATATATATATAAACACCTCACACACCCATATATATATAAACACCTCACACACCCATATATATATATAAACACCTCACACACCCATATATATATATAAACACCTCACACACCCATATATATATATAAACACCTCACACACCCATATATATATATAAACACCTCACACACCCATATATATATATAAACACCTCACACACCCATATATATATATAAACACCTCACACACCCATATATATATATAAACACCTCACACACCCATATATATATATAAACACCTCACACACCCATATATATATATAAACACCTCACACACCCATATATATATATAAACACCTCACACACCCATATATATATATAAACACCTCACACACCCATATATATATATAAACACCTCACACACCCATATATATATATAAACACCTCACACACCCATATATATATATAAACACCTCACACACCCATATATATATATAAACACCTCACACACCCATATATATATATAAACACCTCACACACCCATATATATATATAAACACCTCACACACCCATATATATATATAAACACCTCACACACCCATATATATATATAAACACCTCACACACCCATATATATATATAAACACCTCACACACCCATATATATATATAAACACCTCACACACCCATATATATATATAAACACCTCACACACCCATATATATATATAAACACCTCACACACCCATATATATATATAAACACCTCACACACCCATATATATATATAAACACCTCACACACCCATATATATATATAAACACCTCACACACCCATATATATATATAAACACCTCACACACCCATATATATATATAAACACCTCACACACCCATATATATATATAAACACCTCACACACCCATATATATATATAAACACCTCACACACCCATATATATATATAAACACCTCACACACCCATATATATATATAAACACCTCACACACCCATATATATATATAAACACCTCACACACCCATATATATATATAAACACCTCACACACCCATATATATATATAAACACCTCACACACCCATATATATATATAAACACCTCACACACCCATATATATATATAAACAC
Organism: Pelodytes ibericus; assembly: GCA_036172795.1. NCBI lineage: Eukaryota > Metazoa > Chordata > Amphibia > Anura > Pelodytidae > Pelodytes > Pelodytes ibericus. The sequence continues at coordinate 197,612,711 of CM069862.1, forward strand.
CTCACACACCCATATATATATATAAACACCTCACACACCCATATATATATATAAACACCTCACACACCCATATATATATATAAACACCTCACACACCCATATATATATATAAACACCTCACACACCCATATATATATATAAACACCTCACACACCCATATATATATATAAACACCTCACACACCCATATATATATATAAACACCTCACACACCCATATATATATATAAACACCTCACACACCCATATATATATATAAACACCTCACACACCCATATATATATATAAACACCTCACACACCCATATATATATATAAACACCTCACACACCCATATATATATATAAACACCTCACACACCCATATATATATATAAACACCTCACACACCCATATATATATATAAACACCTCACACACCCATATATATATATAAACACCTCACACACCCATATATATATATAAACACCTCACACACCCATATATATATATAAACACCTCACACACCCATATATATATATAAACACCTCACACACCCATATATATATATAAACACCTCACACACCCATATATATATATAAACACCTCACACACCCATATATATATATAAACACCTCACACACCCATATATATATATAAACACCTCACACACCCATATATATATATAAACACCTCACACACCCATATATATATATAAACACCTCACACACCCATATATATATATAAACACCTCACACACCCATATATATATATAAACACCTCACACACCCATATATATATATAAACACCTCACACACCCATATATATATATAAACACCTCACACACCCATATATATATATAAACACCTCACACACCCATATATATATATAAACACCTCACACACCCATATATATATATAAACACCTCACACACCCATATATATATATAAACACCTCACACACCCATATATATATATAAACACCTCACACACCCATATATATATATAAACACCTCACACACCCATATATATATATATATATAAACACCTCACACACCCATATATATATATATATATAAACACCTCACACACCCATATATATATATATATATAAACACCTCACACACCCATATATATATATATATATAAACACCTCACACACCCATATATATATATATATATAAACACCTCACACACCCATATATATATATATATATAAACACCTCACACACCCATATATATATATATATAAACACCTCACACACCCATATATATATATATATAAACACCTCACACACCCATATATATATATATATAAACACCTCACACACCCATATATATATATATATAAACACCTCACACACCCATATATATATATATATAAACACCTCACACACCCATATATATATATATATAAACACCTCACACACCCATATATATATATATATAAACACCTCACACACCCATATATATATATATATAAACACCTCACACACCCATATATATATATATATAAACACCTCACACACCCATATATATATATATATAAACACCTCACACACCCATATATATATATATATAAACACCTCACACACCCATATATATATATATATAAACACCTCACACACCCATATATATATATATATAAACACCTCACACACCCATATATATATATATATAAACACCTCACACACCCATATATATATATATATAAACACCTCACACACCCATATATATATATATATAAACACCTCACACACCCATATATATATATATATAAACACCTCACACACCCATATATATATATATATAAACACCTCACACACCCATATATATATATATATAAACACCTCACACACCCATATATATATATATATAAACACCTCACACACCCATATATATATATATATAAACACCTCACACACCCATATATATATATATATAAACACCTCACACACCCATATATATATATATATAAACACCTCACACACCCATATATATATATATATAAACACCTCACACACCCATATATATATATATATAAACACCTCACACACCCATATATATATATATATAAACACCTCACACACCCATATATATATATATATAAACACCTCACACACCCATATATATATATATATAAACACCTCACACACCCATATATATATATATATAAACACCTCACACACCCATATATATATATATATAAACACCTCACACACCCATATATATATATATATAAACACCTCACACACCCATATATATATATATATAAACACCTCACACACCCATATATATATATATATAAACACCTCACACACCCATATATATATATATATAAACACCTCACACACCCATATATATATATATATAAACACCTCACACACCCATATATATATATATATAAACACCTCACACACCCATATATATATATATATAAACACCTCACACACCCATATATATATATATATAAACACCTCACACACCCATATATATATATATATAAACACCTCACACACCCATATATATATATATATAAACACCTCACACACCCATATATATATATATATAAACACCTCACACACCCATATATATATATATATAAACACCTCACACACCCATATATATATATATATAAACACCTCACACACCCATATATATATATATATAAACACCTCACACACCCATATATATATATATATAAACACCTCACACACCCATATATATATATATATAAACACCTCACACACCCATATATACAAACCCCTCACACACACCTACTTTACAATACATACAAACACACACCCACCTAACACAGTCTTTTCTTGGGGTTTCTTCTTGATGTGTCCCCCTCCCAGCTGCTTTACCTCACTGCAGGGGAGGGGACATTCACGCTGCAGCTTAACTCCGTTGGTCGGCGTGCTGAGTGCCAGGATGTCACGTGACGACACCCGGCACTCAGACACGCGTTGCGCGAGGGGGCGGAGCTTGCAGTCTGTGCCATCGGCCATCGGCACAGACTTTACCCCCTCGCGCTGCGGAAAAATCGGATGGCAGCGGCAAGGGGACCAGGAGGCTGACAGCACCCAGGCGCCAGGTCTAATTTCCTGGTCGCCATGGCGACCTGGCGCCTGGGGTTTGTCGAGCCCTGATATATACATATATATATATAACAGGGTTTATCAACTAGGGTTGCCCTGCTATGGCCTCCGGCTGAGTGGCAACCCTAATGCCAATACATGGGGGATTAAAGGAGAGGTGAAGGAGGGGACAAAGGGCTTGTAGGCATACTGATGGGGGTGCGCCACAGGGTTGGCCCGCATAGGGCGTCTGACCACCTAAGGCCGACCCTGTCTCCATAGATATGCATGATGGGGGTCTAATGCACATGACATCATGAACATTCCTATGCATTTCTGTGGCAGCCTTCTGATTGGTTTAAATGCCCTGACTGCATGCTCAATCCCCATAACAAATCCAGCAAAGGAAAATATCTCAAAACCCTATATAACTTAACTAATGCATGCCATATTGCTTTCAAGATGTCTGCTTTAATATGGATGGTGTTTTTTTGTTGTTGACTGGAATGGTACAATCCATCTGACCACACTGCTGTTATTTAAAACCACAATTCTGGCAGGGAAGAAACTTAATATTTGAATTAAAAGGGGGAATGTGTCATAAAGTGCAGCTTATTATTTGTCATTATTTGGGGTCAGCTGGTGGCAAGATTTCCCAGATGAAACTCAGAGAGGCTTTGGTTTCGCACGCTGGTGGCATTGCTCCCACAATGTGAGTCCTATTGCGACCAGATCTGCTGGCCCACATGCCCGGGTGATAATTAGAATCAGTCTGGCACAGGGCGGGCGGGAGATGCAAGAAACTTACCAAATACAGCAAAATATTAAAGTACCTTTACGGGGTAAATCTCTGGTGGGATTTGAATATTAGTATGCGATAGAAAATCGTTTTCAGATCAACTAGAAATTAATTTTTGGCTAATGTGGTCCGAAAACTCAAAGCTCAGTTCACTGAGAAAATCTGAGCTACCTGACTCGACCCTCACGTCTGATATGGCCAAACATAAAACCCCTTCTTTCAGTCTTAAATCAATCCGAAAATATTATGTGAAGCAAAGGGACTCTTTTAAAAATTGTTTGTACTGTGAAAGTTGAGAAAGTTTATTGCTCCTCAATCGGACTAAAACTCTCCTCCAACCTCATCACCACCTCTCACTCGCATCTCCAAGATTTCGCCCGAGCTGCCCCCTCTCTCTGGAACTCCCTTCCCCAGAGCACCCAGCTCTCTCCCTGCTTTTCAAACTTTAAAAAATCCCTCAAAACTCATCTCTTTAAAGAAGCTTACTACCCAACCCACTAGAATACCGGTCACTTTACCTCTAGCTGATCCCACCTTGCTGGAACACGCACAATTCATCTTTGGCCTATCCCACCTACTGCCAACCATCTACATTACTGTACTACAACTTCCTTCCCTCTGACCTCTTCAATCCCTTATGTGTCTCATGTACCTCATTCCCTCTAGATTGTAAGCTTGCGAGCAGGGCTCTCTATCTCACGTACCAGTCTGTTCCTCTAGATTGTAAGCTTGCAAGCAGGGTTCTCTACCTCATGTACCAGTCTGTTCCTCTAGATTGTAAGCTTGCAAGCAGGGTTCTCTACCTCATGTACCAGTCTGTTCCTCTAGATTGTAAGCTTGCGAGCAGGGCTCTCTGCCTCACATACCAGTCTGTTCCTCTAGATTGTAAGCTTGCGAGCACGGTTCTCTACCTCATGTACCAGTCTGTCCCTCTAGATTGTAAACTCTGTGAGCAGGGCTCTCTCCCTCATGTACCAGTCTGTTCCTCTAGATTGTAAGCTCTGTGAGCAGGGCTCCCTTCCTCATGTACCACTCTGTCCTCTAGATTGTAAGCTCTGCGAGCAGGGCTCTCTACCTCATGTATCAGTCTGTTCATCTAGATTGTAAGCTCTGCGAGCAGGGCTCTCTGCCTCACGTACCAGTCTGTCCTCTAGGTTGTAAGTTTGTGAGCAGGGCTCTCTACCTCATGTACCAGTCTGTTCCTCTAGATTGTAAGCTCTGTGAGCAGGGCTCCCTTCCTCATGTACCAGTCTGTTCCTCTAGATTGTAAGCTCTGCGAGCAGGACTCTCTACCTCATGTATCAGTCTGTTCCTCTAGAATGTAAGCTTGCGAGCAGGGCTCTCTACCTCATGTACCAACCTTTTCCTCTAGAATGTAAGCTTGCGAGCAGGGCTCTCTACCTCATGTACCAACCTGTTCCTCTAGAATGTAAGCTTGCGAGCAGGGTTCTCTACCTCATGTACCAGTCTGTTCCTCTAGATTGTAAGCTCTGCGAGCAGGGCTCTCTACCACACGTACCAGTGTGTTCCTCTAGATTGTAAGCTCTGCGAGCAGGGCTCTCTACCTCACGTACCAGTCTGTTCCTCTAGATTGTAAGCTCTGCGAGCAGGGTTCTCTACCTCATGTACCACTCTGTCCCTCTAGATTGTAAGCTCTGCGAGCAGGGCTCTCTACCTCATGTACCAGTCTGTTCCTCTAGATTGTAAGCTCTGCGAGCAGGGCTCTCTACCTCATGTACCAGTCTGTCCCTCTAGATTGTAAGCTCTGCGAGCAGGGTTCTCTACCTCACGTACCAGTCTGTTCTAGTTTGTCTAACTTAGCATGTAGTTCCCCTCTATGCTCTGTACCTAGCGCTATGTAAATTGTTGGTGATGCCATAAATAGAAGACCCCACAGATTCATTTGAAACCCCTAAATCTCCTAATTTAGGGATTTGCTTGCAGTTTTGCTCACACAATGTATAGTTGATTTTTCATGATTTTTCTTATTCTCTACATGCACAGTATATAGGGTTTTGCCACCTCTTCTTCAACAAAAATACCGGCCTTGGTATGGTCTCCCTAGACTTAACATTGGCCTGATGCCATTTTTTTCCCTGCCTGCCGGTAAAATACCAGGCCAGGTGGCAACCCTAACAGTATAAGCAGGGTTTTAGGTGACACAGTCCCTTTAACGCTTATGTCACAAAATCATCACCAGAGCAAAAAATAATTAAATAAACCAATACAAAATGTTATTAAAACAGAAATATTATGAGGTTCGGGAACACTTTTCAGACTTTACCAATATGCAGAAAGGCATAATATTAGACTGTTTCACGGAGTCATTGCAGCCCGCACCACCGCGGTCATTAGAATTCATATTCTTTATTAAGTTGTTTAAGGACAAAGACAGGCCAAAAACGTGCACATAGACAAATGCAGGCCCTCCAAAAAAAAAGAAAGAAAAAGAATTAAAAAAGCACCCAAAATCCCCCAAATTAATCTGTACGGTGTAAGCATTTACTCACTTTAATTATAGAAAGCTGCATCTGTGTTCAGAGCTTGTTGATATGCTAAGAAACTAAAACTGTCTTCTAGGTGTGATTAACAACCATTCTGACAAAGCCAGATGGCGGTTCATTCATTTTTTTGTTTGTTTTTTTTCTGTCAACTTTAAAAATAAAAAAAATAAAAAATTCTTCTATTCAGTCATATGGGTAAATTAATGTTTAAGATGGCGTAGCAGATTGGCATATGGAGATCTGAGAAGAGAGAGACTGCTGTAAATCATACTTCTGCCATGATCCACAAAAGCGCTGCCGTTTACGTTTAAAAAAAAAAAAAAAGCACCCTTGCGGCAGTAGCCCGTCTCCACGTTGGGACTTCGAAGGTGTGAAACGAAGAGGAAGAGATAAATCATGATTACAGATGCTTACTCGTTCTTAGAGTGTTCATACTGAAATTTACAATCATAGCAAGTTGATGTGCTTTGACAGATGGCGTTTATAGGGGGGGGGGGGGGGAAACAAAACAAAATAGAGAATACATAGAAGAAGCAACACAGAAAATCTAACGGAACACTAACGGGGGTTAGGTATAAAAAGTCTTGTAGATGAAAGTGTTGGGAAGTAACAGTTATGTATAATTGTGATTGTGCCTTTTTGAAAAAGAAACTAATTAGCATCCATTAGAAACATTTAAATACATAAAGGGAATCAACACTGTAAAGGAGGAGAGTTTATTTAAAAGAAGAAAAACTACCACAACTAGAGGACATAGTCTTAAATGAGAGGGGCAACGATTTAAAAGTAATATCAGGAAGTATTACTTTACTGAGAGGGTAGTGGATTTATGGAATAGCCTTCCAGCAGAAGTGGTAGAGGTAAACGACATGCCGAGGTTTACAGTGCTGTAGCAAAGTATAGATTTTATTCCATTACTGACAACACAGCTTTCAGTATGGATAGATCTACAGCTATAGAACACTCCTGTTGCTCTTTACTTTCTTTACTTTCCTTTCAGCAATGTCTGGTCCCTAAAAACCTCCATTACCCTATTTAGAGAATAGTACATGGAGAGAGCTATGAATAAAGCCAAACAGTCGACAAGGTGGAAGAGCATTCTCTAAAGTCTTATGTATAAGCACAATTTAAAAAAAAATTTTTTAATAGTTTGCTAGAGCTGTGACACTACCATATCCAGGCCTGCCATCAGGGGGTGACGGGCGATACTGGTGTCCCGGGCTCGGTGGGTCCAGGGGGCCCGGCGAGCCCGGGTCACGTCAGGTAAAAAAAAAATCTCCGTCAAGCCGGTCCGCGGATGTGAGTGAAGCGCTGTGCGCTCCCCTCCAGCTGCGCGGCTTCAATAAAGTTTGTTTAAAAAAAAATGCGATCATAGTAACTCCTGTCGCATTATTCTTTTTTTTTAACAAACTTTATTGAAGCCACGCGGCTGGAGGGGAGCGCACAACACTTCCCTCACAGCCACGGACCTGCACAGCACCAAGAGACAACAGCAACGAGGTAAGTATTGGGGATGGGGGGGAGGTGGGTGGTGCATAACGAACGAGCATACTGAGGAGCAAAATCCTGGAATATTGAGGGGCAAAATCCTGGCATATTAATTGGCATAATCCTGGCATATTAATTGGCACAATCCTGGCATATTAATTGACATAATCCTGGCATATTAATTGGCAAAATCCTGGCATATTAATTGGCACAATTCTGGCAAATAAATTGGCTAAATCCTGGCATAATAATTGGCACAATTCTGGCATATTAATTGGCAAAATCCTGGCACATTGAGGGGCAAAATCCTTGCATATTAATTGTCAAATCCTGGTATATTGAGGGGCAAAATCCTGGCATATTGAGGGGCAAAATACTGGCATATTAATTGGCAAAATAATGGCATATTGAGGGGCGAAATATTGGCATATTAAATGACATATTGAGGGGGAAAATCCTGGCATATTAAATGGCAAAAGAATGGCATATTGAGGGCAAAATATTACCGACTTATTGAGTGACAAAATATTACTAGCATATTGACCTGGTGGTGGCCCTGACCATATCCATAAACTCCTCTGCAAATTTTGAACCCTTTTTTTTAATATAAACAGATGCTCACATATTCTTGAGTCACATAATCGTGCTGCTAATTGTTAATATTAGCGCAAGGGTCAACTTTAAACCCCCAACTGAAAAACAGAATGTGCCGGCAGATAAAAACCATTCGGTCCATCTAGTCTGCCCAATTTGCTAAATACTTTCATTAGTACCTGTCCTTATCTTATATCTAGGATAGCCTTGTGCCTATCTCACGCATGCTTAAACTCCTTCACTATATTAACCTCTACCACTTCCGCTGGAAGGCTATTCCATACATCCACTACCCTCTCAGTAAAGTAATACTTTCATTAGTACCTGTCCTTATCTTATAGCTAGGATAGCCTTGTGCCTATCCCAATCATGCTTAAACTCCTTCACTATATTAACCTCTACCACTTCTACTGGAAGGCTATTCCATGCATCCACTACCCTCTCAGTAAAGTAATACTTCCTGATATTACATTTAAATCTTTGCCCCTCTAATTTCAGCCAATATCCTCTTGTTGGGGTAGTTTTTCTTCTTTAAAACATACTCTCCTCCTTTACTGCGTTGATTCCCTTTATGTATTTACATTTTTTTCATTCAAATCCCCCCCGTTACGTCTGTCCCCCGAGCTATACATGTTAATTGGACGCTAATGATTTCAAATGATCCATTGTGTGATAGAGCAATGATTCAACTGCTGCCAAACAGTGCAAGTCTTCCATTGGCATTTCCTTTGATACATTGAGATATCAGTGCTCAGCCCAATACTCATTAAGAGGGGTTGAAGCTCAGGTTGCAGTTAATGTTTTTTTTGTCTTTCTTTCCAAACAGATTATATGAATGTGTGTGGAGTCTCGATAAATAAGACGTAACTTTTATCGGTGCTAGATAAAATGACACATATAACAAACAAGATAAGTGAAAAAAAAACGTGAGGTTAGTGAAGTTGTGATTAAAATAAGTCTTCCACGTCCAGAGATAATCAGATGTAAATAGTTACACTGTAAATAATTATCTAAAGTATGGTATGGGCTGCAAGAACAGTAATCTGGTTATAATAGTCATAAATGTAAACCCTGGTACATTACAAACCAGGAGGTGGTGGTTACTATGGGAGAGATGCTGTTCCTTGTTTCAGGAACCGTAGTATGAATCTCTGCTATCTAACATATCAGTTTGCCACATCAAATATGCATGAACACCCGAAGGAAGAGACTGAAACATGTCCTCCACAGAGCTGTGATCCTGCGGGTATAAATAAACCCATAGCATCTCTCCAGCACTTTTTTTTTTTCCATCTTAAAACAGCCTCGTGATTAATACAAACGCACACGCATCAAAGACGCTCTGGACATCCCAACATGTTTACAAATAAACGACTATTCACCCGTCCAAATTCTGGCAACCTGCGCTCATTAGCATTGGCCACGTTTCAATGAGAACTTGAGAGCGGTGGAATGTTAGCGAGATGCTAAGGAGAGTGAAACACTATGAACAATGGAGATAACTAGTAAACTATTCCCGATTCCCGCCCGCTTTGCAGAAGAAGCATACTGTCTTTCAAAAGCGGAATCATTTTTATGTGGATGATGATTGTCTGTTTAGAAATCTGTTTTATCGTCTGGATAGTCGTGCGTTGTTGGGAGATGTTGTTGGCTCTTGGAATGGGGTTTGTTGTTGGATACAGTGAACATGGCTGAAGAGTCATTTGTATCAAGGATTATATCAGTAATTGCACACAAAAAAAATAAATCCTCTACCCATGGCATCTAAGTAACCTGGTTAGTAACAAAGTAATTAAGCTTGAAATTAAAAGACCAAAGGGTCTACACACAGATTTGTCCCAAAATGGATTTGAGTCAGGCACTTGGCCGAATAGCCGAATTCCACAAATCTCCAAAAAGCGGCTACTCTATATCTGAATTGTCAGTTTGGACAGTTCAGAAACCAAAAGCATAAGAGGGGTCCTGGACCAAGACATTTTTGCGATGAACAGCAAATATATTTTGCTACACAACAGCCCCAAAAATTCGCCCATTTTCAGTTCTCCAGATTTTAGAAAAGTGTAGAACAATTAAAATTAACACATTTTAACACAAACATATTTATCTATAATTATATTAATGTTATATATTATTATAGAATATTTACATTACTACAATTTTAATAAAAAAAATATTTTATGTTTTATGTTCATTTACTTTTATGTTAATGTACCTAATTTTTATATTATTTACCTTTGGCCCATTTTGGTGAGGACTTTGGCTATAGTCAAAGTCCTCCCACTGACTTATATCGGACGAACTGAGCTATAGTCTTAATAGGTGAGGTCGACCCTTAATAAGATGATGTTTCAGTGTATTTCGGATGATTTTGTTGTCAGAAGATATCTACGTGGCATTGGCTATGATTTCCAAATTGCAAAGGTTATTGGGTGCACCGTCCGCCAATTTGAAGGCACCATTTCGGGGGGCCGATTATCGGCACTTTATGACTCGACCCTCAAGTTCAACTTTTCCGATCTTGAGCCTCCTATGTATCCAAAAAAAAAAGGTAAAAATCTCCCTAACTAAGCCATTTTGAATTTTGCCTCATAGGGTGAAACAAATTCCTTCTTGACTCCAAATGGCAACTAGCTGTCTCCTTGGATCCACAAGTTCTAAACATTTATGTTAATTCTATTATTTATAACCCTGTACACCACTGTGTTGGCCTAGCGGTTTTAGTTCTTTAATAGTCGTGTCTTAGAATGGATGTCATTATTACAACTAGTATACGACTGGGCCGTGACCTTGATATACAGGTATAACCAAGGCCTACTAACCACATACTACTACCACCTTATTTCTCCCATTTATCTGCATCCCTTCCCATCTGCAGGAAAATTTTATTGCATCATCGCAGGGGCTATTTATAAAGAAGACGCACGCCAAGATTGCGTCTAATACAGACTCCCAACCAGTGTTGAGCGTCTGCACTAGGCATGAACTTCATAGTTGCTCCCGCTCCCCCGAGTGCCGGCTCAAGCCATGTACAGATAATCGAGCATTTTTTCATAAGTCGTGGAGAAACCCCACCAAACAGCGAATGCATTTTTTTTTGTGTGAAATTTTTTTTATTTTTTCTCAGCCCCCAATAAGCGCCAAAATATGTACATTTATTTTAATTTGTGTGTGGGGAGACAAAAAGGCCACCGCCACCGCAGTAAAACAAACACAAAGGCCAAGTCCGGAATACTTGAGAGCTTTCCGCAAATCCAAAACAAATGGGAACACTGTGTTCCTACGACGAAGTGATAGAATTCTTACACAATACCATATTCCAGTTTTCATAGTATTAAAGAACAAATTCAAGCAAAACAAATCAGTCTAAATTAAAAGGGAATTATACCCTAAAATAAGAAGACCATTACAATTGTTCGAAGGCCTTCCCTGGTCAATTCTTCTCTTTATATATATAGAACTTCTCTGGTGCGTTTAAAAAAAAAGAAATTTCTAGCTTGCAATAATACCAGTATAGCGGGCTTGAGGGCTTGATCATCTTCTGAACAAGGTGTAGCATGCCCTCCAGACTTAAAAAAAAAACAGCAGATCACCCCACTTTTATTTCTGGTGAGATATTTTGTTATTACAATTATTTCTGTTGCGGCAACCGACATACTAATTTGTAAATAAGTTTTTACTTATATAGATATGCCTTTTGTTTGCCCACACCAGTAACCTTGTTTCACCTTGTTTGTTAATACCTGCACAGACAAATCATTTTAACACATTTATTACATTTGCTTTTGGTTTTATTTGTTTTTAGTTCATTCGCAGTGTTTTTATACCATCTATGGTTGGCTTTTGTGATGCCCTATTGACATCATTTCAATTAACTGTTCATTGTTTTCTGTTGAAAAAACATAGTTTTTGTTTTTGAATTGTAAGACTACCGAATATGTCATTTACATTAGTTTGGGGGATAGATGGATATTTTATAGGTGCTGTGTTACCTACACACTTAATGATCCTTAAATAACTTGTCTTCAAGTAATTTAAGTTATGTATAAATTCGCACACACTAAAAGGTTAGCAAGTAAAAAAGAAAAAAGAAAAACCTGCAAGTGCTGTATAACGGTGAGCAGGAATAAACGACGACGACAAAAAAGGCAAGTGAAAAAACGCTCACCTAACGCGTTTCGCGCAGGAAGCACTTAGCACCTATATTACTACCCCAATGTAGCCTTCTTTATAAGACTTCATTGTGGCTCCATGTATAAATAGAATTATATCCGTCACAACACGTGAGCTGCTTGGGTAAGTTGTGTGGGACTCTACAGGGATAGACAAGTTGTCCGTGCGAGGACAAGGTTTGTGAAGGTCCACAGAACATCGTCCACCACCGACCCCATGAGCTTTCCTCCATGAGTAATGTTGGCTCTGTAGGACACTTTTTAGAATGTTGTCCTTTCACACATAGCCACCATAGTGTCAAGTCATCAGGAACATTCCGCTGGCTTCCGTGCCTGAACCACTTTGAGAACTTGACATTCATACTTAAGTCCCCGATGTATCCATTCTCATCGAAGGCTGATCTATTGTTATTCACAATGTGGAATATGTTTTGTGATCCAGCGTGGGAGACAACATGTTCAAGTAATGCGGTTTCTAGCATTTGCGAGTGTTTTTAGAATAAAGTAAATAGAGTGGAGAGACGATAAACAATAGTGTTTGCTTCGTCCTAGATTTTCAACGTTTAGAATTGGTCTTCTGTTCGGATAGACCGTTCTGTGTTTGTATATATATTGTGAGTCTTGTGGTCTGATCAGTCGATTTATCCTCTGCCATTAATTTCAGTCTTTTTCCTCAAAGGTACGTCATGCTGTTGATAATTTCCATCCTTGTTTGTGGAACTTTGTCCTGGCCATTTGTGTATCTGATCTGAAAATCTGTCTAATACAGTATAATCTGAATTCATGCCCATGGCCTAGTTACCTACAGTTCCCAAAGAAAGAAAAAGGCCACATAAATACAACATGTGATCCAAGGCCAGTGAGGAAGTCTTTCTGGCTCGATTGGAAATTTAAATAAGTGATTTATATCTCATCAAGCAAGCAGGAACTTCACCACCTGTTTTAACCTTAGTTCATTTACTATTTAGTATTTATGTCAGCTTTACAAAAATAAAAAAATAAAAAAAAATCTTACATTGTGTATCTGTTAAACAGCACCAGAAAAACCACAGGAACACTAAGCATACGATAATGCAAATCATGATTTGTGGTTTCTAAAAGGTCACACTCTATCTGAAGGTCTTGGCATCGTTGGGTGATGACCTCAGATCTTCTGACAGTGTGGCATGTGTCCAGTAAAGTAGTGCAAGTCATTACCAATAAAACAAAAAAAAAAAACCACTTTCATCATCAAATGAACGATGAAAAGATCCTCGTCATTATTCCTTATTTTGACACTGTACAGAACATTCTTGTAAGGGCATAGGAACGTTTTCAACATATTGAAAGGATCATTGTATATTCCACAGTCGTCAAGAAGCTTCTGAGTTCTACAGTTGTCAAGAAGGTTGTAAATCCTACAATTATCGAGAAGGTTCTACAATCATCACCCGTAAATGCTACGTAAATTCTACAATCGCCAAGAAGAATAGGAATGGGTTACATATTTACTTGCTCACCACGTCGAAAGGGTCACTGTAAATGCTGCACTCATAAAGAAGCTTCTCTTGGGGGTACAGGACATGTTTTCATATTTGTTTTTACAGAATGTATTGTATGAAAAACAAAATGTGTGTTGCCAGCTCCTTAGACTGAAGTTTGGTTTGCCATTCTAATGAAGTAGTGTCTGAAATGTATTTATTTGTTTTGAAAGTGTTTTACCAGTTTTCTCCTGGGGACCAAGTCCAGAATTGGTATTACACAATATTTCACATTAAACAGCAGGGTAAAAATATACATACATATATTTATACAGGAAAGTTAGAGAGAGAACATACAGGATACATCATTACTGATACAAAACCAAAAAGAGAAAATAATAAACATCTATGGTATGTATAGAAGTTTGTAACTAGTAACAGGTAAATTCTGTTTTTAGAATTTTGGAGACACTTATTTTCAGGGACTTTAGGCTAGAGGAGGATTTGGCAAAATCTGTAGGCCTATTCCAGATATGAGGAGCTCTGAAAGAGAACGCACCTCAATCTGGTTACTTTTTTAAGTGAGGGACAAGCTAGTAAAGGGCTGATGCTGGACATGAGATTATAGAAGGTGCGGGGAGTAAGAGTGAGTATGATGCTCAGGTAGGGGGGGAGCGTTCCAGAGAAGTGGTTATGCACTAAGCAAGCTAGGTGGAGCGTGCGCCTGGAGTCCAGCGTCAGCCAGTTTAGTTCTTTTAACATTTTGCAGTGATGTGTTTTATAATCGCACTGGAGGACAAATCAGCACAGTGCGCTGTACAGCACATCAAGCTTACTGAGGTGAGTCTGCGGTGCAGAATCGTATACCACATCCACATAGTCTAAGATCAGCGTTAACATTTGCTGCAAAATACATTTCCTTACAGTGTAAATGAGATTAGATTTGTTTCTGGATAGCGAGCCAATCCTAGGATACGGCTTTAACAAAAGCTTGTCAATATGGAGACCGAAAGACAAGTTGGGATCCAGCCACATACCGAGATCAGGTTATAACCCGATTTGGTCTTACTGTATTTTTGATGATTGTTTCATTTAAGTAGTTTAGCTTTTTTCCCAAACAACATGGACACAGATTTTTCAGAAGTGTTGAGAAATCGTTTGTTGCTAACTATCCAACTTTCACTGATCCTGTATCCTGTTTTCAACTTGAGACACTTTTGTCCCACTCATATAAATGACAGTATCATCAGCATACATATGCACATTTGGCAGGTTGCACACCAAGGGTAGATCACATATAAATAGCGAGAAGTGCAGGGGCCAAGGATGGAATCCCTCCACAATTAATCAGCAACGGGAGGAAGGAAGCTTCCGAAACCACACATATTGAGCTCTTCCTTGACGACTCATGTAAACTGGAGCAATTAAACTTGTTTAGCAGATCATTATCCGCCATATCAAAGGCTTTGGCAAAGTCTAGGAAAACTGCTCCAGTAAGCTCACCTGTCACCATGCCACTCCACGAAAACCAGGTCAAAGCAAGGTTAAAAAGTTGGACCGTTGATAATACTCGCACAGTTGCTCCTGGGAGTCTTTAGAGAGCCTAGGTAGCAAAGAAATAGGCCTGTAGTTTGACACTATGTTCACATCACTATTTTTGTGGATAGGACGACTCTAGCTATTTTTGCAGATTTTGGGGACGTGACCATCGATGCACTGGGTCTCAGTAGATCAGATCTCGGAAAACTTGAACATTAAAGCAATTTATGATCTGCCTCACTGATCTCAGCGCAAATATGATTGTCCTGCTCCTTTAAGATTGCATGACCTTTGTAACCATAGCCACAAACTTGAAATAACATTTTACAATAGAAGCATTATTTTTATTCCGAACAATGTGTCACATATGTAGAGCTGCTGAATATTTTTTTATAACAATAAAAAAAAGACTCAATTACTATTCATGGAACCGTGGACAATAATTAGCAATACTCATTTAACCTGTCCCAAAAAAATAATAATAACCTATCTGTAAAACCATTTGATACAACTATTGACTTATTGTAAAAAAAATTTAAAAAAATGTTACAGTATTTAATGCACTCTTTTGTTCCGACTATAACACACTCAAGTACATTTATTCACTCTACAGTCATTCAATGAGATTTTTTGTGTGTCTTTGGCTGCTGTCATGGTTGATTTTTCTTTTCTTTTATTTGTTGTGTGACTATTGCTCTTTACATGGTAAACATTAATCAGCTATAGTTTTTTTTTATTGGGAACATAGTACATTATGTGTACATTTACAAGGACACATTTATCTATCTGTATTTGTCGAGTGTATTATATTTTGCTGCTGTGGGTCCCATGGCTTTCTCCAGGAACTATACTGCTCTCTAGTAGTAGGCTCTACAGCTATTTCCCCAGACATTTCATGTTTCATTCTTTCCTTTCTTGAAACAATGGAATCCTACGAGAACTCTAGTTCCTCCAGAAAGTCATAGAATTTATAATGAATTTTAATGAAATATACACATAAAGAAACAAAAGATCCAGGACTTCTGATGCTTGGACTCCAACACTCCCGGAGAATGGTACAATGTATAATAAAACTTAGCATTTACTATCTCCCAGAGCCCGACAAATCTTCAAGAGAAAGTAGACATTTTTTTAGAGAGTTTTTGTCTCCCCAGCCTCTCTGACGATATGCAGCGCATGCTTAACGACCCTTTTGCACTGGCAGAAATATATAATGTTATAAAAGATGTAAAAAAAATGTTAAAGCTCCCGACCCAGATGGCTTTTCGGATCTTTTTTTTTTTTACCAAACTTTATTACCAACAGTATCGTTACTCCTTGGCCGTGTATTTAACACAATTGATGCCGACATGAGTTTTCCAGCAGAGATGCTCGAGGCTAATATCTATATTGAAATCTCAAAAGGATCCTACAATAGTAACCAACTACAGAACGATCTCCTTGATCCACCTTGATATCAACATCTGCTGTAAGATCCTAGCACAGAAATGGAAGCGGATGGATCATGGATCTGATCCATCCTGACCAGGATGGCGTGATGGTCGTCAGATCGGAGAGTCTTAGAAATGATGGAAGGTATGAATGGAAAGAAAATCCCCTGTGTATTCATGACCTTAGATGCCAATAGTCATTTGACAGAGTGAAGTGCAGATTTCTGTCTGTGACTCTGGTTTGGTTTACCTGGGCACCTTATGCCATATGGCCCTATATACCATTCCACAAGCCAAGATAATGGATTATTTTTCCAAACTCTGACCTTGCTTGGCACCCCTGCTTTATGCCTTGACTATTGAACACTTGCGGCCTTTATTATGAATATACCTGAGAGTCAAGGAATCCAGATAGGTCGCCAAGATCGCAAAATGACTCTATATGCGGATGATGTCTTTTTGACCCTGTCCTTCACAGTCTCTTTCACTTCCACGGTGCTGAAGGCATTGTCTGAGTTCAGTGATGATTCTAACTAAAAATGTATCTTATCTAAGACTCAGACCTTTTTTTATCTATCGGCCATGTAGCTGGGGGACCTGGGAAGTAAAATGGATAGGTCAAACAACATTGTTTCATATTGTATGTTACCATGCACTATTAAAAGTATGTATATATATATAAAGAAAATCTTAGTTTATGTAATTGGCAGAGGGATACATTAAATCTCGGATCTCTTTACTGATGGCCGACTAATACCCTTTGCAGACTTAAAACTGAAGTATAATCTTCTTTCTCGGGAAAATGTTTAAAATCAAGGTGAAAAAACTATCTTTATTCAATCCCTCCCCTATGCCTGATATTTGGGGTAATTTCGCCCACTCCTGTTTACTAATAAACCTAATTTCTTACGCAGTGAAGACCAATTTCAAATTGTCGCTTCTAGATAAAGTGGACTCTATACAGAGTTGGGAGAGAGAAATAAACTGCCTATATCCATCTCAAGTCTGGTATATTGCTTGGCAGTCTACTACCCATCGATGGTATTTGGTCATGTCTCATTTAGCAAAATACCATACAAACGCTTCCAAACAATGTTGACGCTAGACATGTGCATTCGTTTTCGGACTAATGCATTTTCATCCGAAAATAGCATTTTCGTCCATTCGTCCGAAAAACGAATAACGAAAATGCTAAGCTAACGAAAGCCGAATGAACGAATGGTTAATAAACGAAAATCATTCGTTCATTCGTCCATTCGTAGTACTATTGCATTCTATAAGCCGAAATAGAGTCGGTTTATAGAATACAATAGCATAGTACACTTACATTCCATAAACCGACATAATGAACGACTTTCGGGTTTATGGAATGCATGTAAGTCTATTGGAATTCTATAAACCGAAAGTAAATTTATGAATGGAGACTCTGTCTCCGTGTTCGGTTTATAGGCTGTCGGCTTATGTAATACATGTAATCCTATTGCTATTCTATAAACCGAACTTTCGGTTTATAGAATAGCAATAGGATTACATGTATTCCATAAGCCGAAAGTCTATAAACCGAATGTTCGGTTTATAGATTTTTGGCTTATAGAAAACATGTAGTACTATTGCCTTTCTATGAACCGAACGAGAATTTCTTATGAATGGGGCTCTCGTTCGGTTTATAGAAAGCCAATAGTATTACACGTATTCTATAAAACGAACAAATAAAACGAAACGAAACGAAAATAATGAACGAATTTCGTCTGAAACGAATGCACTAATGAACGAAATTCGTTTTAGACGAAATAAATATTGGACATGTTACAATTTTGTCATTGTAACAGGGATTTGTGTGTTTATAAACTGCTACAAGTGTTATTTGCTTGTTTATAGATAATTCTGTATATTTACACATTATGTGCACATGTGTTATTTTTATACAAACAAATAAAAAAAGGGGGGGGGTCGGGAAATCTTAGCGTTTATTTTATTCTTTACAAATTTCGCAGAATCCGACGTACAAAAGCATTTGCGACAATGACCGCTCCAAACGTGCTTAACTGGCGGACATGGACAAATGGCAATAGACAGAGAATTTCTTCCCCCTCCAAGTATGAAGTAGCCTCGTGTCAGTGCATTTTTGTTAGGGGTCCAACAGACATAATGAATCTGTACGGCTGAGAGTGAGCGCCGCCTGACGTCTTGGGGAGGTGTTGGGATAAAACATTGTAAGGTTCGTCTAGAGTAGAGCGTATTGCCCCCCAGTCAACTATTATGAGACCCACTAATACTTTTAAAATATAACC
This sequence comes from Pelodytes ibericus, assembly GCA_036172795.1. Taxonomy (NCBI): domain Eukaryota; kingdom Metazoa; phylum Chordata; class Amphibia; order Anura; family Pelodytidae; genus Pelodytes; species Pelodytes ibericus. Next base: position 197,632,038 of record CM069862.1, read on the forward strand.
AAGTCTATAGACCAGTTTTGGAAGCACTTATTGTTTTTTTTGTTTTTTTACTGTGCTCATGATTAATTCATGTGATCAGGGAGAAATAAACCAAGTACTTCTGCTTTCTCTGGTGATGGCATCATGGGCTATGTAGTCCACACAGCAGGATTTCCCACCTACCGGATATGGGGACTCCATATTTCACCAATCAAGCATACAGTTAGACATGACTCCATTGTGTCAAAAGGAAATGGCATGCATCATGGTAATTGAGAAAGAGGACTATACCACACCTGTTTATTTTAAGATTCAACACCCACATACAGACCACAGTTTTTTTTTCCAGGATAGGAAAGATAACATATAAAATAAATTTTTAAAGTGGGACTGTAACACTAACACCAATTTTTTTTGGGGGGGGAGGCGGGGGGAGTTCTCTGATTGAGCGTGGAAATGCCCACAGTGTATAATACAATGGGCTTTTGGGGGATAAGTGTAAAAGAGACCTGTTTCCTGTGGATTATTATTACATCTTCCTGTGTACTTGGTTCTTAGCACATTCTGCTATGTCCTTCTCTCTCTCTCTTTTTTTTTTTTATATTTTAAACACTGTTTTCAACCAGTGTACACACAAAACTGATCTTAAAAGTGCTGTCCCAGAGAAATTGTGAAGAACAAAACTTCTCCTTCGGGCATGCTGCCCTTGAACATTATATTCACATGCAGCATAGACAGACGCTTACTGACAATGTAGTGCGCTGCCAGCCTCGAATATCCAATTAAAAGGTGTATTTGTTGTATGTGGCTTGAGAGAAGGAAAGTAAATGGTTTGAACGGATACACTTGTATCATACAGATGAGGCTGGTAGGAACCTTGACTCAAGTTATCATTCTTTGTTCTTTCTCTCCCTTTATCAGACCTCTTTAGCGAATTTTGATTATAAAACCTTTCCATTAGAGTTATATCCACACTGAAACTTTATCTCCCATGTTTTAATTAAAAATGAAGTTTATTTTGTTAGATTCGAAGTAAATGTATGACATATGTATTTTGTCTGTTTGTGTGTGTGTGTGTTTGTGTGTGTGTGTGTGTCTGTGTTTGTGTGTGTGTGTGTGTCTGTTTGTGTGTGTGTGTCTGTTTGTGTGTGTGTGTCTGTTTGTGTGTGTGTGTGTGTGTGTGTGTCTGTGTTTGTGTGTGTGTGTGTGTCTGTTTGTGTGTGTGTCTGTTTGTGTGTGTGTAGTGGCAAATGGTGTTTTTTTTTTTTATCTTTAGCTACTATAATAAAAAAAATGCTGGAGGGATAATAATTCTTAGCTTCAGTATGTTATAAGAAGCTGTCTGTCCATTCGTTTTATGAGCTTATAAAAAGGAATGTTTTTCAGTGAGGTTTAAAGGGACACTGTGAATGTAGAGAATAAAAAAAATATGAAAAAGTACACATTGCGTTAGCAAAATTGCAAGCACCGTAACTGTGTAAGATACGTCAAATTTATGTTTTAAATATGTCTGTGCGGGCTCCTGCTTATGACATCACCTTGTGGTGAGATGTAAATGAGACATTTCCCATTGAAAAATTGTTTATTTGCACGAACCTGTGTGATGTCATAAGCAGGAGACAACAAAGATATGATTAAAATAGCAGGGGTGCACATGTTATTTGGAATCTTGGGTCAAATGTATCTACTCAGCCTCATTTATTCCACACTGAATAAAGAATTAGTGGCTGCCAGTACTTTTGTGTACATCTATCCAGTAGTGTATCTTCCACAAGGCAAACAAGGAACTCGCCTTGGGCGGCACTTTGCCAGAGGGTGTTAAAGCACACTTCTGGTGCTTCAAACATTTTTGCTCCCTTCCCCCTTATTCAGCAAGCTTTAGCTGCTTCCAATTAATCGGGGTGATGGGGGCATGTAATGGACGTGGTGGGGGTATGTAATGAGGGAAATTGTGGCATGTAATGGGGGTGATGGGGCATTTAGTGTGCATACAATGTGGGTGATGCGGCATGTAATGGGGTGATGGGGCATTTAGTGTGTATGCAATGTGGGTGATGCGGCAAGTAATGGGGTGATGGGGCATGTCGTGGGTGTGCAACGTGGGTGATGGGGCATGTCGTAGGTGTGTAATGTCGGTGGGGGGGGGGGGGGGGGGTGCCCAAATTTTGTCTGCCGAGGGCAGCACAAAACCAAGATACACCACTGCATCTATCACTGAATAATGACAGAATTTAATATAAGATGCTAATAAGCTTTATTACATTCACATGGCCACAGACGGTCACTAGACCAACTCTCAGCGGATCAAAATTCCAAAGGCGTTACAAACAAGAACTATTACTTCTACAGAACAAGCACGTTATATTTCGATTTAATGGCTATTTAATAGCAAAAGAACGTTTTCTCCTACTTCAGTGCATTTCTAGCACTATGGAAAGTGCTGGATCTAATTCCCCCTTAAGATGACAAAATATAACATTAAACTTTAGAAAAAAAGAGCAGGTTCATTAGGTAGAAACACATGGAAAAATAACAGTCCCTTCAATAGTTAGTGCCTTATGGGCTTTACGAATGAAACATTGAAGCAACTATGGGGCAGTGCTAAATACAATCAGTATGGTACAATCAGTGTGGTACAATCAGTATGGAACAATCAGTATGGAACAATCAGTATGGTACAATCAGTGTGGTACAATCAGTATGGAACAATCAGTATGGAACAATCAGTATGGTACAATCAGTGTGGTACAATCAGTATGGTACAATCAGTATGGAACAATCAGTATGGAACAATCAGTATGGTACAATCAGTGTGGTACAATCAGTATGGTACAATCAGTATGGAACAATCAGTATGGAACAATCAGTATGGTACAATCAGTGTGGTACAATCAGTATGGTACAATCAGTATGGAACAATCAGTATGGTACAATCAGTGTGGTACAATCAGTATGGAACAATCAGTATGGAACAATCAGTATGGTACAATCAGTATGGTACAATCAGTATGGAACAATCAGTATGGTACAATCTGTATGGAACAATCAGTATGGTACAATCAGTATGGTACAATCAGTATGGTACAATCAGTATGGAACAATCTGTGTGGTACAATCAGTGTGGTACAATCAGTATGGAACAATCAGTGTGGTACTATCAGTATGGTACAATCAGTATGGTACAATCAGTGTGGTACAATAAGTATGGAACAATCAGTATGGTACAATCAGTGTGGTACAATCAGTATGGTACAATCAGTGTGGTACAATCAGTATGGAACAATCAGTATGGTACAATCAGTGTGGTACAATCAGTATGGTACAATCAGTATGGTACAATCTGTATGGAACAATCAGTATGGTACAATCAGTATGGTACAATCAATATGGTACAATCAGTATGGTACAATCAGTATGGAACAATCTGTGTGGTACAATCAGTATGGAACAATCAGTGTGGTACTATCAGTATGGTACAATCAGTATGGTACAATCAGTGTGGTACAATAAGTATGGAACAATCAGTGTGGTACAATCAGTGTGGTACAATCAGTATGGAACAATCAGTGTGGTACAATCAGTATGGAACAATCAGTATGGAACAATCAGTGTGGTACAATCAGTATGGAACAATCAGTATGGTACAATCAGTGTGGTACAATAAGTATGGAACAATCAGTATGGTACAATCAGTATGGTACAATCAGTATGGAACAATCAGTATGGTACAATCAGTATGGAACAATCTGTGTGGTACAATCAGTGTGGTACAATCAGTATGGAACAATCAGTGTGGTACTATCAGTATGGTACAATCAGTATGGTACAATCAGTGTGGTACAATAAGTATGGAACAATCAGTGTGGTACAATCAGTGTGGTACAATCAGTATGGAACAATCAGTGTGGTACAATCAGTATGGAACAATCTGTGTGGTACAATCAGTGTGGTACAATCAGTATGGAACAATCAGTGTGGTACTATCAGTATGGTACAATCAGTATGGTACAATCAGTGTGGTACAATAAGTATGGAACAATCAGTGTGGTACTATCAGTATGGTACAATCAGTATAGTAAAATCAGTGTGGTACAATAAGTATGGAACAATCAGTGTGGTACAATCAGTGTGGTACAATCAGTATGGAACAATCAGTGTGGTACAATCAGTATGGAACAATCAGTATGGAACAATCAGTGTGGTACAATCAGTATGGAACAATCAGTATGGTACAATCAGTGTGGTACAATAAGTATGGAACAATCAGTATGGTACAATCAGTATGGAACAATCAGTATGGTACAATCAGTATGGAACAATCAGTATGGTACAATCAGTGTGGTACAATCAGTATGGAACAATCAGTATGGTACAATCAGTATGGTACAATAAGTATGGTACAATCAGTATGGTACAATCAGTATGGTACAATCAGTGTGGTACTATCAGTATGGAACAATCAGTATGGTACAATCAGTGTGGTACAATCAGTATGGAACAATCAGTATGGTACAATCAGTATGGTACAATCAGTATGGTACAATCAGTGTGGTACAATCAGTATGGTACAATCAGTGTGGTACAATCAGTATGGAACAATCAGTATGGTACAATCAGTATGGAACAATCAGTGTGGTACAATCAGTATGAAACATTCAGTATGGTACAATCAGTATGGAACAATCTGTGTGGTACAATCAGTATGAAACAATCAGTATGGTACAATCAGTATGGTACAATCAGTGTGGTACAATCAGTATGGTACAATCAGTATGGTACAATCAGTATGGAACAATCAGTATGGTACAATCAGTGTGGTACAATCAGTATGGTACAATCAGTATGGAACAATCAGTATGGTACAATCAGTATGGTACAATCAGTATGGAACAATCAGTGTGGTACAATCAGTATGAAACATTCAGTATGGTACAATCAGTATGGAACAATCTGTGTGGTACAATCAGTATGAAACAATCAGTATGGTACAATCAGTATGGTACAATCAGTATGAAACAATCAGTATGGAACAATCAGTATGGTACAATCAGTGTGGTACAATCAGTATGGAACAATCAGTATGGTACAATCAGTATGGAACAATCAGTGTGGTACAATCAGTATGAAACAATCAGTATGGTACAATCAGTATGGAACAATCTGTGTGGTACAATCAGTATGGTACAATCAGTATGGAACAATCAGTATGGTACAATCAGTATGGAACAATCAGTATGGTACAATCAGTATGGTACAATCAGTGTGGTACAATCAGTATGGTACAATCAGTGTGGTACAATCATTATGGTACAATCAGTGTGGTACAATCAGTATGGTACAATCAGTGTGGTACAATCAGTATGGTACAATCAGTATGGTACAATCAGTGTGGTACAATCAGTATGGTACAATCAGTGTGGTACAATCAGTATGGTACAATCAGTATGGTACAATCAGTGTGGTACAATAAGTATGGAACAATCAGTATGGTACAATCAGTGTGGTACAATCAGTATGGAACAATCAGTATGGTACAATCAGTATGGAACAATCAGTGTGGTACAATCAGTATGAAACAATCAGTATGGTACAATCAGTATGGAACAATCTGTGTGGTACAATCAGTATGGTACAATCAGTATGGAACAATCAGTATGGAACAATCAGTATGGTACAATCAGTATGGTACAATCAGTGTGGTACAATCAGTATGGTACAATCAGTATGGTACAATCAGTATGGAAAAATTAGTATGGAACAATCAGTATGGTACAATCAGTGTGGAACAATCAATGTGGTACAATCAGTATGGTACAATCAGTATGCTACTAACAGTATGGTACAATCAGTATGGAACAATCAGTGTGGTACAATCAGTATGGTACGATCAGTATGGTACAATCAGTATGGTACGATCAGTATGGTACAATCAGTGTGGTACAATCAGTATGGTACAATCGGTATGGTACAGTCAGTGTGGTACAATCAGTGTGGTACAATCAGTATGGTACAATCAGTGTGGTACAATCAGTATGGTACAATCAGTATGGAACAATCAGTGTGGTACAATCAGTATGGTACAATCAGTATGGTACAATCAGTGTGGTACAGTCAGTATGGTACAATCGGTATGGTACAGTCAGTGTGGTACAATCAGTATGGTACAATCAGTGTGGTACAATCAGTATGGTACAATCAGTATGGTACAATCAGTGTGGTACAATCAGTATGGTACAATCAGTTTGGTACAATCGGTGTGGTACAATCGGTATGGTACAATGGGTATGGTACAATCAGTGTGGTACAATTGGAATGGTACAATCAGTGTGGTACAATCGGTATGGTACAATCGGTATGGTACAATCAGTGTGGTACAATCGGTATGGTACAATCGGTATGGTATAATCGGTATGGTACAATCAGTGTGGTACAATCAGTATGGTACAATCAGTGTGGTACAATCAGTATGGTACTATCAGTATGGTACAATCAGTATGGAAACCAGTGGAATGTGTTTGCGGATTCCCCAATATTTAGATGTCCCAGAATTGCACACATTCTCCTTTTGTAAAAATGGCCCAATATTTTGCTGCATTGAGTTAAAAATGTGTTGGGTCATTAATCTTTTGTAAAATATATCAGAAATTGTACAAATAATAAAAAACGCTTCCAACAGCCAAACCGGCCAATTAAGAATCTTATTAATTAGAAAAAAAATCCCATACACTACCATACACTATGCTACCTTAATAGAGGGGGAAAAAAGACGAATTATAAAGTGTGATGAATTGCAAAACAATATTATCTAATTTAATGAGAGAGAGAGTCACCGATTGATTGGAAGTGGAAAATATGTACCATAAGAAAAAGCAGGGGTGAGAATTTTTTGGGGGCAGTTCTACACTCTGAGTCACAAGGCGCAGAGGAGGATGGAAGATAAGATATATAAACATAGGTTGCGGTGTCAGATAAGACCCATTTCACCCGTTTAATAATCACAGCCAATATATTAGTCATGTGCAATGCCTTGCATCAGCAAATCCTCTAAATAATGATGACGTCTTAATTCTGGATGTGTTTATTATGGTCAGAAGGACATGGTTGAGTTTCTGGTGCCCCGAATGTTAAAGGAAAATGAAACATTGTTAAAGTTGTTGTTCCTTAAAGGAAGCAAGGGTTAAACAATACATGTCCCGGTAGAATTTAGTAAACCCAACGTGTCTCTTAATAGATACACGCGGGATTACTTTCTGCTGTGTGTGAGAGTTCCCGTTTGTCGCATGCACAGCCAATCAGAGTGGGGGCTCGCAGTTAAGGTCCCCCCTTCTGATCTCATACAAAAACGAGGCGCTCTCTCTGCACTAGCAGAGACAGCCAGTCGCCGACCAGACCGCTGCCTGCTTCCTATGGAAACATGGCAGCTACCGGTCAGAAGATAAACTGGCGTGTACCATCAAAAGTACCCGCCAGTTCATCCTCATACTGGGGACAACTAACTTTTCACTTGTGCTTCTATATTAGAAGCACAAGTGGAAGAAAAAGTTTAGCGTTTAGAGAAAGTCTGAACTAAAATCGTTAATGCAAAAGGTTTAGGAGATTAGTCATGCCTGTTCTGGCGTATAACTGATCTTGCACTGTAAAGCTGCCGTGGACCTTTGCCTTGACTACGTCTACACCCCGTGCCACGCTATCCAAGCACTGAGAATATATTTAAAGGGCCAGATATCCCATGTAACTACCATCTGATATGTATGTCTAATACTGTGATATCCATGAGGCTGCTCCACAGGGCTCCCTATTTTGTGAGTTTATTTATCTCTGGTGAAATGTCAATATGTGACCAGAGCTTCTAATAACTACACTATAGAGTGGTTCTTTTTTTTTTGTCTCCTTCCCCTATGTTTAGTCTCAGTAAAGGTCCATAGCACCTTTACAGTACACAATAAGTTATATTTATATTTGTAACCGTTCACATACCCCCCCTTATATGTCTTAGACGTATAAGGGGGGGTGGGGGGGGGGGTGTTGTCACTAATTATGGTTTATTTTGAAGGTTATGCATTAGAGTGTTTTTTGCAGCATATGTTAAATTACCAGAGCTCTATTTGTTGTTGTTTTTTATTGTTTTTTTTCCCTCTTCTGGAGGACTAATGATTATTGCTATAATTGTTGCCATTACAGATGGAATCAGGAGTAAGTCCTGTCCCATGCGTCTATCAAACCCGTATAATACAGACACCTTGAATTTTATAAACTTTTAAACTCTAGTTATAGTTGGAGTGATGCCAATATTTTAAAACGGATGCTAAATGGGCCACATTTACTCAATTCTTACTTTTTTTTTTCTCTCTTGTTCTGTTTCAAAGGAACCAAGCACTAGGACACATCTACACCTATGCCTGTGGGTCTTGTCTGTGGAGGTTTAGTCAGTCTCACCAACAAGATCATGTTCTGTGAGCACAATTAACAAATGCTTCCAGTTTCACAGACAGACCAATAAGGAGTGTGTCCCTCGGAAACAGGTCACTTGCACAGAATTGAAATTAAATTCCTAGTGCTTAGTTTTCAAACTGCTTAGCTGGTGGTATCTTCAAAACAGAACATAACAGAAATAATTAAATAAGTGATTTAAATGGTCAACTACTATTTAACCCCTTGGTGACCGGACAAGTTTTTCCTAGTCTTACCCCTGATGACAGAGGCTGTTTTAACAGTTCTGCAGTGTTGGTGTTTAGCTGAAATTTTCCTCTTTACAATATAATGTACTCAAACATGTTATATATTTTTTTTTATCGGCATAAGAAGAGTTTTGTTAAGAAAAACATTATTTTCATCACATCATATGTAATTTACTATAAGAATATTCATAAATATTTATATTCATAAAATATGATGATATTTATTTTTTTTTATTACTTTTTCTAACTTTGCAAAATCTTTTATACAATTACAAACGGTAAAAAAGCCCACATCTAAATAGTTGCTCATATTTGTCCTGAGATTAGAAATATGAATGTTTATGTGTTTTTCTGTTGTTTTTTTTTTGTTTTGCAAGTTGAAGAGCAATAACCGAAAGTAAAATGTTTTGGTTTCCTAACCCTTTTCTCCTACAGCGACCTTTTTTTCTATTTTCTGTAATGTTGCGGACTGCCTCAAAAGGCGGGGATAGGACACCATCGCGGCTGCATCCGCTTCACCGCCGTCTCTTCACCACACGACAGCTCGTCTCGGGAGATTTCATTGCGGTACATTTTAACGCTAAAGGTAAGTTTATTTTAGTATTGGGGTTAAGGGTGGTTAGAATTAGGGTTTAGGGGGTTAGAATTAGTTTTTAGGGTTCGGGTTAATTTTATTATTAGGGTTTAGGGGGTTAATTTTAGTATTAGGGTTCGGGGGTTAGTATTAGGGTTCGGGAGTTAGTATTATGGTTTGGGGGTTAGTATTAGGGTTTAGGGGGTTAGTATATGGGTTCGGGGGTTAGTATTAGGGTTTAGGGGGTTAGTATTAGGGTTCGGGGGTTATTATTAGGGTTTAGGGGGTTAGTATTATGGTTCGGGGTTATTATTAGGGTTTAGGGGGTTAGTATTAAGGTTTGGGGGTTAATTTTAGTATTGGGGTTAATTTTAGTATTGGGGTTTGGTAGCACTTTGCGGGGGAATCATTTATTAGGGGGGTTATTTTCTTTTTACTTGTACTTTGTAAGGGCTGACAGTTCAGCGCTGAACTGTCAGCTCTTACATAGCCGTGTCCGCGATCAAACGGCCGCGTTATTCTTCATTGCTGACAGTTTAGCGTTCTAGCTGCCGCACTGAACGATGAAGCCGCCGCGCTGAACTGTCCTAGAACCTCATTTTAGAATCTAGATCCTCTTTACACATCACCGGAACACTTCCTTCGGAGAGTGTGGACTTTGCTCAGCAAATCCTGTTCTTAAGAAGCTAATTTTACCTATTTTGCAGACCATACTAACAGCACACGTGAACAGCAACGCATGAACAGCAACGCATGAACAGCAACGCATGAACAGCAACGCATGAACAGCAACGCATGAAGCTTATTACATTGGAAAAATAATCTTGGTCCTTCCGTGTGAAGTAAAGAATTTAGGAACTGACAAGAGCATCATAAAGGAAAGCTTGCCACTTTTCTTTCATTCTTATATGTTATGTCTGCGCTGTTATATTTTTATACATGGAATAAAACATATTTCAGTTTGCAATTGTCTAAAAGGGAAGACAAGCTGTTGCACACAGCAGGGCATAGTGCGTTAGAGGATAATCGCCAGACACAACACTGGGGCATAACAAAGTCTGCAATCCCTCTCCTGCTGTCAGTTGCAAACTAGTGGAGTGGTCCTGAGGTCCAATCAGCTGATTATGGCTGATATGCGTATACCATGCAGTATGCTGTACAGGTATCATTCTGCATGCCCTCTGCTGCTTCTTCAGTTCCCTCTGATGCACACAATGCTCATCTCTGACTTTGCATGCAACATACCTGTCTCAATACGTGTCTGTCTAGCTTTTGACATGGACGTGCACAGTCACAGCCAGCCACTGTTGGATGGCTGCCAAGTTTGACTTTGTAGATGTGAGGACTGATTGGGTGCACAGACTTACATTGGCCTCAAGACAATTTTTTGAAATGCAGGGCAGATGACAACCCCTTTTTTTTTTTTTTTTAGCAAGACCCCCTCACAATTTTAGGGCAAACCCGAGCCTTTCCTGGAGAGATACAGTGTGTGACTGTAGCAATTAAACACTGTCAAGATGGTGGGGGAGATTATACCCACCAATTAGTGACGTTGTGGGTTTAATGTTTTTATACTGGGAGATAGATTTTATTCTAGGAAACTATTTTTTATAATTGGCTGATCTGGTGAGAAAACAATTTAATGTCTGGGATGGCCATGAGTTTATATAAATTTCAGTCCGCACTGAATATTGTTTGTGGTCCTTTTTGTAAAATGATATTAATGTTATAGTAAATTATACACCTAGAATCAGGTACAAACAGTTTGGCGATAACCTTATTTATTCCCTCAATGGCAAAAAATATTTATAATTTGCAAAGTACATTAATCTGCTCAAATCTATTTATGTATCGCTACCTCAAGTAATATTGGCCATTGACACAGGATCTTCCTGCTTGGTTTGAGGTGACTGTTAAATGAACGCACAACAAACCAGTAATACTGTTATAAAAACAGTTTTAACAATACAGTAACAGCTTTAATCAAATATTGATTGGTTTCATTTAAAACCTGTTCACAGGTCTTGCATTCCCAGAATAAATCAGGTATCCTGCCAAGGTATTTACTTTATTGTTTCATAATCTATCATTAAGATAGGTGTGACCAGTGTAAAAATTGAAATAACCAGTTTTAAATAATTGAATTAACCTAGATATCCTTGGGAAGCTGAGCCAAGCAGAAATGGTTAATCAGGCCTTGTTTGATGGGGTGACTAAAGAGTACAGTATAAGTGTGCCCCTCCTGCGTGCCTTGTATTATAACATTACTGCTTATATTTAATTGATGTCTGACTTCGGTAGCTGCCTTAGCGAGTTCATGGCGTGTGTGTCTTCCACTTACTAGCGTAGCATGTCACTGATAGAAGTTTTACCAATTGCTTGCTACGCTAGTAAATGACAATAATCAGTAATACGCTTATACTTTACCTGTCACTGCAGCTGATCCGAAGGGGGCGTGAGGTGGTGTGTGTCCCTCGCGCAGGCGCACTTCTGCCAAAGTTACGGCTGATTGACAGACTTAACTGTGTGCCCATGTGCTGTGGTGCGCAATGAGCAAATTCTACTGCGCCTGTGCGAAGAATTTGATAGAACACCAGTATATAAGTCCCAGATTACAGGTTATAGAAGTTGGACGTATTGTCACGTTCTAGAATTCTTTACATGATCATTCGATGTGCTAAACTTTATCCTAAAATCAAGTAACTGTTTGTCCCTTCAGGGCTGGCATACTGCTTTAAACTAGGCTGACCACGTGTCTGCCCATAAAAATTTACATTTAGGGCTGCATTGGGTAAAATGAATATACCAGACTGGTTTAAACTTTACAGATTAGACCCCAGCCCGCACTATGGCCATTTTCCACAGCATTGGAATTGATACCATTTTTGATCCAGTGAAGTTCTGGGGCAGCTGCGGCCTTCGTGTTACCCGCGGCGAGCCAGTATATTGATTTAACATATATATAGAGTAAAGGTATATGGTGTATTGACATACGAGCTAGGGAACTCTACTCACTGGTCCCTCCCTCGATGTCAGTCTAGTGAATGACTTCATATTGAGTAATGAATGGGTTATTACAACTCCTTAAGTAAGTAGTGTTAAGTCTGAAAAGGAGGAGCTAATGTGCCAGACAAAGAAAAAAAAAATACACATTACACTCAAAAAGAGGTGGGAAGAAGTTTAATATTTATACCAGCAACTTATTAACAAACCATACAAGTTGGAAGATCCTGTGCCCAGCTCAATGAAGAAGGTCCACTGATTTTTTTTTCCCTTCTTCTTCTGTCTTTTCCCTACTATTTGGGACTGTTTTTTGGGGGGATATGGATTGGGTCCAGGCTGACTCAGTGCTGCTGTACTTTGCTGTTTTTAGTGGATCAACCCTTTACAAACTAATCAAGAACAAGGTGAAGATAGAAGATGCGAGTGTGTGTGGTCTGCTGTCATTGCTGGTACTAGGAATGATCTCTTTCTTCGTCTTCCCTGGCATGGCTGGATTGACATTATTTATCTTAGCATGCATTATCTATTCTTATTCCATACCTGTTAGGGACATGTTATCCACTGAAGGCAAGGCTGTACTCATTACAGGTAAGGCACCAGAAGTTCAGGATTGTCTGTGGCTGCTGCTGCTGTATCATCATTTTGTTTGTTCTGCATGTTTCTAATGAAGGTATTTGTGTTCGGTTTAATGTGTATTTGTTGGCTGCCACTAATTACAAACAGTTTTTACAGAATGCTACTTGTCATTCTAATTTATATTTTGGATCGATCTGCAGTAAAATAAAAATATTTCCTCATTTCTGACATTTTTTTAGAGTCCATTCAAAATAAAGGTAGAACATAATACCCTTTTGTAACTGCTACTAGTCAAACAAGTAATACCAGAAATACAGAAAGTAGTTTTAGTTTAGTTTTTTTTATTATTTACCGGAGGGTTGGGGATGGGGGCTTCAGGGGGAAGGGATTTGTAAGACTACACTTGGTACAAATGGCAAATAAAAAATAGCAACTTTGTTGTGAAAACCTTTTTGTCACAACTGTGTAGCAAAACCCTGGCTCCCAAATCTCCTACTGCTGGCTCCTAAAATGTTGATTGATTTACATGGAAGTAACATGTAAAATTAAGTAGGCTGGCTCCTAAAAAAAGTGTACAAATATATGTCCATCCCTCTTCTAGCATCGCCTCTTCTAGCATCCCCTCTTCTAGCATCCCCTCTTCTAACATCACTTAAAGGGACACCACCATAGAAATTTTTTATTATCCTACTGAACTTTTAGCAAAGATTGAATTATGGTTGTTTTGTTTTTAAAGTAATAAGGATGTCAGATTTTATGATCCGGGATCTTTATGAATGTGTTTGTGTCTTTCTTGCAGGCTGTTAAAAAAAAAAAAAAAAGCATTAAAATTTCTATCTACCTACTGGAAACAATAGTCTAATTAGGACATTTTGATGACATGTTGAGTTAATTATACGGCTTTCTGTCATTTATTTAAAACCTCTGTAGAATGAAGGCCACGCAATCAAATTACGTGGTGTGTTTTTGAGGCAAAATAGATCATGAGATGGGAACACGGATAAAGTATAAATACTTGATGAGAATGTATTAAATAGTTACCTTAACTGATTTTACAATAATTTAGACTGTGTTTAAAGTTGATTCGCATATTTAAAAACATCACCATAGTTCTCCATTTAAATGATTTTTCGTGCTAAATGCAGCTAAGTGTAAAGACAATTGTTTAAGTTTCCTTTCATATTTTTTAAAATCTTCTCCTATGTGCTATAGCTTGTCTCAGACATCTCTAACAATTGCATATGATGCTATCCTTTGCTCAATTGAGGGGTTGTTTTCTGACACAAACATCAATGCAGCAATTACCTGGGGATTGTGGGTTTTATCACCCAGTAAGGTTGCCACCACAGATGTCAAATGTGGCCAGAAGGGAATTAACTAATCAAGGAGAGCTCCCATAGAACTGTGCTGATTAGTTGATTTATTTATTTCTGGTTAAACACTGCATGACAGCATGCAAAACTTATATATGGCTGGTAAAAAGAGGTGGGAGCCCTAACACCCCCTGACCACACAACTAAAATGTTTGGTCCATGTGGCTCATGCAGGTGTGCAGGGAAGGTTAAGTTACCTGCAAGACACATCTATTACCTAAGGTATCCTTCAAGTTATCAGCTACAGCAAAAAGTACTCCCAGTCTTACACATAATATCCAGTGATACTCAAGTGAGACAAGTTCTAGTATACAGTAACCAATAGTATTTATTAACCAATATATTCAATTGGAATGTTTACAAAAATGACACAACAAGGCTGAAACTGGATGAAACACAAGTTTAATTCAGATGAATATTTATTGCAATGGGTTATGCAAAAGCTTAAGCTGGCTATGTGCTATCTGTTTAGGCAAAATACACCTTGTAAAGTACAGGTTCACTTATCTACTTTTACTTTTAGTCACTGTTAGGGTAGCCATCTTTTCTCCCAAAAAAATACCAGCCATGATATTGTCTCCATAGACTTAACATTGTCAGCAAGCCAAATATTTACCAATAAAGTACTAGACTATAACATGAAATTTAGTTTAAGCTACGTGTAAGCGTGATGGGAAACAGCTGTGATGCTAGGTGTGATGTCATGAGAAACCTTGCCTTGTTCTATGGAGTCTATGTGATATGCGTATTATGTTTTTTTATGTTCAGTAGGGCATTGTTAAACTCCAAGTACACAGTGATCATGCATTTGCTAGGGATTCTGGGAAGGGAAATACAAATAAGTCGACCTTTTAGCCTCTGTGTATCAACTTCTTAATTTGGAGAGCTACCTACCATGCAAACGTTTGGGTTGTGGGGCTAGACATGACCCATTTCAGGATGAAATGCAATATAACCTATGATCTTTTTTTTAGACTAAATGGTTACATCTGACCAATTTGCCACTCATATGACATAATGCCCTAGAACAGGGGTCCTGCTGCTCTTTGGCAACAGAATTGCAGTTCTTGCCATTGTTGATAAGTCACAGGTTTTTTTTTT
Organism: Pelodytes ibericus; assembly: GCA_036172795.1. Lineage (NCBI taxonomy): Eukaryota > Metazoa > Chordata > Amphibia > Anura > Pelodytidae > Pelodytes > Pelodytes ibericus. The sequence continues at coordinate 197,647,322 of CM069862.1, forward strand.
TAGTCTGCAGGAATTGTCCCCTCCTTCCAATATATCCGTATTTGCTCGAATCTAAGATGAAGTTTTTTTCAGAGCACATGCTCTGAAGAAGTCCCCATATCTTATCTTCACGTCCGGCTTTTAATCAGAACTCAAACAGAGGTCTGACTATAAGACTAGGATGCAGTCATCGTCCGGCTGCCCCACTAGACACCAGAGAGAGTGGGATTCTCACACTTCTCTCCCCTGAGTAGACAGAGTTAAAGGTTTGTTTATTTGTGTAACCACATGACCCCTTTAGGTTACCTGGGAATTTAATCTGGTAGTATAGTATATGTTTTTATGAATCACCGAAATGTAGGAGCAGAGAGGAACCATTGGAAAGACTGACCTTGTATTAGACATGTTCGAGAAGCTGAATTGTTTTATACTTCCTTTACATCTATTTTAATTCACTTCTAATTGCAATCTCTTTTATTCTGTCTTGATTTGAAATCATTATTTGGTTAGGACAGGAATACGATTATCTGTATATTTGATATATTTTGATCTATTTTTTCTTTCTCAACTCAAATTAAGTTTCTTAGTCATTGTTAACTACATTTTTCAATATTTTCTAAATATAATGCCGTACAAGGGGCTGTACAAGGCCTTACAAGGGGCTGTTTGATTCCTTTGTATCCTGCCCACTTAAATCTTTAATGACTCATACCTCATTAGTCTGCCAGTGTTAATATATGGCATCGTAGGGTGGTTGAGTCAATGTTTTGGTCTGTTATTATTATTTACTGTTAAAGTCAAGAGCCATTTTATTCCACAGCACTCTACCATGTGCAAATGAACGGTAAGTAAGATATCATCCTGCTTAATTGAGTTTAGCTATTAGATGAATAATTCTGAATAACTGGAATTATACGGAAATGTTTTCGAGAATGAACATCCGAGCTTTGGACGCATGTTAAATGAACATTTACAATTTGTAATTGTAATGAGAAAAAAAAACAAAAAACATTTTAATTGGTAATTTATTTTCGAAAATGATCCCTGCATACAAATCTAAACTGTGCAGAGGTTTGAAGGATAAGCAAGGAAGGATAAGGAAAAAATGAATATCTACAGGGACTCAGCTTTAAAGTAGTAATAAAATTAAAAGTTGAAAAAGAGCAAGCAAATATTCTATTTACATTGCAGGTTGGTTATGATTTTGAAAAGCACTTACCGGACTAATATCAGCTTATGTTTAATCAAATTTTTTGATGCAGTTAATTCTCATAGCCCCCCCCCCCCGAATTGCTGCCAATTGCCCACAACAGCGTTATTTCAGCTTATATTGAATGAATAATGAACAAATAATGGAAGATTATTTTAATTCCAAATTGCACTAAGCCTTCGTATGTATGTCTTTAATTAAATTGTGCTTTGGGAATAATTTCCGTCTTTCTGTCACAATGACTTCATTACAATTTCGCCTCCCTAAATATACATCGCTTACCAGGGGTGAGGGATATACTCCAAAGTCATGAGTTCCACGTGTTCAGCTTGCTGTTAGGCTGTTCGATTAACGGCGACAAGGCTTACTTGACTGGTTGCACTAAATGACATGTCTTTTGTGAGCATGTATCATATAATCGGTGCCAGATGACTTTTTATTGTAACTCTAACCTTTGCTGTTAGAGGAGGTGACACGGTAAATGGAGCGTAAGTGTATTTAGCGTTGATTGGCTCTGCGTTCTCATTTAATTTGGGATTCCGCTTCACGGCGTCTTACGCGGGACTCGATAGATATTAGTACCGTTTGTAAGATAAACAGAGCAACTCAGGAGCCTCCCTTGTTATTTTTAGTAAATTATTTAATTATATAGATATATATATATATTTTATTATTATTAATATTATTATTTGATTACGAAAAACAATAAAAAGATAATTTTAGGAAAAGGGATAAGAAATAAAATTTGTTTCCTTGGCGTTAGTTGTACATCAGGAATCTTTGCCGCCGTATTTCTAAGCGTGGTGTTACACGCGAAACGCGTTAGGTGGCCTTCCCTTCGACTTTATTATCCGTGAATTGCACCTCACTCTGTCTGTTTTTGGATTTTTTTTGCACATTAAAGCACTTTATTCATTTATTGCCTGGCGAGTGGAGTGCACACGTCTTTCTATTTTTGATACTGTATTGCTCTTTACCTCATCTCCAATAGGACGACTTGAACGTGTTTATGGTTGAATATTAATAAAGTATTTCCCTTTGAATGCAGAAGAGACATATAGTTAGCAGTGTGTTGATGCAATTTCTAAAAAAAACAAGAAAAAAAAAGAAAAGGAAAAAGCATGGTTCAAACCCTGAAGTGTTTGAATAATCCCAAATATAGAAAGGCATCAGTTGTATGTAGAGACTATGTCTAAAGGTAATAGGACATTAATGGGCAAACAGGTGGGCTTTTCAGGCATTGTAGAATAAATGCAAGGCTTTGTGTATAAAGAGCACTTATGACAGTGAAGTTACCGGCAGGAGCTGGCTCTTTTTTTACAGCACTTTTACAACCTTGTTCTTTGTACCTAATCCTTCTGTCCGTGAGATCCGAATGTATTCTGGACAACTCTAGACAGATCCGTGTTCCTTAGTTGCTATTGTAGATAGCATATCTTTATAAAATGAGAAGTGATTTCAAGTGTATAACTAGTCACCCTGTTCATAGTGACTTGAATACCGAGTCAGGTATTTCCAAACGTGGTCGTGTCCTATTAAATTCATAAATGTAATGGAATTTGCAAAATGGCCTCTTTTAAAGTTCCGCGTTCCGCTCAGATTCTAAAACGCCGGGGTTGCCAGCAGGTCACATGATGTGTTGTAGTAATCGGAGGACAAATGTTTCCATTTAATAGGCCGTATTTACATTCATCAGCAGTCCTGTTCTATCTTCTCCGCTGTTGCCATAGGCTCCCTTACTGCCCTCTAATATGGCGTATGGTCATAAATCCTAAGTAAAGTCTATAAAAACCAATGTTCCTATGCACCATAACTAAAGGAAATTGTATTTCTCTTTAATGCACTTTCTAACTTCCACCTACGAGGCCATTAGATTCAATTGTCCTTTGCAATTTGAATATTTAGGTTTTTTTTCTATAGGATTCTCTGCAGCTTATGGTTTCCCATTTATTGACCTATTATTTATATGGACCGTTAGCGCTCATATTGTCTGTGTGTGTGTGTGTGTGTGTGTGTACATATATAAAAGACAAGGTTAAGAAGACGGAAAGTTTAGAGGTTAGGAATATGTATGGAAAGTATAATTAAATGAAATTCTCTGCAAGGGCTTAGAATGCGGAAAGACGTTTCAATCATGATTCATATGTAGCCTTTTGTTCCTTTGACTGATTATAATATTAAAATGCCAGTGTTTTTTAAAGCGAATATGTTGTTGGCATTTTGTAGTCATGTGTTTATACAATTCTTTCAATGCTTTCACATTTTAAAAAATCTGATATAGATTCCAGTTTGTATGTAGTTCTCTATTCTTTTGATTGTTGTATTCACTGATTTAGTTACTGTACAAAATATTTATATCCATCCAGAACCAACTACACTAAGGTACTGTTTAACCTCTGACTGCTTAGTTTTAGGGTTAGGGTTCATTTTATGGTTGGTAGTAGGGGTTAGTTTTAGAGTTAGGGGTTTCTTTTAGGGTTAGTTTTAGGGTTAGGGCTCAATTTATGGTTAGTATTAGGGTTCAATTTATGGTTAGGATTAGGGTTAGGGCTCAATTTATGGTTAGTATTAGGGTTAGTTTTAGAGTTCGGAATTATTTATGGTTAGTATTAGGGGTTAGTTTTAGAGTTAGGGGTTTCTTTAAGGGTTAGTTTTAGGGTTAGGGCTCAATTTATGGTTAGTATTAGGGTTAGGGCTTAGTTTTATAGTAAGGGGTTTCTTTTAGGGTTAGGGCTCAATTTATGGTTAGTATTAGGGTTAGTTTTAGAGTTCTGAGTTATTTATTGTTAGTATTAGGGGTTAGTTTTAGAGTTCGGAGTTATTTATGGTTAGTATTAGGGGTTAGTTTTAGAGTTAGGGGTTTCTTTAAGGGTTAGTTTTAGGGTTAGGGCTCAATTTATGGTTAGTATTAGGGTTAGGGCTTAGTTTTATAGTAAGGGGTTTCTTTTAGGGTTAGGGCTCAATTTATGGTTAGTATTAGGGTTAGTTTTAGAGTTCTGAGTTATTTATTGTTAGTATTAGGGGCTAGTTTTAGAGTTAGGGGTTTCTTTTACGGTTAGGGTTCATTTTATGGTTAGTATTAGGGTTAGGGGTTAGTTTTAGAGTTGGGAGTTACTTTTAGGGTTAGTACTTGGGTTAGTATTTGGGTTAGGGTTACGGGTTATGCTTCAGTTCTCACAGTTCAGAATCACAATGTCTGCAGTGAACTGTCAGCTCTACAACGTTTGCGGTGAAACTGACGCTCTGAAAGCACAGTGAAGAACAGACATAGACCCCCCCGCATCATGCCCCACAACTGTCCTGCGTGAAGGGGGACAGTCCCGAATCATGACTGAAATCCCCAATAGTGCACACGCTTAGTAGCTCTGTCAGTTTGAGTGACTTGGCCTTTCTAAGCTTCATGTCACGCATTGGAGTATGGAATTATTATACCATTCAGTACGATAATGAAGACTCTCTACAAGTCTTTTATAATACACAACATAGTTAATATTTCTAGGATTCGGCGAAAGTAACAGTTGGCTGCTAAATCGCTTTGTGAATAGGGGAAGTAGATGCTCCAAACAGGTCACAACAACTCTAGTTAAAGAAATGTACTAACTGGTAATATTCTCAAGCTGTGGACTGACTCCTAAATCAGTACAAATGTTCCTCGTTTTGTCTTTGTCCATCGTTCTGACTACATCCAACTAGATTTATACCTTAAGACTGAGCTAAGTTTAGGAGCAATGTTTTCTCCGAAGTCGTTTTTTGGGTCTAACCTACCACCCTGCAATAATCCCTTGTATATTTTTTGGCAAACACTTCAATGCGCTGTGAAATTTTACGAATCATTTTCTGTTCATGTTAACACATTTCATAATAAATCCAGGTGAGAAGCAGTACGGAAATTCATTCAGTTATTTTGTCAGACTTCCAAAAACAAACGAAGGCAGCTCCATTCCCTCAAACAATGCTGGAGAACACTAATTAATTATGTTGTGTACAGAAAATATGTCAGGACTGTCAGTTGCTTCAAAGTCACAAGTAAATCTTTGTCTCGGCGACACTTCATGGATCAGAGTGCTGGTGTGTGTGTCATTTTTATAAACACCACCCACCCCTAGGGCCTCCCTCAGAAATTTTGGGGCCCCTTAAAAAAATCAAAAGTCTGGGCCCCCACTTCTCCCACTTAATTTCTCCTGCACTCCTTATTGCTACCACATCCTTTGTCATAGCACCATCTTACACACACAGGACATGCTCCAGCACCATATTGCACAACCAAAACTTATCCCACAGGATGTGCCCCAGCACCCACATTCTACATCCAGGACATTCCATATCACCAACACTGCACACACAGGACATGCCCAGCACTCACATTGCATATTCAAGACATGACCCCTCACCCACATTGCACAGCCAGGATTTACCCCATCACCCAAATTGCACACCCAGGACTTACCCCATCACCCACACTGCACACCCAGGACTTACCCCAGCACCCACACTGCACACCCAGGAAATGCCCCAGCACACACACTGCACACCTAGGACACGCCACAGCACCCACACTGCACACCCAGGACATTCCCGAGCACCCACACTGCACACCCAGGACATTCCCGAGCACCCACATTGCACACCTAGGACACGCCCCAGCACCCACACTGCACACCCAGGACTTACCCCAGCACCCACACTGCACACCCAGGAAATGCCCCAGCACCCACACTGCACACCTAGGACACGCCGCAGCACCCACACTGCACACCCAGGACATTCCCGAGCACCCACACTGCACACCTAGGACATTCCCGAGCACCCACACTGCACACCTAGGACATTCCCGAGCAAACACATTGCACACCTAGGACACGCCCCAGCACCCACATTGGATATACTGAGAATTTACCGGATGAAAAAATATCCATCATAATGTTTGCAGCATTGCAATCAGCTGCATAAAATAAGAGTTTAATGTGTTTTAAATTAGTCTCTGGATTATGGCATCATCATGTGGCTTCATATGCAAGTTACACATGTTTCACTGAATGTAGTTATATATCTGCCACCGTGATGCCACAAACAGAAGACACTGCAGACACGTTTAAAACACATTTTCTCTTAATCTGTGTATTTTCTTGCAATTTTGATTATACGATGTATAGATATTGATTTAGCTCTATACAGTCACAGTATAGAACATGCTTAGCTGATAGAGTCCCTACATTAAAATGGATTGTCCTGCATATTTAAAACCAGTTGTATTGAGCCCTACGAGCACTACGTACGTAAGATATTCCATTGTATCATGGGGTTTATAACCGTGGTATCAAAGTGCGGCACTGGGACCAAATGCGGCTAATTCGACAGCAAGGTGTGGCCCAACAGATCTAGCTATCAATGGATGCGTGGCTGTTAAAGAGACGCCGTCCATTTATTTATACTCCGTTTTGTGCTTCTTGCAGCGTTCTCATACTTGGTAGTCTACAGATTAAAGTGGGAAGTACATCTTGTTCCCAAAATACATACACAACTTAAGAGCAAGTAAAGCAACCGCAGCGTAGGTGCGAAGGTGGAAGATATAGTGTAAATTAAAAGATTATCCCAGAACATAAACAGAGCACCTTCCAATTTAATCAGACCCCAGGCTATAAAGTTTTTTTTTAATTTTTTTTTTTTGCCTGCACCCATATTGCTGTTCTCAGAAACAAAAAAAAAAATGTACTTATCATGGTTGAACGCTTCTGTAGAAAACTTCAGAGCTTGTCAACAAAATGCCTTTACGTGCTGATACTTTGAGAGGTATTTCCTTTGGCTGTATCGCTCACATTTTGTCATTTTTCCCATCGTTTTTAGGGTGTGATTCTGGGCTCGGACACGCACTAGCTAAGCACTTGGATGAACTAGGCGTTCTTGTCTTTGCTGGTGTTTTGGATAAGACAGGGCCGGGCGCCGAAGATCTCGGCAAGATCTGTTCCTCTCGGCTTTCCATCATCCAACTTGATGTCACCAATGGCGAAGAGATAGAGGCTGCCTACGACCAGATCACGAGTCTGGTACAAGATCGAGGTATTAGGTTTCTTCTACGTGACCGCACTTGAATAAAGGTGGCACATTTTAGTCTCGCTAGTGCTGAGCATGCCATTATTTTCTCTTTTTTAATTTTGACATTTGCAAAAACAACATTTTTGTTTTTCACCATTGAACGTTTCCTGTATATATTGATTTGTACAATATGGTTTGGCTGTATATACTTTGTGTTCAGGAATTCTCGCAGGTTATGTTTCATTCAGGGGAATACATATCCGTGTTGAGTATGTTTGGCTGAAACCTATTTTGACAATGTTTGAAGAACCTTTTATCATTATGCTTCACAGTATTTATTTTTCCTTCTACTAATTACTAGTTATAACATAGTTAGAGGAACACTTTCCCATACAAAGCATTTTCTGTTGAGACATATCTCCATTGTGAGTTCTAAAACATGACGGCACACTGGCATCCTTTTTAATTCAAATATAGTGACACATTGATAGGGCTAATGGAGAAAATGGATTGATAAGTCCGCTGGGCCGCACGTTGGGTATTGTTGGTGTATGGTATGGGGGCAAGGGGCAGTTTAATGATACAGCAATTAAAAAAAAAATCATGGACCAGAAGCTCACGAGTTGAAGTAAAACAGATATTAACAAACATTTCTGGTTCGAAAAATAAAAAGCACAAAAATCTCTCAATGTAGATCCAATTTGAATTTCCCATGCCAGAGCAAAACACTAAATCCTTGTTCCTTTTGTAGGGTTATGGGGCATCGTACACAACGCCGGGGTCCTTGAATATGTGGCCGATGGCGAGTTACTTCCCATGAACGTGTACAAGCATTGCATGGACGTGAACTTCATTGGTGCAGCGCACGTGACAAAAATGTTCATGCCATTGCTACGGAAGTCCAAAGGGAGGCTGGTTGGCATCTCCAGCATGGCAGGTAAGCTCCTCAGAGCAGGAAAATGGCACATTGCCGCCCAAAAACCAACGGTGAGAGTACAATGCTGTACAGTTAAGGCTCTCAACAAAAAATGTGCCTGTTTTATTGAAATTATTCAGAAAACTGGCCAGACTAGATGGGCCGAACGAATGGTTCTTATCTGCCCACATTTTATCATTCGTTCAGTCTATATTTCAGTCCATGGATATCGAGAACTATACCTTATCTGTACAGGGAATGCATAGTTGCCAACAGTTCCTGGATTTGACAGGACAGTCCTGTTTTTTTGAGGAGGAAGCCTCCTTTATGCTCCGCCTCTTCTGCTTCACGGAATGTTGGCAGGTATGAGAATGCATAATGTGATAAATGGCATGCTTTCAGTATGTCCTTTGATCCTGAGCTTGAAAATGCTTCCAAAGAGAATGGCATTAGCTATAACTTCTGTGTTATTACTCTTTGCAATCAAAGCCGGGTCTATTTTTTATTTTTTTTTAAATTCTACTTAAAAGCCTTTGGGATCTATTCAATTCTCAGAAAAAGACAAACCCTTCCAAAATGGAGCTTTGGGAGTGTATATCCTCCTGTGAGCTCAATTAGACTCTCGTACAGGTATGAAATGTGTTGACAGGTCATAAACAAAGCATGATAAAGAAATTTCTAAAACGAGTGAGACTGGCTGGCCACACATTTGTATTCCTGCTAATAGGAGAAAATAAATCTCTTGCTATATAAGGTGACTAGACATCACATTTCATGGAGTGGCACATTATATGTATTTAAATTAACGCAGTGTGTACTGCGTAGGACAGGCATCATGATCCCATCCATCATTGATTAAGACCTATAGTTGGAGTTATGTTTCTGCATAACACTGAGCCTATTATATATTTTGGAATTTACATACCGTTTTCCCCCAATACCCCGGAAACCTACATGCTTTATTATTAAGAAAAACACACCCAGTCTATAAAAGACAATGTCCGCACACTCCTGTAGCTAATTTGCTCATGTATGCCTAGGGGGAGAAGGGTCAAGTAAACACCACTTCTACCTTGGAGTGGGTGCAATCCATGAAAGAAGATAAAGTTGTGTTTCAATTTATTGGCTGAGCAGTGGTGTAGCTAGGGCTTTTGTGCCCCCCCCCAAAAAAAAATATTATATACATCAACGCAAGATACTTGCGTCCTACAAAATGCAAGCACCGAAACGCTGTCTATATGTTTCTGGCCCCTATCAAAATGTAGCCAAGGACACATTGTTAGAAACATGATCAGGGATCCGAAGAACAGCTCATTGCTTGGCGCCGTGATCAGCTTTTAAATGTGCCACCCGGGGAGGAATGTCCCTGCTTTTAGCTACACTACTGTGACTGTTTCAATGTAGTGTTTTGTTGACTTTCACTGTTTTAATTAAGTGATATATGGCCAGCACGTTCAGTTAACAAGATCAGACAACCGCAGGTTATTAATGGTGGGCCCACACGGGGGGTCTGGAGCTGTCAGAAACCTCAAAATCCATGTGATCTTGTGATCAAAGTCCAGTGATGTTTGGATGCGTTGCCCACAGCAAGCGTGTGCAGGATGTGTTTGTGGACTTGCAATTGCTGCAGCCGTGAATCATTTCATGATTACAGATGTGGAGGTAGAGATTGACAGTATACTTATAACATCCACTGTGCACCTGTAGCTTTCTGTTAGAAAACTCCGCTCCGAAAAAAGCTCAGACTGTACGGCAGAGTTTCCGCCAAGCCAGTCATGTACGAAAATATTAGTGTATGAATCAATCAAAGCTTTAAAGTCAAGTCTTACATCTCTGCTATTAATTAATGATCTCATTAGTTTGTCAGACCTAGCTTGTCATGGTTAGGTAATTGGCGTTTTGATTATTTAATTAGTTCACTACGTGATTGTAATTGCACATTTAAAATAATATTAAAAAAAAAAAAAACTACTTGCATATACATTTAGAATTTTGGTAGAACAGTCTTAATGCTACATTTCTGTAATCTCAGTGTTTAAAGCCCCACTCCAAAAGAGTTTTTTTTCCCCACCAGTTTGTGATGGCTGCTAAGTGTACGCCATAGTTGCCAACATCGGCCATGTTTCCAGGGACACATATTTGTTCCACATGCTGCAGAAAGAGCATGCAAAGTGCAGCCCCGCAGTATGTAGGATGGAGATCGTCAAGGATTTTAAGCATGCGTGGGATAGACACAAGGCTATCCTAGCTATAAGACCGGGAAAGGGGGACTAATAAAAGTACTCCAAAAAAAAAAAAAATTGGGCAGACTAGATTGACCGAATGGTTTTTATCTGCCGACACATTCTATGTTTCTATGTTTCTATGAGATACCAACAGAATCTAAGTAATTAATCAGGGTAGAGATCTCATAGGACCTACCATGATTAATTAATTGGAGTGTGTCTGTGTGTATATCCATCCTACATACTGCTCGGCTGCAATTTGCATGATCTTTCTGCAGCATGTGGACCAAATATGTGTCCCTGGAAACATGGCCGATCTTGGCAACTATGGTGTACACTTAGCAGCCATTCCTCTCTGCCACACTTTCTGAATTGTTACAGTTTCCCTTCTTGTAACCTTGTATATCTGATCTAATTCCACTTTCTTCTGATTCCATACATATGTATGTATGCTGAGCCATATTTGTAAGGGACATATATCATTTGTACATGCTGACCTGCACAGTGTCACACATTCCTATGTGCTCAGATGGAAATCCATCAATGAATCAAGGTAGCTCCTGTGGGATCCATTCCTTGATTACTTAACTGGTTCACCAATGAAGCACAGGGAAGCATGTACAAGTTATAGGTGTCAAACAAACTGTCAGTCAACCTTAGATTGTACAACTGGTGGGGGAAAAAACTGCAGATGTGTGCTTTGATACAGGCTCATGTGAAATATATATATGCACACATTGCAAGTTTAGTTGCCATATCCCACACATTGCAAGTTTAGTTGCCATATCCCACACATTGCAAGTTTAGTTGCCATATCCCACACATTGCAAGTTTAGTTGCCTTATCCCACACTTTGCTCATGTGCAATATATATATATATATATATATATATATATATATATATATATATATATATAAACACTTTAAAATGTTGCATTTTTCTTCCCAGCTGCTGCCCAAATGCCAGAGACCTGAGTAGGAGGCTCTGTAGAAGCTGCAAACCTGATATTTTAATAAAAAGTAAATTCAACATATTAAAGGACAATGAAACTTTATTTTTCACTTGTGCTTCTAACAGTTCTTTAATTTGAACACATACATTTTTAGAATTCATTTTCATGGGCATGTACATTTTTTAGAATTAATTAACTTTAACGGACATCAAAAAAGATACGTCATTTTCAAGTCGATGAGAAGACCAGGGAAAGGGGATTAGTTGTATTGGTAGGAGGTCAACCTGTTTTATTAAGTACAGGAAGATTTAACATACAGTACTACTTAAAACTGTGCAATTAGACAATCCTCTCATTCAGGATTAGTTAGCACTGGCTTACTCGGATTTAATACGCTGAATACATGTTCTAGCTTGTTATCAGATAAAAGGGTTTTTGCACAATGAACTGTACATGTGGTTATGTTTCCAGACCAAGCGTACGGCAGTAATGCAGTGACAGAGCTAGACGTAAGGTTACTGTGACCCTCTAACAACTTATTCATTGCAACTGGGATCAACATTTCAGCAAAAAAAAACAAAGAAGAACAAAAAAAAAAAGCATTAAAGTATTCATCAGTGAGACATCTTCCGAAAAGAAAAAGGTGATCTGACAAGCAATGGAAATAAAAGAGAAACCTTTGAACTCCAAAGGGAAAAGGGAAGGAAGTGCTTCTAGGGTGGGATACTGGTTTTGTCCTCACATGTGCTCTTGTCAGATTATTGGGGCACACAAAGAGGACGTCAGAGATCCAGGATCCGTCTGCTTGATTTCAGGATTTCCTTACACCATTTAACTCTTTAAGGACCAGGGATTTTCCTGGGCCAAGGACCAGAGCGTTTTTCAATTTTGAATATGCGTTTTTTGAAACATGATTTTCCTCTCTCTCATTTAACGCACCCATACAAGTTATATGTTGTTTTTTTTAAAGGACAGTTAGAGCTTTCTTTTGATACCCTATACATAAAAATTATTTACATTTTAGTATTAAAAAATACATATAAAAGAGGAAATTTTGGGGGGAAAAAACAGTTTTTCCCCAATTTTTTCCCAATAATAAGCTACACAACTAGTGCAACACTAACCCACTTATCCCACATAATTAACTAACTAATACAAAATAAAAATATTGGTTCCCAAACCCCCCTAAACAAAAAAGACATCAATGTCAATGTACAATCATGTAACAAGCATGCAGGGGTTACATTTTATTAAATAAATATATTAAAATTACCTTTATTTATTAAAAAAAACTTTATAAATTGCAAAAATAAAAACAATTTGTAAAAAAAAAACAACTAAATGAAGGCCATAAAGTGGAAGGAAACTGATCACAGTTACAAACTGTGATCAGCATTGAAAGGGTTAATTTTTTTAATTATTTTTTTTACCTCTGTGTATGTTCTTTCTTTCTTTATTTTAACTTACAGGTCACTCTTTGTGCTTCACTATAAGAATGTGAAGCACAGAGAGTGAATTAGAGGCAGTGTGTGAACACACTGACTTTGCATCTAATTTGCATGTTATCGCGGTGATCACTCGATCACCACGATCACATGCCCGGAAATCCACCGATCGGGCCCAGGAGCTTTGCCTCGGGTGCGAGGCTTAGTCCTGGTCCCGTTGCAGACTGGCTGGCGGTGCCCACGGAGCGCACCGCCGGCTAGACTGCATGACGAGTTAACTCGTCATAAGGTTGCAAAGGGGTTAACTGGGTGATGGCTATATTTTAGAATAATTGTGCTGCAAGGTAGGTTTTGAGGCACAGTTGGTTTTGACATGCCCGCTCTATGTTCCAGTGGCTTAACAAATATTTCACATAGTACATGAATAGGCGGACATGTTAACAGCAGATAACAAGTTGCAAGAAGTCATCTCACTAGTATATATTAGTTACAGCTAAAGGATACACTGTGTGAAACTGAAAAGACAACTTTATTTTTCACTACTTGTATTTTTTCACTACTATGGAAGCACAAGTGAAAATGTAATTGTCCCTAGTGCAAGGACAAATCAACACCAACTTTTCATAGTACATGCCAGTTTATGTTCTAAGGTTCCAAGTGTGGCTTTCTTGCTGTTTCTGGAGGACAGCTCTCATATCTCCTGGGGACCTACCGGGAGTCGCAGACCATCAGTTGGACATTGGAGACCTGGGGAATTACTGATGAGATGATGGTTGGATGAACGATTGGTTGGACGACCAATTCGCTATCGTCTCCTCACCGGGAATGCAGGTTTAGGCCTTTGTTCAGCCATCTAAAGAGCCTGAGTAACTGCACCAATATTATAGCAGTTTTCTATATGTCAATAACACGGAAAAGAGTGGCATATTGCGTGTAAACTAGGAACGGGAAGAGGAGAAAAATTAACTGAAAAGAGTGCATTTTAAATAGGAATGTATCAATAAAAGAAAACAAAAAAGTATTGAACCATTTTTGCGCCATGCAGCTCTATCAGGGGGCGGACATATTGTTTGGAATCTGAGCCAAGATTCTAAACATGTCTCCCAGACACTGCTACATCTCGCTACTTATTAATTGGTATTAAAGCTTTCTAAATATCCAGCTTTTGTTGTATTGACTCGGCGTCTTCCAATAACACTTTTTTTTTCTTTAGGGCATACGCCTATCCCGGGGTTTGCAGCGTACGCTGCATCCAAAGCTGCTCTTACCATGTTCTGTGCAGTGATGCGGCAGGAGCTCTTTAAATGGGGTATTGAAGTGGCTGCAATTCACCCCAGTGGCTTCAAAACAAGTACGTTTATCTATAACATGTGATGACCTGTATTTAGGAACCACGAAACCCATTCCACATAATTCTACTGCTCTAGTTCTTTGAGTTTCGATACCCACAACTAGTAAAAGTAGCCTATCTTTTTTGACTTTTTTCGATGATAATGGGCATCCTGGGGACAGGCAAAGAAAGAGAATTGCAAGAGCAGTAGAAATGGTTATTACTTATAATGGTTATATAACTTAAATGGGCTCTAACATCTAACCATTGTTAGATCTTGTTTTGAGATGTCAAGATCTAGGAATCAAGCCTTTCATTCTGTACCTAAGATGTTAAACGTAACCCTATATTGTCATTGTTGAGTGCAGCTACAACCTCAGTCTTGGTTGGTGGAAAAAGGGGGTATGATAAGTTTCGAGTGGAAGTAGTAAAGGCAATCACTAGGAAAAAATACCAATATTCCTGTGATGTCCGTAAGACTATCCGTAACATACAATCTTTTAATGGAGAGGCTAGAGGGACCATTTGGTTCTTAGCTGCCATCACAATCTACTGTATGTACTATACTATAGCAGAGAATATAGTATACAAGCATTCTTTTTTTTAGGTAGGGCAAAACAGAAACAGGGTATACACTAGTTCACTGAGTTTTTCCTTTCTTTGGTTGATTATGTAGATATTTTTGGGGCTTGCGGAAACTGGTCAAGTCGAGGGCAGATCATTTTGGACACTTTAACGCCAGACGTGAAAGAAGATTACGGTGAAGATTATCTAATAAAACTGAGAGATTTACACCACGAAATGTTCGCGATTTCCTCTTCTGACTTCACGCCGGTCTTGGAAGATGTGTGTCACTCTTTGCTGGCTCGAAATCCGAATTCCTCATACACTCCGGGCCGGTTTGCCTACTTCGTTCCCTGTTTGTTCCGGTACTTTCCCCTTTGGGTTTATGATTACTTTGCCAAGCAAACCTTCCAGATGCACAGGACTATACGTCCCAGATCTTTACGACAACCTCACTCTGAAAATAATAGCACTTAATTTTCTACCGGGCAGCGGAACAAATAAATTTGAAAAGAATCAGCGCAGAGAAAAAAAAAAGACTAAACCTATTTTAATTATTTTCAAAACAGGGTTTCAATTGTTTACAATACAAAAAAAAAGAGAGACAAAAATAACCATCCAGCAAACAAAATGTTATGCTATTCTTCCTGATGATTTCTTTGATTTCTTGGGTTTTTGACAATAAAACAAAATAAATGTTTATATTCCTTTTAGGTGTATTTTTTATTGATTATTAATAAAAAAAAACAAAAGGAAATTAAATAAGCTTAAGACTGATTGATTGATTTTTTTTAACAAGTATTTTAAAAATTTAGAGAGAGTAAAAAGTTTTAATATGAAGCACTATGGGTGCAACCGAAAAACACTATCGATAATGGTGGGATTTCACACAAAGGCAGAGATGTTCAGCTAAATGGCCAGTTGGTACAAACATGGATACTGAGAGGAAAGCCTCAGCATTGGATGGTGGTGTAAGTTAGACATATTTTAAACCATACAAAGGTTTGATATCCTTGTACATTAATTAATCATGTTATATAGTATACAAGAGATAGCCCCAAAAATTGCTGAAATAACCATAATAATCCGGTATAATCTATGTAGGTCCAATAAAATCTTAGCCACAATGGACGTACCATGTAAGTCATGAAGAATTTGTCACTTAGTGACAGATGGTGTACCTGGGACATAGGCAGCGAGAGCAGCTGTGAGAGCTTCCCAGAGCAATCGGGGGTGCCATATTGGAAAGAAGCATTCCCTGGTGTAGGCAAGAGCTTCAGGAGTGATTAGAGTTAGAGTTGACTTAGGGTTAGTGCTATGGATATAGTTAGGGTTGGGGTCAAAAGGTCACTGAAGGAGAAAGCAATGGACTACATCCTGTTATTGTCCTATAACTTGCAAAAAAAAACAACAACAGAAAAAGATGTAAATATTGACTATTTCTAAACTCAGGACAAATATTAGAATCTGTTTACCAGTTATTTTATTTTAATTTGCATTTGTAGATGTGTAAAAGATTTCCCATGTAAAAGTTCGAAAAAAGTGTTTTGTATTTTACGTGTTTCATTTTTTAAATTAAGTTATATGATATGATTAAAAGGATGGTGTCTATGGAAAGGCCTTCTTCTTACTAAATGAACTATATATAACGTGTTTGGGTACATTTAATGAAAAAAAGGAAACAAAAACACTGCAGGAGTGTTAAAACAGCTTTTGCCACAAAGGGTACAACATTTTCAAAACAGTCCGGGGTTAAGGGGCACATAACCCTGACAGTCCTGTTAAAAAGGACTGTTGTACAACCCAGTATAGTAAGTAAAGCTACAAATATTGTATGTGCATATAATTCAACACAAATATAAAGCACACATTTATAGCTAATGTTACTATATCCAGATAACGTTTTAGCCTTCTTGTCCTTTCTGACATGCCGCTGTATGTTGCTTATAACCAGGGTAACCAGCACAGTCCTCGTTTTGGATGCTTTGTCCCAGTGTCTTGATACATTTTCTCAGGATGCAAAAAGGTCCCAGATTTTTTTAAAACTGCTCATAATAAGAGTTAGATTAATTGGTTTAATTTGTGCCGAAATTATACACATCGGAAAACAACGTCGTCTGGTAACGAAACCCATAGGGTCGAAGTCCTTGGTTTTCAACTTGCACTTAACCTATGTCCAGTTTGCCAGCAGTACCATCCTGCATAGCGCAGTGAGTTTGCCAGCAGTACCATCCTGCACTGCGCAGTGAGTTTGCCAGCAGTACCATCCTGCACTGCGCAGTGAGTTTGCCAGCAGTACCATCCTGTACTGCGCAGTGAGTTTTCCAGCAGTACCATCTTGCACTGCGCAGTGAGTTTGCCAGCAGTACCATCTTGCACTGCGCAGTGAGTTTGCCAGCAGTACCATCCTGCGCTGCCCAGTGAGTTTACCAGCAGTACCATCCTGCACTGCGCAGTGAGTTTGCCAGCAGTACCATCCTGCACTGCCCAGTGAGTTTACCAGCAGTACCATCCTGCACTGCGCAGTGAGTTTACCAGCAGTACCATCCTGCACTGCGCAGTGAGTTTGCCAGCAGTACCATCCTGCACTGCGCAGTGAGTTTGCCAGCAGTACCATCCTGCACTGCGCAGTGAGTTTGCCAGCAGTACCATCCTGCACTGCGCAGTGAGTTTGCCAGCAGTACCATCCTGCACTGCGCAGTGAGTTTACCAGCAGTACCATCCTGCACTGCGCAGTGAGTTTACCAGCAGTACCATCCTGCACTGCGCAGTGAGTTTACCAGCAGTACCATCCTGCACTGCGCAGTGAGTTTGCCAACAGTACCATCCTGCACTGCCCAGTGAGTTTGCCAACAGTACCATCCTGCACTGCGCAGTGAGTTTGCCAGCAGGAAGCTTGTTTCCTTTCGACTTAGTTCGTCACTGATGTGCCTACGTCTTTACATCTTTTGAGTAGCTCCATTACATGCACACTTTTTGGGCAATTTTGTATCACTAATTAGTATCCCAATTTTGTATTTCCAAAATCTAGTCACCATGCTTATACCTGTAGATTGATTGAAGTAAATACAACATACGGCAATTTGTTAAATAGAATATACACTTCTCTCCCTACATATATTTTTTGGGTGTAAAACAGTGCGTTGTATCTTTTTGTTTGAGGTATTATTACTCTGCATTTAGGAGGCAAATCAAAGTGTTCAGAGCGTCTGGTCTAAATGAGAACGTGGAATGATTTCAGTGCTACATGACTCAGAGACCTGCTCACATGCACGGCCTGGTCAATTATCCAGTCAATTACCTTATATTACAGAACTAGTGTCAGCTATAATTCAAAGCCATTTCCTATTGTTACGAAGGAGATGTAAGGCTGGCTTCACCTCTTTCGCTTATAATTTCAAATAACAGACCTATTGCTATTTATGTGTGATGGCCGCACTAAAAGATTGAGGGCTGGAAGGCCAATCTGCTGATCCAGATTGAACCATTGTGAGGAGGAGAATGACAGCAATGTTGCATCCTGGTTATATGGCCTCCAATGTTGCAATGCTATTATGCATATGATATATTTGATTGCATTCTATAGCATCCATCTGCTATAGACGTTTTAAGGTTAGTGACTCTGGATTCAAATCTTTTTCTTCTTCTTCACTTTCCTGCTTGCCCATTTTCACTTGTATATAGATTAACGATTAAAAAGGATGAGCAGAGGAATGTTGTTACGTATGCATTAGGGGTCAGATGTGGAGCAACCTTCTCCAAGTGGTCCGGATACCAGGGGAACCAATGGAATGATCCAGAGAATGAGTTAACGTGGCCTCAGAAATTCCCTTTATAATAAGCCCCTTTGTAATGAGATAATTAAGGAGATTAATGGATCCAGACAGGTTGATCTACTATTTCTTGTTCAGGCAGTTATGTTGGCACTGTGTATGGATAATTGGCTGTTTATTTTATATGTCTGTCTTGCAAAACAACGAGTAGAGTGGTCACGTTAAGTGTAACTGTGTCAAGTAGATCCCTTTATGCACATTGTAACTGTATTGATTATAAGAAGACTTAGCGAGTCTCCCTGCCGCTACTTGCCAATGTATGCTACAGATATGTCCACCGCTATTGCATCTTCTGACTGAGGTGCGCCGCAGGCAAAGCCTTTGTCTTCCAGTCTCATCTTCCCATAAAAGAATGAAAACGAAAAGAGTTTAAAAGTTTAAATAAGTTCACCTTTAAATACCTGCCGGAAAACGTAACGGACACATATGCATTTTAACAGCCGTCTCATTTATGTTTTTTTTTTAAATTTTAACATTAATATAATCTGTCAAACTTTAATACCGCGAAATAGGGAATATTTTGGCCTGCTATTGGGGGGAGACAGACAGAGAGAGAGAGACAGAGAGAGAGAGACAGACAGAGAGAGACAGAGAGAGAGAAGAGAGAGAGAGACAGACAGACAGAGAGAGAGAGACAGACAGAGCGAGACAGAGAGAGAGAGAAGAGAGAGAGAGACAGAGAGAGAGACAGAGAGAGACAGACAGAGACGGACAGACAGAGAGATAGAGACAGACAGACCGAAAGAGAGAGAGAGACAGACAGACAGAGAGAGAGACAGAGAGAGAGCGAGAGAGACAGAGAGAGAGAGAGACAGACAGACAGAGAGAGAGCGAGAGACAAACAGAGAGACAGAGAGAGAGAGACAGACAGAGAGAGAGAGGAGAGCAAGAGAGATAGACAGACACAGAGAGAGAGACAGAGAGAGACGGACAGACAGAGAGATAGAGACAGACAGACCGAAAGAGAGAGAGAGACAGACAGACAGAGAGAGAGACAGAGAGAGAGCGAGAGAGACAGAGAGAGAGAGAGACAGACAGACAGAGAGAGAGCGAGAGACAAACAGAGAGACATAGAGAGAGAGACAGACAGAGAGAGAGAGGAGAGCAAGAGAGATAGACAGACACAGAGAGAGAGACAGAGAGAGACGGACAGACAGAGAGAGAGAGACAGACAGACCGAAAGAGAGAGAGAGACAGACAGACAGAGAGAGAGCGAGAGAGACAGAGAGAGAGAGAGAGAGAGAACAAGAGACAGAGTGAAGAAAGAGACTCTGATCTCCTATGATGTTTCAGTAAAATAAGGAATGTTTAGGTAAATGATAAGCAGCATGACAGCCCACATGTGATCAGTAACTCAATGATGAACCAGAATATTTTAAAGCTTGTCTGGAAAAGATGTGTCCAAAGATCACAGGAGCCAGGTTAATCCAGTACAAACACACACACTGCGAGGTACTGCTGGGTTTAATCTTGTAAACCCAACTTGCAATTTATCCCCTCAAAAGATTCTAGGATATGCTGGTATTAGATAGTGTACAGTACACAACCTTAGTGCATAGAGATAAAAAGCGGGAATCTGACACATAAATGCAATATATATTAGAACATATTGTGAGTAGTGCAGAATGTGTTGGGCCTACTCTACACTCATTGTTTCACTATACTAATTCTACTCTAAACCCAATAAAAATACAGTATATCCATTCCTGTTCTTACATTTGGGGTCACTTACAAATTTCCTTTTTTTTTTACCATGAAAACATACATTAAATGATTTGCAAAATGAATAGGAAATACAGTCAAGACGATGACAAGGTTGGAAATAATGATTTATTTTATAAAGTAGGACAGTTTTTTCAGTGTACCCCCTAAAGGGATAGTTTTTACTATGAATGTAGAGAATAAAAAAAATGATTGAAAATGATATATACATTGTGTTGGCAATATAGCAAGCAAATGCCTAAATTAGGAGAAAAATCTAATCTAATATTAAATGTGTCTCCCGTTTATGACATCACCTGTAGCTTAATATGTAAATGGAACATTTCCCACTGAAAAACATTTGCATATCAAGTTACAGGTGATGTCATAAGCAGGAGACTCAACAGACACATATAAAAAACATTCACCGTCAAACCAACATTTAGGTGATACAGTCCCTTTAATCAGCACAATCATTTTCAGAAGTAGCCATTTCCAGCTACATTAATCATTGCTATTTATCAAAAAAAGTTAACATTTCATGAGAGGCCCTGTGTTTTATTGCTGCAGATCACTCTGATGGATTCTCAGACAACACCTAAAGGAATAATAGAATGACATTTCCGCTATCATCCTATGATTGCGCTAAGGAAAGGTGAGAATGTGACAAATATTTGCAGGAGCCAAACAGAGCACTTAAGGAGCCAGGGAATAGGTAAATCTATACAGGTTTTAGGATGCATTCAATAAATATTATTGTCAGGCCCGTACCTCGCGATCGCGTCCGTCGCGTTTCTTGCCATCCGTGCCTTCCCTCCCCGTGTCCTCACGAGGAGAGGGAGATGGGCGGTGGTGGGTTGGTGCAGAGGTCAGCAGAGGGGGTGGACCTTTGGTCCATGACGTTGACGCCCCCATCTCTGGATATAGTGAGTGGTGTGTGTCTGGGGAGCGTGGCCTACGATGTCTTGCGCGATGTCACGCTGGACAACCCCTATATAAGCCCCAGACTGCCCTAATGCCGGTGCTCAGTTATTGATCAGTCCTGTTACTGATCAGGTGTCCTGTTCTGTGCTCCCTGTTTGTCCTCCTGATGAGCTCCCCTCTTCCGACCCAGATTTCTTTTGACCTCTCCTTTTGCCAGCCTCATACCACTGTGACCCGGACTGCCTATTGACCTCTCCTTTTGCCAGCCTCCTACCACTGTGACCCGGACTGCCTATTGACCACTCCTTTTGCCAGCCTCATACCATTGTGACCCGGACTGCCTATTGACCTCTCCTTTTGCCAGCCTCATACCATTGCGACCCGGACTGCCTATTGACCTCTCCTTTTGTCAGCCTCATACCATTGCGACCCGGACTGCCTATTGACCACTCCTTTTGCCAGCCTCATACCATTGCGACCCGGACTGCCTATTGACCTCTCCTTTTGTCAGCCTCATACCATTGCGACCCGGACTGCCTATTGACCTCTCCTTTTGCCAGCCTCATACCATTGCGACCCGGACTGCCTATTGACCTCTCCTTTTGCCAGCCTCATACCATTGTGACCCGGACTGCCTATTGACCACTCCTTTTGCCAGCCTCATACCATTGTGACCCGGACTGCCTATTGACCTCTCCTTTGCCAGCCTCATACCATTGCGACCCGGACTGCCTATTGACCTCTCCTTTTGCCAGCCTCCTACCACTGTGACCTGGACTGCCTATTGACCACTCCTTTTGTCTGCCTCATACCATTGCGACCCGGACTGCCTATTGACCTCTCCTTTTGCCAGCCTCATACCATTGCGACCCGGACTGCCTATTGACCTCTCCTTTTGCCAGCCTGCTACCATTGCGACCCGGACTGCCTATTGACCACTCCTTTTGCCAGCCTCATACCATTGCGACCCGGACTGCCTATTGACCTCTCCTTTTGCCAGCCTCATACCATTGCGACCCGGACTGCCTATTGACCTCTCCTTTTGCCAGCCTCATACCATTGCGACCCGGACTGCCTATTGACCTCTCCTTTTGCCAGCCTCATACCATTGCGACCCGGACTGCCTATTGACCACTCCTTTTGCCAGCCTCATACCATTGCGACCCGGACTGCCTATTGACCACTCCTTTTGCCAGCCTCATACCATTGCGACCCGGACTGCCTATTGACCTCTCCTTTTGCCAGCCTCCTACCATTGCGACCCGGACTGCCTATTGACCTCTCCTTTTGCCAGCCTCATACCATTGCGACCCGGACTGCCTATTGACCTCTCCTTTTGCCAGCCTCATACCATTGCGACCCGGACTGCCTATTGACCACTCCTTTTGCCAGCCTCATACCATTGCGACCCGGACTGCCTATTGACCTCTCCTTTTGCCAGCCTCATACCATTGCGACCCGGACTGCCTATTGACCTCTCCTTTTGCCAGCCTCATACCATTGCGACCCGGACTGCCCATTGACCTCTCCTTTTGCCAGCCTCATACCATTGCGACCCGGACTGCCTATTGACCACTCCTTTTGCCAGCCTCATACCATTGCGACCCGGACTGCCTATTGACCTCTCCTTTTGCCAGCCTCATACCATTGCGACCCGGACTGCCTATTGACCACTCCTTTTGCCAGCTTCCTACCACTGTGACCTGGACTGCCTATTGACCACTCCTTTTGTCTGCCTCATACCATTGTGACCTCGGATTGTCTGTCTCTACTCTTCATCTGCAGTTTACCCCTGCGTACTCAGTTCTGTTCCTAACCATTCAGAGTGCACTACCCTCCATCTCCTGGGAGTACTTTTGTTTGTTTATTGCTATTCTGCATATTGGTCTCTTTTCCATTGGATCCCCACATCGGGGCGTTACAATTGTCTAGCTGTTTGCTGTAAACAATACTCCTCTGGCCAAGAGTATGGGAGTCAGGCAATCTAAATCCCAAGTGCGTATACCAATTTACTCCAAAAAATGATGAACCACACTCAGTCATTCAGTCAAGTGGCAACATTTCAACCCTATTGGGTCCTTGTCAAGCCAACATGTTTAGTAGTTTGACAACACCACTTGATTGAGTGCTGCTCGGTTCATCATTTCTTAGAGTGTTTTAGAGTTCTACGACCGGCACCATTTGAATAGTGGGTGCTGATAGACCTTATTTGTTTTTATATGTGACGGATATATATTTAGGCTTAAATAAAAAAAAACATAATCCTACTAGTGTCCCTGGCTATAAAGACAGAAGCATTCACACATATATGGACAGTACCTCTGCCTGTCCCTAGGGCTGTATTGCATGAGAATGTAATCTTTAGCTGAATGGAAGAGTTTTAAATTTGTTTTGCTGTTCCCTCTTCCATGGACGAAGCCCTAGATCTGCTATCAGATGGATGAGGTAGGTGCGGAGATCATAAATAGGACCTGCTGTCCATAAACTGCTTTTCTCTCACTGTGGACTCTGTTCTAAAGCTGTAATACACAGATACTGTGTGCATAAATGCTCATATGGTTTTGCCAATTCTGATATGTCCCCAGACGTTCTCTGCTAATCCATTAGAAAGCAGATACCGGATAACACTTGCCAGATAGGACAGAATGTGAGAAAAATAGGATTTTGAAGAGAAAGCCATAGAAATTCCGCCGGCATCAGAGAAAGAAGAACACTGCGGAGGAATTCGAGAATGGAAAGTACACAAGGCTATCTCGAAGGAGAAATAAATCTGAGCTTTCTTTATGGGCCGATTAGACATGTTTATTGCTTCTCATCTGCTGTCACAGTCTACGTTTTGTGTTATGTTCTAGGACAAGAGTGAGAATGAGAAACACAGAGCACTGGACTGGATGCCAGGGATTGGACATACCGGAACATACAATGCAGGAAGAAATGGAGGAGTAGAATGGGAGGGAGAAAGGAAATCTTGGCAAACGACATGTCGACTTCTCATGACGTTACTGCTGAAGTGGCGGCCATGTTTGAGAGCTAGGGATGTCCATACGTCAGCCGAATTGCAAGAAAATGACTTTATATGCAAATGTAATTGTCACGTGGTACCACAAAGCGATTGTATAAATCATCCAGCAGCGCAAAAGTCTTGGGAAGTAAAATAAATAAAAAAAAAGAGCACTCAATTGGGTAATTTTAATGATGGCCGTTAAAGATGGCAGAAGTTAAAGTTTTTATCCTCCTGAAGGAATAAAGTCCAATTCAAATATGGGGACCGCAAATACAAAAAACCACAAATACAAAAAAACCACAAATACAAAAAACCACAAATACAAAAAATACAAGCATTACAGTAAAATATTACCGCCCTGTATATGCCTGTGGCCTACTGCGGTTACTAGGAGTCAGCAGGAGGCTTAAATTAATGTGCAAAACGGTTTGCAATTAGCGCACAGAACACTGTTTCAATGGCGTTTTAAAAAGAATGGAGGATTGTCGCTGGTGCGCCATTTTTTTTCATGGTTGCGGTAATGATATTACCGCACCTGTTAATGGCATTAGCGGCGGCCATTGAACCAAAAATGGCCGTTAATTTACCACTAATGCAACTTTTTTTTTTTGTACTAGCCGAGGCCATTAAATCTATGTTTATGTATAATGGCGGTTGTGTGTTTTTTTTTCATACACAGAAACACTGTTTTTCAGAGGTTTTCCAACACTTCTCAGGGACTGAAAAGCCTTATCCATGGACTGCATTGGATCAACCTGCGCACACAGCACAGACTCTGGAGGTTTGTCAAGAGTTGGGTTTATATATAGGCACATCGGGAGATAGCGCCAGTATTAGGCACCTTCACTTTCTTTAGAAATAACCCCCGTTTTCACTTAATCTAGTAACGATCATCAAAGACATACTTGTTCTTTAAAAAAAGCAGTATGTAGTTTGTATGAATTCACTGAGAGCATAAAATCGGAGTTAATCATACACACATCAAAAAACTCTTCAGAAGGTGTGTTTTTTAGGGGTTAAATATGTTAGCATGTTCTTTTTTAAAAGCAAAAAAAAAAAGCCTTTCATCTCCCAACTTCATTCAAACTGAACTTTTTTTTTCCTGTACAAATTGAATCAAAATCTGATTGGATTTAAGCTTCCATTCCTGCACTTTTACAATTGCTTTTGGAATAGTTTTAGCTGATATTGAGTGTTCTTTTGCTGTAATAAAATTGCAATACGATAATAACTATTGGATTCCGCACATCAAGTTGTACATAATTCAATCTAAACAAAGGTTCTATTTAGTTTATTCCTAGGCAATAAGTTACTTTGGGTGAGAGATGCATTAGTTAGAAAGCTCGGCTGCACTTATTTCAGATGTATTCCGTCCCACCCTATAAGCTAGTTTTTAGGTACACAATAGATACATTTTCTGATAGAACAACAATCGGTAATTGGCATTTAGACAATAGCCTGTCGCTTATCATTACTTCCGCACATAGATTTTCTAAATACAAATTACCATTACGGCTGTTTACAAAGACACATGAAAATGTAAGAATTTGCTAGATTATTAAAACTCTGACAATCCTTATTTTTTTTTTTTTTTACCAGCAATCAGATCTAACCTGTGCTTTACGTGGGTAGCAAATAAATTGTGTGTGTGAGGTGTCTCATAGACTGTGTCGGCAGATAAGAAATATTTGGCCCATCTAGTCTGCCCTGTTTTCTAAATACTGGCCTTATCTTATATCTAGGATAGCCTCATGGCTATCCCATGCATGCTTAAACTCCTTCACTGTATTAACCTCTACCACTTCTACTGGAAGACTATTCCATACATCCACTACCCTCTCAGTAAAGTAATACTTTCATTAGTCCCTGGCCTTATCTTATATCTAGGATAGCCTCATGGCTATCCCATGCATGCTTAAACTCCTACACTGTATCAACCTCCATCACTACCGCTGCAAGTCTACTCCGTGCATCCACTACCCCTTTAATAAAGTAATACTATCTGACATTACTTCTAAATTCGACTATATCCTCTTGTGGTAGTTTTTCTTCTTTTTAAATACACTCTCCTCCTTTACTTTGTCCTTTATGTATTATATTTTTATATTGTATCCTCTTGTCTCGTCTTTGTTCCAAGCTATACATGTTAGGATCCTTTCCTGGTAAGTTTTATCCTTCAACCCATGACCCAGTTTAGTAGCCCTTCTCTGAACTCTCTCCAAAGTATTTATATCCTTCCAGAGATACGGTCTCCAGTACTGTGTACAATACTCCACGTGAGGTCTCACCGTTGCTCTGTACAATACTCCAAGTGAGGTCTGACCAGTGCTCTGTACAATACTCCAAGTGAGGTCTCACCAGTGCTCTGTACAATACTCCAAGTGAGGTCTCACCAGTGCTCTGTACAATACTCCAAGTGAGGTCTCACCGTTGCTCTGTACAATACTCCAAGTGAGGTCTCACCGGCGCTCTGTACAATACTCCAAGTGAGGTCTCACCGGCGCACTGTACAATACTCCAAGTGAGGTCTCACCTGCGCTCTGTACAATACTCCAAGTGAGTTCTCACCGGCGCTCTGTACAATACTCCAAGTGAGGTCTCACCGGCGCTCTGTACAATACTCCAAGTGAGGTCTCACCGGCGCTCTGTACAATACTCCAAGTGAGGTCTCACCGGTGCCCTGTACAATACTCCAAGTGAGGTCTCACCTGCGCTCTGTACAATACTCCAAGTGAGTTCTCACCGGCGCTCTGTACAATACTCCAAGTGAGGTCTCACCGGCGCACTGTACAATACTCCAAGTGAGGTCTCACCGGCGCTCTGTACAATACTCCAAGTGAGGTCTCACCTGTGCCCTGTACAATACTCCAAGTGAGGTCTCACCAGCGCTCTGTACAATACTCCAAGTGAGGTCTCCCCAGCGCTCTGTACAATACTCCAAGTGAGGTCTCACCAGCGCTCTATACAATACTCCAGGTGAGCAAAAGGGGGGCGGGGCTTTGTTACTTTATTGTTCAAGAATACATACGCAATGCATATTTTATGTGGATTAAGTCAAATGTATGTTGGAGTTTTCCCTGTATTTATTGTTTTATATAATCTTCTATTTAGGATTGGTACAACATAAACACATTTTTTTATTTTTGCACATGATTAAAATGGTCCTCTGCCAATTTGACATTTGTATGAATAAAGAATTATTATTAGTACTTTCAATTATAAATATGTTTTCCATTCTAAATACAGCCTGTAAATAAAAAAAAAAACGTATTCAGGTGTGTGTGTGTGTGTGTGTGTGTGTGTATGTGTGTGTGTATATATATATATATAAACGCAAATGGCATATTTATTATTAAAACAAGGACTGACACATCACCCCCCTACCACCTTTTTCCACCTTGCTAAGCCAGTCAGTTTAATAGTAATAAGAAATAGGAGACACCTCCCTCTGACTATTTTAAACATGTCCCTCTCGTTATTTGTGACAGGGGGTTTGGACATTGAGGAATAGGCTGTAATATTTACCTCAGTTCATAACAGAGCCGGATCAGCCTATCCCTGCCCCCTCAGTCATTGCGCGGGTCGACCTGCCATTGGTAACAGTCGCTGTTCTACCGGCCTTAGAGGCGCCGTCGTCACTCCCTTCAGTTACTGAGGAGATAAAGCACAGCGACACGGAGACGGGTACAAGAAAGAATAGGATTTTTATTGTTTCTTCTTCATTAAGCTGCCCCCTTCCCAGAAATAAAGGTATCAGTCATAGCAACCCATAACTCGTGTGGGCTTTATTCCCCATGACGCTCAGCCAGCAAGATGGGAAATATAGTCCTTTACAGCTTGACAGTACGGTTATGCTTAGGAGGGAAAGTCACAAAAGACATGTTTTTGTGAGGAAATCACGTCTCGTTGCTACTAACACGGGTAGAAATGTTGTTTATTTTTATGTTGTTGTTTTTTTAAGGCCACATCTCCCCAAGGAAAACCTATCAAAGCCTTTCTCATTTCCAAAACTCATTCCCCCCCCCCCCCCCCTTTCTTCTACCAAGGACACAAGCAGCTCGATAGACTTTGTGTACAAAGAAAACCAAGTTAAAAATGTGCTGGCAGAATTGCCAGAAAGTGCATGTTTTGGGAGTAAAATGTGGTTTAAACGGTGTCTGCTGTTTATGACATCACCTTGATATGCATGTGACACTGGAAGAGTTACTAATCGGAGGATTTGGTCCTGTTATTCATGTTAGTTCCAGAGAGACAGGATATTCCATTCATTCGAATGAAATTATTCTCATTGGTTCCTGCAGCAAAAAAAAAATAAAAAAAAATAGGAAATGGCTTTTACTCAGCTAGTGTGGGAAGTCCTGGTTTCTTGCAAACTGCTGTAATATATATACATATATATTATACAAAGCAGAATGTCAAACATGCATTTTAAAGTACTTTGAAAGCACATTAATATGCATTAACATTTGTGATATGCATTTTGGGCACCAGACCTTAAATGCCTCATTTCATCACATTTCACTTCTTAGTGACAAGACCCCTATAGGGTCTACGCAATAAAGAGAGAATTGCAGGGAACTGAGATGGAAATTTCAAAACTTAAAGCCAAAGTAGCTGAGTTGGAAAACAATGTATAGATTCGATATTTGTTTTTATTCTCTGCATGCACAGTAAAAACAGTGTTTAGACCCCACTATGACCTTACACCAATGTTTAGGGTAATACTATCTGCAGGAGATGATGAGATAATAGCACTAACATGAGAAATCAATCCGTAATGCAATGTTTTATTACACAGTCTTCAGGTAGGGAGTGATAGAGCTGGAGCTTTTGCACCAATCCTAAACACAGCACATGATTGGCAGATGTAGCAGCTCGGGAAGAGCTCCAGGCCCTCCTCTAAAATGTGAATTCCCTCCCCGTGTGGACATCCACTGTTGGGAAGAAAGGGAAAAAAAAAAGGCTGAAATGTAATAGTTATGTATACAGATTTTCCTCGATTTTCCACTTTTTCCTGATTTTGACGCCTCTGGAAAAGGGGCGCGTACTAGAATCACGCGGCGTCTCAGATTCGGTGGATAAATTTGAGTCTTACATTCAGCGGCCGATTCCGTTGCCCTAGATTCGGCGGAGCTGGCCAATATGTTGCTGTGTGGACGGAGGAGTGATAGCGCTGATGACATGTCCTTGCTGAGTAGTTGTGGCACCCCTAGCTCTTCTAGAAAATGTAAAAGCTCCTTCAACAAGCCAGCACGGTATTTCATCGATTCTTAGACTGTAACACTGCCGGAAAAGGGGTGCGTCTTAGAATCAAAGGAACCCAAGAAATTCGGCATTTGCGTTTTATTGCGTGTCATACTTAGGACTATAATTGTCCTGTAAGTGCTGCATTGTATTTCAGTGCCAGACTTCCTCCAAAAATAAGTAATGTTTTGAAATCCTTTCATTTAGCGAATTTGTTTTGTCCTTACAAAACTCACACTTACATATATAAAAATGAAAAAGGCTTTTTTAATAAATTTTGCACTTTTTAACAGAGTGCTACTTCTAACACCTCCTAGAAGACGCAGTGGTTCGGGAGATATTGAACTTTGTATTTTGGCCAGGAGCCGTTGGGCTCAGGGTCTGATTGGCTTTGAAGGCCTTAGTAAATCTGCAGCCAATCCCAATTAATAGATGATAGACAGGCTTTTAGAATAAGTCGGCACTGAGGGGAAACAGACTCGTTGTCTGGAAAAAACAATGAAATATTTTTTTTTTTAGCAACAGAAGTTCTTTTAAGAGTGTTTTTACACATTAATAAAAAAAAATATCCATAATGCATTCCGTTTAACAGGATGGTAGCGTTATAAACCAAATTAAGTTTAAATGTCAGATTAGTATTAAAAAATATATTGGTGATGGGAGCTAAGGTTAAAAAAACACTGCAAGCATCTACCAAAGTCTCACAGAGAAATAACAAATGAAGGGCTTCATTGAAAATGTTGGGACTCCACTTTTTGTTTTAAAATGAGTGCACAGCATATTAAAAATATGGATTAAGGAGCAAACTCTGGCAAAAACTGTTCTATTTTTCCAATGTTATTCTACACAGCTAGTGCAACGCTAACTCCACACTTATCCAAACTAATTAACAAATAATAAGAAAAATTGAGGTCGCCAGACAAAAAGAAAAAAACTGTGAAGGTCAGAGGTGTCTGAAATACAGCACGGACCATGGCCATGCAGGGATTAACTACACTTAAATTAATACAATACAGCATTATCATTTTTTTTTCAACAATTACCAAAAAAAGGAAGAAAATGAGTGCCATGAAAAGGGATGTTAAGGTTTATTTATTTATTTTTACAAGAAATTAATGTGTTTTTTTTTTTTTTCACGTGTGTCACTGTACTCACGATCCGTATGTGACTTGGAGCCAAAGTCAGTGTTGTAAACATTGACTTCGTCAACTGATTTGCATGTGATTGCTGTGATTGGCTTATCACAGCGATCACGTGATCACAGTGTTCCTGGACTCAAACCCCTGTTTGAGTGCAGGAACACTGCGTTGGTTGCAAGCCAGAGTCCTGGACCCGTGACACATCGGCAGGCAGTGTACCAGCAGCTTACCTGCTTGACGAGTTAACTCACCATAAGGGCGCGAACAAGTTAACTTAGTGTGGGCAGACATCTTTAGAATCAGATGAAGGAAGATCTGACCCAGAATGTCAGCCCCGTGATATATAAGCAAAGTGGACTTAATATGGTACTTTGTATAACCATTTCTATTTAAAAAGCGTACACTTGACGTAATCTTTAATTTAAACATTTGTATTGCCAACAGTTGTCTTTTAAGCTTATAATCAAGTGCTGTGATGGCTAGCCTTGGCACTGAGATTGTTTGGGAACTACATTTCTCAGTCAGTAATGATCCATCATTGGAATGTGCAGTGCCAAGGTTAGCCATCAATGATCTACAGACAGACATTTACAATTCCACTTCTAAAGACTGAATCACACTGGATTTCACTACATAGAAACATAGAATGTGTCGCCAGATAAGAACCATTCGGCCCATCTAGTCTGCCCAATTTTTCTAAATACTTTTATTGATACCCAGTCCCCTATCATATCTAGCATAGCCTTATACCTATCCCACGCATGCTTAAACTCCTTCACTGTATTAACCTCTACCACTTCTACTGGAAGACTATTCCATACATCCACTACCCTCTCAGTAAAGTAATACTTTCATTAGTCCCTGGCCTTATCTTATATCTAGGATAGCCTTGTGCCTATCCCACGCATGCTTAAACTCCTTCACTGTGTTTACCTCTACCACTTCTACTGGAAGACTATTCCATACATCCACTACCCTCTCAGTAAAGTAATACTTTCATTAGTCCCTGGTCTTATCTTATATCTAGGATAGCCTTATACCTATCCCATGCATGCTTAAACTCCTTCACTGTGTTTACCTCTACCACTTCTACTGGAAGACTATTCCATACATCCACTACCCTCTCAGTAAAGTAATACTTTCATTAGTCCCTGGTCTTATCTTATATCTAGGATAGCCTTATACCTATCCCACGCATGCTTAAACTCCTTCACTGTATTAACCTCTACCACTTCTACTGGAAGACTATTCCATACATCCACTACCCTCTCAGTAAAGTAACACTTGCATTAGTCCCTGTCCTTATCTTATATCTAGGATAGCCTTGTGTCTTTCCCACACATGATTAAACTCCTTGACTGTGTTTACCTCTACCGCTTCCTCTGGAAGGCTATTCCATGTATCCACTACCCTCTCAGTAAAGTAACTACTTCCTGATATTACTTTTAAACCTTAGCCCCTCTAATTTTAGACTATGTCCTCTGGTTGTGGTAGTTTTTCTTCTTTTAAATATACTCTCCTCCTGTACTGTGCTGATTCCCTACATTTACACTCATTTTAAGCTGTTTTCCTTTATAAGAAGAAAACCAATCCACTGCGCGGTGTTACAATGATTAATAAAAATATATAACCTGAGAAGAGAAATGTCAGGTGACCCTTGCAACTATCTGGCAGCCGAAAAGTTATTTCCCTCATCTTGGGCAAAATAACTCTTCCATTTCAGTTCATTTCGCCAACAAGTCTACGTGACCTAATCACACTCAGCCGACCTTACACTTCCATTTGTATATATACTGGGAGGAATATAACGGCATTTGTAAAAGGTCTTGTGATCACTTATCAGTTTGTGGTCTTGCAGCTGCCGCAATGCTTACACCTTCACTCCTGCACACAGCAAGTTTAATTGCTGCAGATGTTTTTTTTTTTTTTCCATCCAGTTCTTTGTATACTTTAACTTCCCAACAGCTGTGTCATTTTAGTACCATTACTCATTGAATATTCAAGGCTGCAGTCCATTGTGCTACCGTTTCAGAAACTCATGTTTCATGTATAGAGAGCCTCTGTCTTGCAGGATGGAAGAATCTTTGAGTTTTGGAGTTATTTCTATAGTCCTTAGGCCTGAAAGTCAATATATTTCCAGGGAGAAGCAACTAGGGACGAAATGGCCCTGAATGATAAACAGAGGATGTGTACCACTTCGTGAACTGTGTTCTAACCCTAACCAAATGATTCACTGGAGCAGAATACAATAATCTCTTTATAGTGATTTGAGGATAGCTTGTGTCAGTGTTTCCAAATCCATTCACAGACCCCCCCCCTCAACAGTCCAGGTTTGCAGGACATAAAAGGCCCATTAAAGTGAATAAGTCATCCACAAAGCTTTTCCTACTTATAGGAAAGGGAAAATGTGTAAACCATGTATATGAAGGGGATACTGGCACCAAGAAGTACACTAGAAAATATTTGGGAGAGTTTACCGAAATGGTGATGCTGGCCTCACACGATGACCAATGGTGTGCAACATTTTGTATATATGTTAATTAGTTAAACTCTTAGATTTATTAAAAGACAACTTTGGGCAAAAAATAAGTTATGTTTAACTGAAAAATTGCACCAAGTTCAGCCATTGTGACTCAAAATACTTGAACCCCTTAACGCATGTGGACGTATACATACGTCCTGAAAAGCATGGTCCTTGAGGACCATGAGGACGTATATATACGTCCTCCGTTTTCATGTAGTGTTGCGCTCCTTAGAGCAACACTACATGTCTGTAGCTATTCCCAGAGGCTGCTTCGGATCCGAAGCAGCCTCTGAGAGTGCCTTCAGCCCCCCCTCAACCCCCCCGCGCGCATACGATCACCGCGAATGTGATCATATGCGCGTTACACACATAGGCAGTGAAAGCTGATCACTGCCTATGTGTGTTAAAGTGTTGCTATCGAGGCAACATGCATCACATTCTGTGCCCCCCTGGGCACCGGTGTGTGCTGTATCGGAGGAGCATGCTCCTCCAATACAGCGTGCCCAGAGGAGAGCGACGGAAGAGAGAAAAAAAAAATCTCTTCCGTCGCTCTGAAACCGCTACTTGACTGCCCCTACAGGCAGTTAAGTATATTACAGTTAAAAATAGAAAATTAATTAAATAAATTAATTAAATAAATAAATAAATGGAAAAAGCTAACCCTTGATCTACTGAACCTAGATCTAGGGTTAGGGTCATAATTAGGGTTAAAGTGGGGTTCGGATGATTACAAGGGTTAGATTAAGGGGTGGGGGTCGATTTAGGGTTAGAGTAAATTTAGAGTTGGGGTAAATTTAGGGTTCGGGTTAAAAAATCACTGTAGAAGAAAATGGTTAGAAAACCAAAAAACCACTAATATTGTTTATTGCCCTATTACGTGAAATAAAACATATACAAACAAGGAAACATTGATATTACTAAACTCGGGACAAATAGTAGAAATATATAGACGGGGTCTTTTTTACCATTTGTAATTGTGTAAAAAAAAAAAATCAGGTCAAAGTTAGAAAAAGTGTTTTTTATGGCATATTTTAATCATATTTTATATATTTTTTAATAGTAAATGATATCATATGATGAAAATAGTATCAAATGAAAGCCCTATTCGTCCTTTAAAAAATGATATATAATTTGTGTGGGTGGACTGAACACAAAGAAAGAAATTCACAGTTCAGTAAACATTTGACAAAAATAATGGAATTCTGGTCTTCAAGGCACGTCAAATGCAGCATAGCACATGGTCACTAAGGGGTTAATGAAATAATATAAATAAATCACCCTCCTTTCTTGTATATCTCGATCATGGGGCAGTCATGTTGGGTCAGATGTGTCTTCATTTGACCAATCTGACCCAAGATTCTGAACAAAATGTCAACCCCCTAACAGAGCTATACAGAGGGTTCAATAAGGTACTTAATTTGTATTTTTCTTTTTATGAATGCTTTTTTTTTTTTTGTTAAAATGTCTACACTTGATGCAATCTTTCGGTTAAACATAACTTTTGCTGACAGTTGTCCTTTAAGCACATAAATCCGTGAGGTACCGTATTTGCTCAAATATAAGACAAGGTTTTTTTCAGAGTCTTATAATCTGACCTCAAATCGAGAGAAATAAAGACAAGAAATGCATTTTTTTAAATATCATAATTTTTATTAAATATTAAAAAGCAATTTACATATAGAAACATAGAATGTGTCGGCAGATAAGAACCATTCGGTCCATCTAGTCTGCCCAATTTTATTTTTTGAATACTTTTATTAGTCCCCCGTTCCTGGTCTTATAGCTAGGATAGCCTTGTGTCTATCCCACGCATGCTTAAACTCCTTGACTGTGTTTACCTCTACCACTTCTGCTGGCAGGCTATTCCATACATCCACTACCTTGTCAGTAAAGTAATACTTCCTGATATTACTTTTAAATCGTTGCCCCTCTAATTTAAGACTATGTCCTCTAGTTGTGGTAGTTTTTCTTCTTTTAAATATACTCTCTTCCTTTACTGTGTTGATTCCCTTTATGTATATAAATGTTTCTATCATATCCCCCCTGTTACGTCTTTCCTCCAAGCTATACATGTTAAGATGCTTTAACCTTTCCTGGTAAGTTTTATCCTTCAACCCATGAACCAGTTGAGTAGCCCTTCTCTGAACTTTCTTCAAAGTATCAATATCCTTCTGGAGATCCGGTCTCCAGTACTGAGACTGGAGACCGTGTGAATATATACAAGTTAAACTTTTTTCCTATAGGGTAGTCTTATATTCAGGCTTTTAGTTTTTTTTTCCTAAAGGAATATCCAAAGTTTGGGGGGTCGTCTTATAATCAGGGTCGTCTTATATTCGAACAAATACGGTACTTATAGAGACTCTGTCAACCAGAACATTGCTTATACTGTTGTACATTGTGTTAAAATGCATAAAATGAGAAGAATGTATATTTATGACCTTATCTGTGGGTTAGTATGGAATTGAGCTACATTGAAATTTGTGGTTTACATTTGAAGCCAAAAGGTGATGTTATAACATGTATTTCTCTTATATTATGGATTTGCGTGCAGTTTTCCTAACACAATATTGAGATTTTTTTTTTTTTAATTCTCTACATTCACAGTGTAAACAATGTTTCGGTTTAACACAGAATATTCCAGCTAGCGCAGACATTTCTTCTTATAATAAGAACTATCGTGCTGTCATCCAGCTCTTCTATTCTTGACTCCATCTAGCCCATGTATGCTTCATCAGGATATCTTATATTATTTGGGCTCAGGTGTCTATTGATTGCATTACAATGACATTGTAAAGTTCTGGCAGAAATAGGCCAAAAAAATTCTGATTGCCTGAGAATTACATGGCTTTTAGAATCTGTAAAAGACAAACCCGTCCTAGCTTACCAGCAACTTGAAAATTGTATTATGTAGGCTGTGCTGTGCTACTTTTACATCACCTTTTATAATGATCTATGTTCCATTTAGACTCATAGTTACATGTGCTGCCCTATATAAGTACATTGGATACATGCTGTATCATGTAAAAGAAATAAGAAAAAAAATATATTTTCTCTTTGTCCTGTAAAACTGCAAATGAAGTTTATTTGCTAGCAGGGCCGATCCTAGGGTCACGGGCGCCTGGGAGCAGGTTTAAAACTCCTTTGGCGTCCAAGGGTGGGCGTGGCTATATTATGAACTCCTCCCCTTTAGACATTTCTGTTCCAGACATGCCCATTTCAATATTGGCGAGAGGGGGAGGGAGAAAACTTTATTTTAATGGAAAGGACCAACGTTTATTTTAAATAAAGATATATATTTTGCCATAATACTGTTTACTGGTTTTATGTATTTCTATGATGCTCAGCCAGCAACATGGGAGACTTTTTGCTGGCTAGCAGAATGAGTTTTAACTACCGTTCCCATGATTCCCAACCAGCCAAAGTCTGGGTGAGCATCATTGGAAAAGAAGTACATAAGGAGTGATAAATAATATTCCACCAAGTCAGTCACCCTCTCCCCATACCCTCATGTCTGTCTGTCTCTCCCCATACCCTCATGTCTGTCTGTCTCTCCCCATACCCTCATGTCTGTCTGTCTCTCCCCATACCCTCATGTCTGTCTGTCTCTCCCCATACCCTCATGTCTGTCTGTCTCTCCCCATACCCTCATGTCTGTCTGTCTCTCCCCATACCCTCATGTCTGTCTGTCTCTCCCCATACCCTCATGTCTGTCTGTCTCTCCCCGTACCCTCATGTCTGTCTGTCTCTCCCCATACCCTCATGTCTGTCTGTCTCTCCCCATACCCTCATGTCTGTCTGTCTCTCCCCATACCCTCATGTCTGTCTGTCTCTCCCCATACCCTCATGTCTATCTCTCTACCCCCATACCCTCATGTCTGTCTCTCTCT
Source organism: Pelodytes ibericus (assembly GCA_036172795.1). Lineage (NCBI taxonomy): Eukaryota > Metazoa > Chordata > Amphibia > Anura > Pelodytidae > Pelodytes > Pelodytes ibericus. The sequence continues at coordinate 197,684,233 of CM069862.1, forward strand.
ACCCCCATACCCTCATGTCTGTCTCTCTCTACCCCCATACCCTCATGTCTGTCTCTCTCTACCCCATACCCTCATGTCTGTCTCTCTCTACCCCCATACCCTCATGTCTGTCTCTCTACCCCCATACCCTCATGTCTCTCTCTCTCTCCCCATAACCTCATGTCCATCTCTCTCTCCCCATAACCTCATGTCCATCTCTCTCTCCACTCATGCTCCATCTCTCTCTCGCTCCACTCATGCTCCATGTCTGTCTCTCTCTCTCCACTCATACTCCACATCTGTCTCTCTCCACATCTTGTCACCCTCACAGATGTACATTTACACAGACACCCTTATACACACTGTCACACATACATAAATACGCACAGTCATACATAAATACACACAGTCATACATAAATACACAGTCACACAAATACACACAGTCACACAAACACAGTTACACAGGCTGTCCAATAACCTCCACCACCATGACCTCAGATGAGGGCAGGAAAACACACACAGCTGTATACACTTGATGGGAGAGCTGTTCTTTAAAATAGAGTGTCAGCTTAATGGCCGCACAGAGTATGTAAGTAATTCTAATACCTGAAAAGGAGTAGGTAGGACCTTTTTTGAGTAAGGCAGCATCTAAGTGCTAGCGATTTGCTTCGTGGTATTTGTGGTGGTAGCGGTGGTCTGTGTAGGTGATAACACACTATTGGATTACAGTTTTAAAAGACCAATAAGCAAGTCTAGCGTCCTAGTGTTTGATTTCTTCCCTACTTAGTGATACCTTCCAAACAAAGCGTGATACAGAGGAATATGTCCACAAAATAGGGTTAGCATATTAACAATTCTAATAATACAATTACTGCAATTACTCTCTCTTTAAAAGCAAATACCAATATTACAGTGAAGACAATTCATCATAAATATTTTGTTTTATTATATTTACAATTACAACACTAATGCATAATAATATGTGACTTCCATGGTTGTATCCGGGTTGGCTGACATTTATGACCACACAGACAGTGGTTTACATTTATGTGTTGCTGTGTTTGGAATTATTATTTTCACAAGTTCTTGTATTACTGAGTTAGTGTTGCACAATGGTGGCTTTGTAGTTATTACAAAACTCCCGCTTGCTAACACAACTGAGGAAATCAATTAGAATGCAAATAAATTCAACAATATGGAGAACACAAGGTACATAACATGGACAAATGTATGTTTTTAAATGTGAAGAAGAAAAAAAAAATCACAAACTTTTGAGTTCTGTATTTGGGTGTTTTTTGTTTTGTTTTTATTAAACCGCAACCTTTACAAACAAACCAGCTCTTTAAAGGGACTGTCTAGTGCCCACAATGCATCTTTCAAATATTAATGCATATTAATGTGCTTTCAAAGTATTTTAAAATGCATGTCTTACATTTTGCATTGCTTAAAATATAAAATACTTACAGCTAGAAGAAATTGTGAAATTACAGCAGTTTGCAAGAAACAAGGACTGCCCACACTAGAGGAGTAAAAGTCATTTCCTTTTTTTTTTTTGCTGCAGGAACCAATGAGCATAATGCCATTCAAATGAATGGAATATCCTGTCTCTCTAGTGATGTTATCAGACAATGTGTTGCACTGTTAAGAGATCCTACTGTGTACAAGAGCAAGGTCACTCATAGGCCACTCAATAGACTCAACTTGAGGAGGACAGGAAGTTACTATTTGAAACAAATCTTTATATCCTCAGTGTCTATATAATCAGTGCTGCCACACCTGCAGTAAACATGCAGAGTAATCACTGGGGAGGGCTTGAGTCAAATATTAAAAATGTGATTTATACAGAATGTCTGCATCAAATCACACAGGGATAAAAGCCTGTGCATTATACAAGCAGTGATATTCATCTTGCACCAAAGTGAGCTTGGGGACTAGACTGTCCCTTTAATACTTGCAAATCTAAGCATTGCAGTCCATTTACCAAACTAAGACGCTGACCTAAATATTCTGTGCCTTTCCATATTCATTTTACAGCTTGTGATGTCTCGCAAGATGACCTTCCAAAATTCTGTGGACAAAGCCCAGCGGTACTCCATCATACCAAACATATAATTATATTATTAAATCTGTTGATAACTTACCACTTTGCATTCCAATATTTTGACATGCCCTCCACTAGTTTGTACAGCTGTGTAATTCTTTTGATGGCTCCGGGTTTTTGGGAGCGTTTGAAATATTGTTTTTTAGAATTGAATCATTTCCCAGTATACAAACCTTACTCTTAGCAATAATAAAACACAGAAATACAGCCATGCGTGTCGTTTGTTATTGAAGTCACCAGATCCAAAGGCATAATGCATATTCCAAGAGCTGGAACTTGACAAATCCCAGGGGTGCCAGAGAACCACAAATCCCAAAAAATGTTACTGTTGGCATCTAGCGTTTTGGAATCTTTTATAATTATCTCAATGGATGTTTTTTTTTTCTAACATCTTAAAACAATACGGTTGGCTCTTTAATATGCCGGTCTCCTAAATACAACAGCAATCATCATTTCTAAAATTAAATGCAGGTACCGTTAAAAAATGCAGGTGAACAGGTTTTAATAAGCAGTGAGTTTTGGGAACATGAGTCCTGCTGTGTAGCTTTTCGTTATTGTGCTCCGTTCCTTTGGGGTAGTGTAGGAAATATGTTTACGCCTGTCTTTCAAATAAATTGCATTTTGTCTTTAATTCATTTGCCAGGCCTGAACTATTCTTCTACATATATCCTAACTTATATTAAAGTGGACTCTATCACCAGAATTCTCTTTGTGTGATCACATACGTAGATGCATTTAAAAATGGTCTGGATGTTTTTTTTTTAGGAAAGCAGAACATACAGGGCTATTAATAATAGAATAAGCATTATTTGATAGAGCTTATTGATCCAAGGAGAAATCTGATTGCCCCTTGGAGTCAAGAAGGAATTTTCCCCCCTAGGAGGCAAAATTCGACATAGCTTCCTTAGGGGTTCTTGGCTTCTTTTGGATCAAAAAGCTAGAATGATAGGGAGAAGGGTTGAACTTGATGGACTTGTGTCTTTTTTCCAACCTAAATTACTTTGTTACTATGTTTATGTTACATTGGTCAACCTGGCATTAATTATTTTTAAGTCTGTTCAGTAGTTTTTTTTTTCTTGTGTGTTTGAGTGAAAGGTTTTTCTAACAGACATGTACCGTATTTTCGCCTCATAAGACGCACAAACGAGCCAATCCTGGCATAATAAGAAGCGAAAATCCTGGCATTGTGAGGGGGAAAATCCTGGCATAGTGAGGGGCAAAAGCCTGGCATTGTGAGGGGGAAAATCCTGGCATAGTGAGGTGCAAAATCCTGGCATTGTGAGGGGGAAAAGCCTGGCATAGTGAGGGGCAAAAGACTGGCATAGTGAGGGGCAAAAGCCTGGCATAGTGAGTGGCTAAAGCCTGGCATAGTGAGGGGCAAAATCCTGGCACAGTGAGGGGCAAAATCCTGGCATAGTGAGGGGCAAAATCCTGGCATAGTGAGGGGCAATATCCTGGCACAGTGAGGGGCAAAATCCTGGCATAGTGAGGGGCAAAAGCCTGGCATAGTGAGTGGCTAAAGCCTAACATAGTGAGGGGCAAAATCCTGGCATAGTGGGGGGCATAATCCTGGCATATTGAATGGCTAAATCCTGGCATAGTGAGGGGAAAAATCCTGGCATATTGAATGGCTAAATCCTGGCATATTGAGTTTTTTTTTCTTGTTTTCCTCCTCTAAAAACTGGGTGCGTCTTATGGTCAGGTGCATCTTAAGAGGCGAAAAATACGGTATTTGTTTGAGTCCAATTTTCCACCTGGTATTTACAATTAAGTTTAACTGAATATCTGTGATACACATCACCTCTTTACCAACACACGAGTGGGTTTACATAGTAACATAGTAACATAGTAACATAGTAATTTAGGTTGAAAAAAGACACAAGTCCATCAAGTTCAACCCTTCTACCTATCATTACAGCTTTTGATCCAAAAGAAGGCAAAAAACCCCTAAGGAAGCTATTTCGAATTTTGCCTCCTGGGGGAAAAAATTCCTTCTTGACTCCAAGAGGCAATCAGATTTCTCCTTGGATCAATAAGCTCTTTTATTATTGCTTATTCTATTATTAATAGCCCTGTATGTTCTGCTTTCCTAAAAAAAAACATCCAAACCATTTTTAAATGCATCTATTGTGTTTGCTAGCACTACCTCTCTTGGCAGTGAGTTCCATAACTTTATTGTCCTAACCGTAAAGAATCCCTTCCTTTGCTGTCTATGAAATCTTTGCTCTTCCAGTCTGAGGGGGTGACCTCTTGTTCTTTGTACCTTTCTGTTAATGAACAGGTCACTGGAGAGCTCTTTATATTGGCCCTGCAAATATTTATATAATGTTATCATATCCCCTCTGAGACGCCTTTTTTCTAACGTATATAAATTCAATTTTTTAAGTCTCTCTTCATAACTAAGATCCTCCAAACCCCTTATTAATTTTGTAGCTCTCCTTTGCACTTTTTCTAGTTCCTTAATATCCTTTTTAAGGACTGGTGCCCAGAACTGTACTGCATATTCAAGGTGAGGTCTTACCATTGATTTGTAAAGAGGCAAGATGATATCCTCCTCCCGTGAATCTATACCTCGTTTTATACATGCCAATATCTTATTGGCCCTTGCAGCTGCTGACTGGCATTGGGCACTGTTGCCAAGTTTGTTGTCTATAATTATTCCTAAATCCTTTTCATTAGTAGTTTTTCCCAGGGAAAAACCATTTAACGTATATGTTGCTTTGTTATTATTTTTCCCATAATGCATAACTTTACATTTGTCTATATTGAACCTCATTTGCCACTTTCTTGCCCAGTTCCCCACTCTGTCCAAATCTTCCTGTAAAGAAAAAACATCAAGATTAGTCTTTATTGCCTTACCTAATTTAGTGTCGTCCGCAAACACGGAGACATGGCTCTCAGCACAATGTGGCAGATCATTAATAAACAAATTAAAAAGAAGAGGGCCCAAAACAGACCCCTGAGGTACTCCGCTTAATACCCTTGTCCAATTTGAGAATTACAACAACCCTTTGTGTTCTATCTTTTAGCCAATTTTCAATCCACATACACACATTTGCCCCCAAACCTATTTCTCTCAATTTGTAGAGTAACCTTTTGTGTGGAACTGTATCAAATGCTTTCGCAAAATCCAAATAGATCACATCAACTGCCACACCTAGATCTATATTTTTACTGACTTCTTCATAGAATGTTATTAAGTTTGTTTGACAAGACCTGTCTTTCACAAAACCATGTTGACTTTTACTAATTATATTCTGGTTCAAGATGTATTCTTGAGTGTATACCTTTAGCAATCCTTCAAATAGTTTCCCCACTACAGATGTCAAGCTCACTGGCCTATAATTACCCGGCAGAGATTTTGATCCCTTTTTAAATATTGGAATGACATCCGCCTTTCGCCAGTCTGTTGGATGCCTGTGAGGTCCAGACTTGGTTTTATCCATCCGGTACTGGCCCATGTTATTTGTGAGTGAAGGTAACGACACCTTTCATGCAACAACTGCGTACGTTGATTTGAAAAAGGAACCCGTATCGTTCATGAAAATACTCAGCATTGAGAAGGCAATAAAAAAAAAAAAAAAAACACACATTGTAAATAGCTATAAGGCCCACTCATTTCCTAACCTGGCATGTAATGGCAAGAATACCTATAGATATAATACTAGGGTTTATTATTACAAGGCTTCAGGTAATTGCCACTTCTGACCAGTTTGAAAATGGCTCCTTAAAAGCACGGGTTATAGTGACATTATCAGAAAGGTTAACCGTAAAGGTCTAAGTACTCCACTTCATAAACTGTTTGGACGAGTATGTTAACAGGAAAAAAAAAAAAAAAATCAATCATCAATAAGTAACCTTACACATTAACAAAACGTTACATAAAAATAAATAAAAAATCCGGCTGCATAATGACTCTTATACATGGTCTGTGTATTTGCAGGTAATGTGGGATTTAACTCCTTAGTGACAGAGGCTATTTTTCCCCATTCCTGGTAAGACACGACCTAGTTTTCCCAGAGCTCCTAGATTTCCCAGAGCTCCTAGATTTCCCAGAGCTCCTAGATTCCCCAGAACTCCTCCTGTAGAAGGCATTTAGCCGAAACGTTGGGGAGCTAATTAAATTGGGTACATTCATCCTGGTCTCAGCTTCTTCTATAAGTTTATTCAGTTGTTGTTTTTTTTTATTTTTTGCTCAATTCATCTGTATCTTATGTATTTTTTCTTTATTTGCTATATATCATCTACTACTGGCCTGTATTTGTCCTGAATTATATTAGTGTTGTATTCACTTTATATATATATACATTCTTTATATTTTAATGGATATATTAAAGGTTATTTTTTACTTTTGTTAAATTTGGTGTGCTGCTTCTTTGTATATATTGATTTATCTGGGTAATTTGGGATTACCCCTTACTGCATGCACCCTAGTGTAATTTGGATGTATTTGTTTTGTTTGCCTTGTTCTATGTCCAGTTGTCCTACCTCACTTTGTTTTTTACGACCTAGATTTCCCCCCTGAGTAGTTTTGTGCGAGTTTTTGTTGTAATTGTTAATTTCGTGGACAACAATACCCTTGACTGACTGATTCCACTATCTGCAGCTTGGGAACGTCTTTCGCTCCTTACCCCAAAAACATAACCTCACGTGACTGCCTATAGTGTTTGAGGGGGATGCCCTACCACTGCATGGGATCTAGCACCCGTACCAACTACTCATTAATGCAGAAGACACTTCCGCATTCCCCCCCCCCCTCTTTTGTGGGCCCCCTACAGATCTCTTTAATTAAAACACAATGGGATTTCTGCAGCACCATGAGTCACTAATGGGTTAAACACACTGTATGTCCATGTCTGTGCATGTCTCCTGAGACAGATAATTCTTTGGTAAGACTGGCAGGTTTTAAGAATTAAGATTGAGACATGGTTTACACAACGAAAACGTGGGACGCTCATTGTGTTCTGCGTTTAACTTTTAACACCAGTTCATAATTAAAAAACCAAAAACAAACAAACCCTGTCAATCTGTATAATGAAAAACAGCGTTTATACTGCTGACGGACCTGGAAACATACCCCAGGTTGCACGTAATGTTTCACGATCGCTTGAGGATGTCATAGCTCCGGGGTATAATACGAATATTGTTATTGCATGTTAGTAGATAGTTGGCTTGGTTTGTTCCAAAACACCTTGGGAGATTTCCCCTCCTTGCAAACCACAGATTACAAGATCTAAGGATGTTCGTCTCAGTGCACACGGGGGCAGGCGTCGAATGCAGAGCCTACGTACACACCCTGGTAATATAAACTAATAACAAAACTTTGCACCAGGCCCTGCATGCTACATTCAAGTACTAAATCTCCTAAGCTTTTTCCATCCAGCATCTGATCAATAGAATCACTTGATCATTGTGATGGTCACAGTCTTCCAATTGACCAATATAACAGGATTTGTGCAGGGAAGAGAAAGCTGCAAATCAATGCACATAGGGCCAGTTTTTAATTTAAAGCAACTAATGCCCAGAAATAAAAAAAACCAACAATTATTTTTGTAATATGCATTCTTCCATTTAGCATTGTGCCGAGTCTAGAACTATATCATTTATATGCTTAGGCTGCAGAGTTTGCCCTTTCCAAAGCGTGCCTAAGTATGGCACTGAACAACCTTCCCCCCCCCCCCCCCATTCTAAAACAGTTAAAACTTTATGTATTAAAATGCCCAGTATTGGACTGCTACGAAAATGTGCTCTCAGAATTAAACCAAAGTTATTGCATACAACAGTAACACTGATAATTGGCATGTTCCTGCACATAATTATAGTATTTATATATTTATTCTATGGGGGAGGTGCCCACGTTTTTGTTTTTGCTCATTTCGATTCAGGCTGGGAAACGTGTAAAAGTATACCTCTGCTATTCCTGAAAAAAAAAAAAAAAAAAGGATGTGCGCAGTGGAAAGGCTTTTAAACTTAGCTGGCACTTGGCAGATCTGAAAACGATAAATTACCGTATATACTCGAGTGTAAGGCGACCCGAATATAAGCCGAGGCACCTCGTTTTACACAAAGAACTGGGAAAAAATATTGACTCGAGTATAAGCCTAGGGTGGGAAATGAGGCAGCTACTGGTAAATCTGCCATTTAATATTCCAGGATATTGCCCCCAATCTGCCATTTAATACTCCAGGATATTGACCCAATATGTCATTTAATACTCCAGGATATTGACCCAATATGTCATTTAATATTTCAGAATATTGCCCCCAATCTGCCATTTAATATTCCAGGATATTGCCCCCAATATGCCATTTAATATTCCAGGATTTTGCCCCAATATGCCATTTAATATTCCAGGATATTGCCCCCAATATGCCATTTAATATTCCAGGATATTGCCCCTTAGTATGCTCGTTATGCCACCTTCCTCCCCCCCTTCCCCAGACCCCAGTACTTACCTCTTTGCTGCTCCATCTCCCAGTGCTCTGAAGGTCCATGGCTGTGAGGGAAGCGTTGTGAGCTCCCCTCCAGCCGCGCGGCTTCAATAAAGTTTGTTTTAAAAAAACACACTTTGTTGACACTTTTTTTGAGACGCTGACTCGAGTATAAGCCGAGAGGGGCATTTTTCAGCACAAAAAATGTGCTGAAAAACTCGGCTTATACTCGAGTATATACGGTAATACTACTGAGCATTGCTTAACAACCTGAATATGTAGCCTTTAAATTCTTTGGGACATAGTCATACTCATTGAAGCATTGCTTGCAGAATATGACCTGTAGCTAATGGGTAACATGAACTCAAGATGTTTTCAGATGCTCCCTTCTTTTGGCCCATTATGTACACTATATGGACAAAGGTACCGGCACGCATCTCTGAATTATTGAATTCAGGTGTTTCAATCAGACCCATTGCCAAGGGTTTATACAATCAAGCGCGTAGCCATGCAGTCGGCATTTACAAACATTTGGGGGAACAATGGGTCAGTCTGGAGAGCTGAATTGAAGCGGGGTACTGTGATAGGACGCCATCTTTGCAATAAACCTCCACTGGCATTAATATCAGCACCCTGTGGCGGGGAATGGGCATCCATGGCCAAGCAGCTGCATGCAAGACTCACATCACAATGCCAATCGTCGGGTCGAGTGGTGTAAAGCTGCCGCCACTCGACTCTGGAACCGGGGAAACGTGTTCTGTGGAGTCTTCAAGTTTAGCCAGTCTGATGGGCGAGTTTGGGTTTGGCAGGAGAACGTGACCTACCTGACTGTATTGTGCCAACTGTAAAGTTTGGTGGAGAAGGGATAATGGTATGAGGATGTTTTTCAGGGGTTGGGCTAAGCACCTTACTTCCAGTGATACCTTCAGCATTCCAATATGTTTTGGACAATGCTATGCATCCAACTCTGTGGGAATAGTTTGGGGACGCACAAAGCAAGGTCCATAAAGACATGGTTGGATGAGCGGAAGTGAAAGAACTTGACTGGCTTCACTGAGCCCTGACCTCAACCCCTCATCCAATGCCTTTGGGATGAACTGGAACAGAGATTAAAAGCCATGCCTTCTCATCCAACAAGAGTACCTGACCTCACAAATGCTCTACTCGATGAATGGGCACGAATTAGACGGCAAACAACTGAAGAATATTAGACATGTGCAAAACTAAAATTTTCGTTTCGTTTTCGTCCATTCGGACGAAAATGTTATTTATTTCGTCTAAAACGAATTTCGTTCATTAGTGCATTCGTTTCAGACGAAATTCGTTCATTAATTTCGTTTCGTTAATTTTTTTCGTTCGTTTTATAGAATACAATGTAATACTATTGGCTTTCTATAAACCGAACGATAGCCCCATTCATAAGAAATTCTTATGAATGGGGCTCTCGTTCGGTTCATAGAAAGGCAATAGTATTAATTGTATTCTATAAGCCGAAAGTCTATAAACCGAACGACTTTCGGTTTATAGACTTTCGGCTTATGGAATACATGTAATCCTATTGCTATTCTATAAACCGAACGACTTTCGGTTTATAGAATAGCCATAGGTTTACATGTATTACATAAGCCGAAAGTCTATAAACCGAAAGTCGTTCGGTTTATAGGCTGTCGGCATTTTACTAATAAGAGACAGAGTCTCCATTCATAAAATTATGAATGGAGACTTTGTCTCCGTGTAGTAAAATGCTGACAGCCTATAAACCGAACGTTTGGTTTATAGGCTGTGGGCATTTTACTACACGGAGACAAAGTCTCCATTCATAATTTTATGAATGGAGACTCTGTCTCCGTGTAGTAAAATGCCGACAGCCTATAAACCGAACGTTCGGTTTATAGTTCTTTCGGCTTATGCAATACATGTAATCCTATGGCTATTCTATAAACCGAAAGTCGTTCGGTTTATAGAATAGCAATAGGAATACATGTATTCCATAAGCCGACAGCCTATAAACCGAACGTTCGGTTTATAGGCTGTCGGCATTTTACTACACGGAGACAGAGTCTCCATTCATAAAATTATGAATGGAGACTTTGTCTCCGTGTAGTAAAATGCCGACAGCCTATAAACCGAACGTTCGGTTTATAGGCTGTGGGCATTTTACTACACGGAGACAAAGTCTCCATTCATAATTTTATGAATGGAGACTCTGTCTCCGTGTAGTAAAATGCCGACAGCCTATAAACCGAACGTTCGGTTTATAGTTCTTTCGGCTTATGCAATACATGTAATCCTATGGCTATTCTATAAACCGAAAGTCGTTCGGTTTATAGAATAGCAATAGGAATACATGTATTCCATAAGCCGACAGCCTATAAACCGAACGTTCGGTTTATAGGCTGTCGGCATTTTACTACACGGAGACAGAGTCTCCATTCATAAAATTATGAATGGAGACTTTGTCTCCGTGTAGTAAAATGCCGACAGCCTATAAACCAAACGTTCGGTTTATAGGCTGTGGGCATTTTACTACTCGGAGACAAAGTCTCCATTCATAATTTTATGAATGGAGACTCTGTCTCCGTGTAGTAAAATGCCGACAGCCTATAAACCGAACGTTCGGTTTATAGGCTGTCGGCTTATGGAATACATGTATTCCTATTGCTATTCTATAAACCGAACGACTTTCGGTTTATAGAATAGCCATAGGATTACATGTATTGCATAAGCCGAAAGTCTATAAACCGAAAGTCGTTCGGTTTATAGGCTGTCGGCATTTAACTATACAGAGACAGAGTCTCCATTCATAAAATTATGAATGGAGACTTTGTCTCCGTGTAGTAAAATGCCGAAAGCCTATAAACCGAACGATCCGTTTATAGGCTGTCGGCATTTTACTACACGGAGACAAAGTCTCCATTCATAATTTTATGAATGGAGACTCTGTCTCCGTATAGTTAAATGCCGGCTTTTAACTATACGGAGACAAAGTCTCCATTTATAATTTTATGAATGGAGACTCTGTCTCCGTATAGTTAAATGCCGGTGTTCTGACAAATTTCTGGAGCAAATTCTCCTGCGCAATCGCAGGAGAATTTGCTCACTGCGCATGCGCATAAAGTTACAGCTGATAACTCAGATGTAACTTTGTGACCACCGCGCATGCGCCAGCTGCGCAACCCACCTCCCGCCCCCTCACACCCCCTGCACACCCCTTCTTACCAGATCATCGACCACAGCGATACACAGCGCATGCGCACGCCTATCCAGCCGTTTGGGAATGTGCGCGTCCGTTGTTGTGTTCTTAAGGTGGTAAGTAACATGGGGCGTCGGGACATAAGGGGGCAAGCATCCTGGTGAGGGCTGCCTCATCTTGATGGGATTTGTGATCCTCCTGCTGCATCAATAATACAGCAGGAGGATCACAAATCCCATCAAGATGAGGCAGCCCTCACCAGGATGCTTGCCCCCTTATGTCCCGACGCCCCGTGTTACTTACCACCTTAAGAACACAACAACGGACGCGCGCATTCCCAAACGGCTGGATAGCCGTGCGCATGCGCTGTGTATCGCTGTGGTCGATGATCTGGTAGGAAGGGGTGTGCGGCGGGTGTGAGGGGGCGGGAGGTGGGTTGCGCAGCTGTCTCATGCACGGTGGTCACAAAGTTACAGCTGAGTTATCAGCTGTAACTTTATGCGCATGCGCAGTGAGCAAATTCTCCTGCGATTGCGCAGGAGAATTTGCTCCAGAAATTTGTCAGAACACCGGCTTTTAACTATACGGAGACAAAGTCTCCATTTATAATTTTATGAATGGAGACTCTGTCTCCGTATAGTTAAATGCCCACAGCCTATAAACCAAACGTTCGGTTTATAGGCTGTCGGCTTTTAACTATACGTTTGTCTCCATTCATAAATTTATGAATGGAGACTCTGTCTCCGTATAGTTAAATGCTATTGTATTCTATAAACCGACTCTATTTCGGCTTATAGAATGCAATAGTACTACGAATGGACGAATGAACGAATGATTTTCCTTTATTAACCATTCGTTCATTCGGCTTTAGTTAGCTTAGCATTTTCGTTCTTCGTTTTTCGGGCGAATGGACGAAAATGCAATTTTCGGACGAAAATGCATTCGTCCGAAAACGAATGCACATGTCTAGTATATATTCACATGTAAATTGCTTTTTTAATAAAAAATTATGATATAAATAAAATCTTGTTTTTATTTCCTTTTATGTGACAAAGCTGCCTCTCTCTTTCCCTTGCCCCCAGATTTGTCGCTCTCCCCCCCTTAGTGTTGTCTCTCTCTCACCCTCCCTTTGGCTCCCCCCTCGCTCCCCTTGTGTCTGTCTCTTCCCCCCTTCCCTCCCCTTGTTTCTCTCTGCCCCCCCCCCTTGTTATTCTGTCCCCCCCTCACCTGTTTCTTGCTCCCTGGTGGCTAGTGGGGGCAGCCGGGGGATGTATGCACTATACATAATAGACGGAAGTGTCGGGCAGCATGGAGGTTGTCTGCACGATTCGTGCAGACATCCCCCAGCTGCCCGATTCTCCCTGGTGGCTAGCAAGGCAGCGGTGGATGTCTGCGCGATGAGCGAGACCTCCCCTGCTGCCGCCCGGAACGACAGCCAGGACTTTTATGAGGAAGCCGGAAGTACCCAGCTTCATCATAGAAGTCCCGGCGGTCATGCCGGGCGGCAGCAGGAGAGGTCTCGCTCATCGCGCAGACATCCTCCGCTCCCTCGCTAGCCACCAGGGAGAATCGGGCAGCTGGGGGATGTCTGCACGAATCGTGCAGACAACCTCCATGCTGCCCGACACTTCCGTCTATTATGTTTAGTGCATACATCCCCCGGCTGCCCCCACTAGCCACCAGGGAGCAAGAAACAGGTGAGGGGGGGACAGAATAACAAGGGGGGGGGGGGGGCAGAGAGAAACAAGGGGAGGGAAGGGGGGAAGAGACAGACACAAGGGGAGCGAGGGGGGAGCCAAAGGGAGGGTGAGAGAGAGACAACACTAAGGGGGGGAGAGCGACAAATCTGGGGGCAAGGGAAAGAGAGAGGCAGCATTGTCACATAAAAGGAAATAAAAACAAGATTTTTTTATATCATAATTTTTTATTTAAAAAGCAATTTACATGTGAATATATACTAGACATGTGCATTCGTTTTTCGGACGAATGCATTTTCGTCCGAAAATTGCATTTTCGTCCATTCGCCCGAAAAACGAAGAACGAAAATGCTAAGCTAACTAAAGCCGAATGAACGAATGGTTAATAAAGGAAAATCATTCGTTCATTCGTCCATTCGTAGTACTATTGCATTCTATAAGCCGAAATAGAGTCGGTTTATAGAATACAATAGCATTTAACTATACGGAGACAGAGTCTCCATTCATAAAATTATGAATGGAGACTTTGTCTCCGTATAGTTAAATGCCCACAGCCTATAAACCGAACGTTCGGTTTATAGGCTGTGGGCATTTAACTATACGGAGACAGAGTCTCCATTCATAAAATTATAAATGGAGACTTTGTCTCCGTATAGTTAAAAGCCGGCATTTAACTATACAGAGACAGAGTCTCCATTCATAAAATTATGAATGGAGACTTTGTCTCCGTGTAGTAAAATGCCCACAGCCTATAAACCGAACGTTCGGTTTATAGGCTGTCGGCTTATGGAATACATGTATTCCTATTGCTATTCTATAAACCGAACTTTCGGTTTATAGAATAGCCATAGGATTACATGTATTACATAAGCCGAAAGTCTATAAACCGATCGTTCGGTTTATGGACTTTCGGCATTTTACTACACGGAGACAAAGTCTCCATTCATAATTTTATGAATGGAGACTCTGTCTCTGTATAGTTAAATGCCGACAGCCTATAAACCGAACGACTTTCGGTTTATAGACTTTCGGCTTATGTACTACATGTAATCCTATGGCTATTCTATAAACCGAAAGTCGTTCGGTTTATAGTTTAGCAATAGCATTACATGTATTCTATAAACCGAACGTCGTTCGTTTTAAAGACTTTCGGCTTATAGAATACTATTGGCTTTCTATAAACCGAACTAGAGTCGAGTCCCCATTCATAAGAAATTCTTATGAATGAGGAGGGACTCTAGTTAGGTTTATAGAATGCCAATAGTATTCTATAAGCCGAAAGTCTTTAAAACGAACGACGTTCGGTTTATAGAATGCATGTAATGCTATTGCTGTTCTATAAGCCGAATGTCTTTCGGCTTATAGAACAGCAATAGCATTACATGTATTCTATAAACCGAACGTCGTTTGTTTTAAAGACTTTCGGCTTATAGAATACATGCTGCTATTGGTTGTCTATAAACCGAAAGAGTCCCCATTCATACGAATAGGTCAATTGACCTATTCGTATGAATGGGAACTCAATTTCGGTTTATAGGAAGCTAATAGCATTACATGCATTCCATAAACCGAAAGTCATTCATGTCGGTTTATGGAATGTGTAGTACAATGCTATTGGTATTGTAAACCGACTCTATTTCGGTTTAGAATGCCAATAGCACGAATGGACGAATGGACGAATGAACGAATGATTTTCGTTTATTAACCATTCGTTCATTCGGATTTTGTTAGTTAAAATTTTCGTTATTCGTTTTTCGGACGAATGGACGAAAATGCTATTTTCGTCCGAAAATGCATTCGTCCGAAAACGAATGCACATGTCTAAAGAATATTGCAAAACGCGACTTCATTTAAAAGTCATAGTCAGATTCCACATTGTATTTATTATAATTATATATTTTTTTTTCTTTAAGCATCTGGATTAAACTTAGAAACGTAAACTGTGTCAGCAAATAAGAACCATTCGGCCCATAGGATTGCCTATAATTATTGTAGTTCAATCAATGCTAATATAAGTATATGGTTTGTCTCCAATATACAGTTATTACAATCAAACCATTTCTTTTTAAAACCCTTTGAGGCCAATGAAATCAAAATTGGAAAAAAATGCAATTTAGAAACATGTAATTTGTCGGCAGATAAGAACCGTTCAGCCCTTCTAGCCTGCCCAATTGTCTAAATACTTGAATTAGTCCCTGGCCTTAACATAAATATGAGATAACCTTATACCTTTCCCATGCGTGCTCAATCACCTTCACTGTATTAAATTCTACCACCACTGCTGAAAGCTTTTCCATGCATCCACTACCCTCTCAGTAAAGTAATACTTCCTCATATTACTTTTAAACATCTGCCTTTTGGTGGGTATCACCTGGGGAGCGCTTTATTCTTTTGTCCTAAGTATAAGCTGCTCCTCACATACTGGTTTAGATTCAATGCCAGCTTTTAAAACCAGCTAACGTTAAAGTTTTAAAATTCAACTGCAAAGGGAACCGCAGAAATATAGTGCATTAAAGCCCTCTTACTGTGGGAAGGGAATAACATAAATCGCAGTTATTCCCTATTTCCCATTAAAAGTAAGCTCGGGGGCTGGCACTATGCTCAAGCCCCATATAAAATGAAATACATAGCCACCCTCCACATTATGCCAGGGTCTGGCCAAATTCCCTGGCTAGAAAAAAATAAAATTAAGTCCCTACCGACCCCCTACCTTGCCCAATCTAAAAAAAAAAGAGAGGACTCCCCCCCCCAACATTTGTTTTACAGGTTAACCCTTTTAGTGCTGTGGGGAGCACTGTTTGTGTTCCCTACAGCACTGGAAGGGTTAAAATGTGCGAATATTGGCCGCGTTAAGTGATTATGGATCCCTGCTTGTGTGGTTATTACACAGACAGAACAGTGTTTCCATGGTGTTTTTGTTTTTGCTCCTCTAAACCTTCATAGAAAGCATTGAGGTTTTTAGGTGCTTTGGTGATTTATTGAACAGGTTCGGTAATAATATTACCGCACCCCATTAGCGGCAGACATTGAGTAAAAAAAATGCTAACGGCACTTTTTTTTCAAAAAAAAACGTGAAGGATTGGCTCTACCCCATTATCCGTATATTTTTATAGATCCTATTTGGGGTTTATATACTTTTTTTTTTTTTTTGATTAACCAGTTTGCTTATTGGTAGTGGTGTATA
Organism: Pelodytes ibericus; assembly: GCA_036172795.1. Taxonomy (NCBI): domain Eukaryota; kingdom Metazoa; phylum Chordata; class Amphibia; order Anura; family Pelodytidae; genus Pelodytes; species Pelodytes ibericus. The sequence goes on from CM069862.1 coordinate 197,700,820, forward strand.
TTTGTAAAAAATAAAGCTGTGTCATCCTTTTACTAATTATATCCAAACACAAGGTCTTTTACAAAACCCCATAGGTTTAGCAACCGTAAGATATTTGGTTGGACAATGGAGATCACATGGTGACCCCAATAAAGAAATCCATATTGACCCATAATTCATCTACCCAGTGCCACAAAGATCAGACTGAATCTGTTTATTGTCCGATTATCTGTAATTTACTGGCCCTGACTCCTATCTCTACAGGTCGGAGTGAAGGTTGTATACCCCCCTTCCCCGCCGGATATCTCTCACACCTGACCCACTGCGTTCTTCCAGATTTATATATCCCTGCCACATCTTTCTAAGAAAGTAAAATTGCAAAGTGATCCCTAAACAAATTGACTTTATCGTTTTTTTTTTTCCGGGCGGGTAATTTCCGGGGAAAAAGGCCACTTTACTTGTAATGGCTGGCTTCTGTCAACCTTGTCTATATTAATAACTGTAATATTTTGCCTTTTTTTTTTTTAATGCAATGCAATGCCACAGGTATAAATCTGGTGGCAGTAACGTTTTGTCTTAGAAGGTCAATGACAGGTTTATTTCTGATAAAATAACTATGGTTTTTTAAGTACACTGGATAGGTCACTGTAACCCACGCTTGGGAGTCTGCTGTTCGCTCTGTGGTTGGCAGTAGCAGCCTGTTATATGGGTTTTAAATCCCCAAGAAAAATGGCTTCATAAAAGTTTATGACCATGCAGTGTGCTGCACACCTGCCCACTCCCATCCTCTGCTTTAAGGACATCCACAAGGGCTGAATATATTATTTTATGAAACAGCATCTTGTTTGTTAATTGCTACAAATAAAAGACTGCGCTAACCCCTGCAATCCCCTCCCCCCCCCCCGCCGCCTATTTAATTGCCTGTAGGCCCTATTGTTTATCTTTTTATTTTTCTGATCTCAATGCAGCAATACCAGGATGGATTCCACGTCACATCTACACAGCGCAGGGCGTGTGTCACATATCGCTTCTCTGGAAGTGTTAATTGTGGACATAATATTTATTTTCTAGTGATAAACGTCTCCATAGGACTGACCGGCACATACAGTACATCTAGGAATGGGAAAGGCCAAAAACCTGTGGCAAGACACTTGGACTTGTCAAATAATCTTACTTGCTTTTACTTATTAACCTTTTAAGAACTAACATTCCATGTCCGTCTGTCCCTAGACTGCGGTCACTGAGGGTGGTAGGACTATAGTGACTTGAACTGCACTTAGAGGGACACTCCCACCCAAAAAATGAAAAGGTTTAATTAAAAAAAAAAAAAAAAAATTATCGCTGATTTCAGATATGTCTTTTGTTTTTGTTATGTGACTGTATTTAATAAAATATGTCACTAAACAAGTGTGACTGGGCTCTGCCATTTTGAGAAAAATAGTGTTTTTGGGTGCCACCCCATCAGTGGTGTATCTTGATTTTGTGCTGCCCTAGGCAGACAAAATCCGGGCACCCCCCTACCCAAGCTGCACACCCACCTTACACACCTAAGACATGCCCCATCACCTCCATTTCATGACCCCACATCACACATAACATTCAGACTCACATCAAGCTCATACACACACTCCTACTCCCATCACACTCAGTCACACACACTGACTCCCATCACACACACTCTGACTCCCATCACACTCAGTCACACACACTGTCTCCCATCACACACACTCTGACTCCCATCACACTCAGTCACACACACTGTCTCCCATCACACACACTCTGACTCCCATCACACTCAGTCACACACACTGACTCCCATCACACTCAGTCACACACACTGTCTCCCATCACACACACACTGTCTCCCATCACACACACTTACCTTTCCCTGGTGGCTAGTGGCAGGCAGCATGGTCCCTCCATGCTGCCTGTTCGGCTCCCCGGCGATTGTGCCGACAGGTCACGTGACCGGGTGCGCGTATGACGTCAGTGTGCCCGTCACGTGACTATCGGCACTTCCGTGTCACACTGCACGGGGAGCCGAACAGGCATCACGGAGGTTTCTCTGTGCTGCCTGTTCGGCTCCCCGTGCAGCCTGGCAGGCAGAGCGATGGTGAGGGGGGATCTTCCGATCCCCTCTCACCTCCGTCTCTGCCTGCAAGCACGGTCTTTTTTTTTTTTTTTTAAGGGCAGGGTTGTTTTTTTTTTACATTTTTTTTTTTTTTACATTTTTTTTTTCAGTGCTGGGGGGCACTGCCGCCCCACAAAATTTGCCGCCCTAGGCATCCAGATTTCTGATCATAGACTTGCATTGAATGGGAAGGTAATATAACTATTACATCACAAGGGGGCGGAGTTATGATCCTGTTTGATCAGGTTAATTTCCTCTCTTTGTGTTGGAAGGAAGGTAAAAAAAAAATGTGTACACAGCCACCTAGTCCTGCCCACTATGATACACAGGAGCCAGTAAGAGAGCAGGGGAGTATCTTATGACATCATCATGCAGGTTTTGACCACAGTTGTAAAGTGAGACTGACTGGATGATTTTGGACGATGTCGGATCATGGGAAATATTCACAAAATGGAGCCAGGAGGTAAACGTCTAATTTTAAATGCAATTAATTCAATCCTAGAAAAAAAAAAAATAGTGGCATGTGATGTATATATGTGTTTGTTTTAAATCACCAGGTTATCCAGTTACATCTTATGTAAGTTTTAGTATCCCTTTAAAGGCTGCATGCTCTGGACCTCACTGAATTAGATTAATAATAGATGTTATTAGTACCCACCTGGATGGTACTTCTCGACCCAGGGAGGATTCAACGAACAAGTGCTACAGTCAGAGAAATTACCAGCTGAGCATCTCCCTGGAGTTATTAAAATTGTGATTAAGAAGTGGCAAGCTGTATTTCTTTTAGCATTGGCAACTGATAGGTTAAAACCTTGCATTCTCTAATCAGGTATATTGCCAACTTGTTTCTTGTCCCCGGCACACGTATTTGGGATATGTATATACTCCTCTTTCATAATGCTAATTCACTTTGGAATAACACTCTTCATGACATCAGCCAAACACCAAGTATCAGAACATTGTGATCCATCAACACCGTGTCTGTCTCCAGCAATTCCTACGTAAGAGGCGATAGTTTTGACAAGCAAGGGTCTCACAGGAAAGGGGTGTAAAAATAATTTATGTTTAACAATAGGTGCAGGATAAAAAGAATGCGAGATCAAGCTGGGGTATTGGATAAAGCAGTGAAGGAATGAGACTCCGTGCTGTTTATAGCTTAAAAAAGAAAAATATTAACACCCCATTTTCCTGATTTACCGGTTCCGTGACTTAAAGCCTACATATTGTGTCTCAGTCCAAAGAGGTCATTAAAAAAAAAAAACAGAACGAGTTAATGCACATTTCTGATGGTTTTAGAGAGAGAAATGGGGGTGCGGGTGCTTGGGAGGAGCATGTTGCCTCTAGGGGCATCAAGCAACAGAGCGATGGAAGTGGTTTCTGATCACTTCCGTAGCTCTTGCCGGATCCGGGCCAGCGTCATAGTGAAAGGAGCATGCTTCGCTCCAATATGGCACCCGTGGTCAACCCCATGGGGTGATTGCGATGCCCCGGGTGGGCAAATTTCTGTGCAGCATCGAGGCATCCATAGCAACACCGGCAAAACGTGGTGATTGTTGATTGCTGACTATGCGAGTCTTAGTGCAGGACGTAACAGGTACATCCATTTTAACATATTTTTCATGACATACCTGGTACGTCCATTGTCAGTAAGGGGTTAACTCAACTGTATTCAACCAAAACTACACACCGGTTGGGCTAATGAGAATAAGAGTAGTTAAGTGATTTGGGCCTTCCACTCTATTATTAATTATAACAGATCCCTAATCTGTATAATTAATTATACAGATTAAATTGTCAGATGCCCCCCCCCCCCCAAATCATCACCAAACAAAACACCAGTCGCGTCACAATAGTGTACTTCTTCTCTTGCACACGTGGAAAGCAGTGTAAAATAGACTATTCAGATAATAATGGTGCCCTTAGTATGTCAATCTGCGTACCCTATGTATCCATGCATATATAGATAGAATACAACTGTATGGTAAGTAACAGCAGTATCTCCAGACGTAGGAGTATAGATGTAACATGAAAAAGAGAAACACATTATAGTGCAATCACATTTATAGAGTTGGAGGCAGATGATAATATTCAGGTATACTGTATGTCAAGAACCACAGTGACTCAGCGTGAAAGAACCAGAACTGTGTCCCCCTGAAGTGTATATCATATGTGCCCAATGTTTTTCCTGGTTCCCGACTCCAACCTCCCAAGTAGCGACCCCATTCCCACAGGACAGACCTAGACACTACGGAGCCTGTCGCTCAGCCACCCATTGGTTTGTTTAAAACTCCCGCCCCCAACTTCGCTCAAATAGGGATTGGCTGGTGAGTTGAAGGGCCGAGCAGCTCTCACTCATTTTGGTCAATGATTCCCCGGTGGCAAAGTACTTAGCACAAGATCAATCTTCTTATGCTCTTTACACCTGGAAAATACAAATGAACAAAAAAACCTAGTGCAGTATATATTTGAAAAAGTATCAGATCGGTTTGCAGATATAGTGATATGGTAATACACTCATAACCTAGGAGCGTGGAATTCACACGTGGGATAAAGTTTTCTTGCTCCCACTCTCCGGAATTTTGTTTGCAGTTGTCTGTGTCTGCACAGATCCTATTGGTCGCTCTGGTTCACTGGGAAATGGTAGGCACCCATTTCATTGGCCAGGTGTTTAAAGGTCCCTTAAGTCAAAAGGATTAAAGGGACCTAGTTCCACCCCTCTCACACGATTGGCCGCTACTTTTCACTAGTGTGTTTTCATTGGTTCCCCCCATCCCTGGCGCCAGATTTAATTGTATTAACCATTGTATTGAAGTTAATCCTGTTATGAGTGTATTGTCATTCAGCCGTAACTTTGCCAGAAGAGCACATGCGTGAGGGACACACATCACCTCACGCCCTCTTCGGATACAGGTAAAGTATAAGCGTATTACTTATTATTGTTACTTATTAGCTTAGCAATCACTGTATAGTTGGCAAAACTCCTATCAGTGACATGCTACGCTAGTAAGTGGAAGTCAGACACGGGGGACAGAGGGGTTGTGATCGTGACGGCATACTTCATATCGGATTTTATTCTACTTGCTGCTATTCTATCTCATAAGATCCATATTTTTTTTTTAATGATACTGTTTACAACATAGAAACATAGAAACATAGAATGTGTCGGCAGATAAGAACCATTCGGCCCATCTAGTCTGCCAAATTTGTTTTGAGTACTTTTATTAGTCCCCCGTTCCCGGTCTTATAGCTAGGATAGCCTTGTGTCCATTCCACGCATACTCACCATTTGTTTTCCTGTTTATCATCCCTTCCCTTTGCTGAGGGTGGGTTTCTTGGGAGACTGCTGGGAACATAAAGACCAAATAAGAGATGCCTGATTATCCAGTATTCTCGTGAGTGCATTACCTGGATTATTTTATCATCTGCCTCCAACTCTATCACTGTGATTGCACTATAGTGCGTTTTTCTTTTTCATGTTACATCTGGAGATACTGCTGTTACTTAGTATAAGGCTGTAATCTATCTACATATGCGTATGGTACACAGGTTGACACACTAAGCGCTATATTATTATTTGTATTGTCTTGCTGATCTGTCTTTAATGGAAAGAGGAAAAAACTGTATTCACAGGAGAATCCACTGGGCTTCAACTGAGACCAGAGCAAAATAATCCAGCTCTGAAGGGATGTTGTCCAGGTAGTGCTTCCAAACAGGTGCCTCCCAAATATGCCGACCCAGCACAGCACAAATAGGAAGATGAATGAAAAGCAAATGGGAATGGCACTCTGAATGAGTGTGAAAAACTAATTTAATGGCAGAAAAAATAATATAAAGTAAATACAGCAAAGTAGTGGGAAAAAGACTTGACGCATTTCGCGTGACTAGCACGCTTAATCATAAGTCTGTCTTTGCCTGATCTAGGGTGTTGTATAATATAATATTAAATATGATTTTTAGTCTTACTGTGGGTTGTTCTAATGCCGGGTCTGTAGATCTAGCAAATCACTCACATATATACAGAGCAGTTTGAGCTCATATATACCTTCATGTAATAAGAACAAGTAATTGTACAGCATGCAAGCAGGCTTTGCCATTCATTAGAGCTCTTATGCTGGTATTGTTACCACTAAAGTTCTACATCTGATGCATGCATTCATTTCTCAGCTTTATTAAGCCCCCATTACTGGTTAATGCCACATACCTTTGTTTATCTCTGAGTCTGGATACTGACCTTTAACATAGCAAGAGACTAATTAGGAGCGAGCGCCATTAAGCTCATTGCCTGTAGGTTTTTAGATGGCTCCAGGGTGTCTCAGGAGATAGCCCAGAGACAATAGGACAATGGGCTATGGCCTGAGACATCCTGGCAAGTTGGGGTTTATCAGTAATTCAATTAAGGGTTCAAGGGAGGGGATCTTAATTAGGGTCAGGAAGGTTATCAGTAGGAGGGGAATAGTGGGGGGAGTTAGGGTAATCAGGCAGGGCTATTTCAGCTGTAATTTGTGGAGTGAATCATTCTAATGCTTGTTCTCTTTTGTTTCCCACCCTCCCATCCCGAGGCAAGCACATCGGTGGGCGACCGTAAGCGCCAAGAAGTCATCACTTCGAAAATTAAAGCAGAAAGCTTGCTTGTCTCGCAGCGGGATCCAGGGACTTGTCTGACTGCCAGTTCATGGAGTCAAGAAGGAATTTTTCACCCACTTGGGAGCAGATTGGCTGAGCTTCTATAGGGGTTTTTTCGCCTTCTTCTGGATCTTTGCTGGCATTTTTTATGGGGTGCGGAGTGGTGGAGGGGGGGGGGTCCCGTCTTGCGGTAATGCGGCACTCACTACTTCTGGGGATAACAAAAACACCCTGCAGGTTGAGATGGGCGCGATTTGGGTATTGACGTATGGTCGGGCCCATGCGGAGGAAGCGTAGCCAGCCGGTTGGTTGTGGATACAAAGGCGGGAACCGATTGTGTGGTCGGGCCCGCCGCTGGGGCACGGTTATGGCTACTGCAGAACGCAAAAACATGTTGGGCACGTGAGTTGGGGGGCTCACGGGGCTCCAGGAAGGGGGTGGGGCTCAAGGTCAGCTGGCTATCCTGGCCGCCCCGGGATACCCCAGTTTCAGTAGAAGGCGGCGCGGTGATGATGGACCGGCCGTCACGTGCGCTGCAGGCAGGCGGGGCTCAGCGCATCTCCAGGGGGTAGGGGTGCCGCATTTGGTTTGGGGACTCCTCCCTTTTTAACGTTGTTATAAATAAATGACTTCTATTTGCCACCATATGCAAGTCTCCTGGTTTCATTCATGTGTTGTAAGGGGTTGATAAGGGTTAATTTTTTCCATCGGGAAACCGATAGGGCGTGGGAGCTTAACAATATGGAGTCTATAAAACATAACTACTGATTCTTTTATAGAGGCTAATAACTAGTAATGCTTGTTTTCCATTACTCTGGTGGAAGGAGAGGAAAAGCCTAAAATCCATGTTAGATTTTTACAGTATAGTGTAATGTAATATGAGTTTATACAGTGTCAGTTATTTTTTTTTTACCATAACCTATACACTTCATGCAAAATGACTTTCTGTGTGTCATCCTCTTACCCATGATTAGTATGCAGTGAATTTGCAGAGAAAGCAGCACCCTCTAGTGGGTATTGTGATATTGCAGGTGTAGCCAAGCCTGTTCAAAAATGTTTTCACTGAAAGGCTTTGTTCTTAAATATTCTATACTGTGACCAAAACATGGCAATTTGTACCAAGAATAATAATAATAGAGAAAAACCTTATGTTCATAATTCACATTCAGCTACCCCATCCCCTGTTCACCTGTACTTACAGCAATCTGGTATTTACACCAATGCAGTCTATCGACCAGACAAAAAGGATAAAAAAGAAAAAATCCACGTGCACAGCCATGTATCTAACTATATAATGCGCTAGTAAATCCACGTGCACAGCCATGTATCTAACTATATAATGCGCTAGTAAATCCACGTGCACAGCCATGTATCTAACTATATAATGCGCTAGTAAATCCACGTGCACAGCCATGTATCTAACTATATAATGCGCTAGTAAATCCACGTGCACAGCCATGTATCTCACTATATAATGCTCTAGGAAATCCACGTGCACAGCCATGGATCTCACTATATAATGCTCTAGGAAATCCACGTGCACAGCCATGAATCTAACTATATAATGCTCTAGGAAATCCACTTGCACAGCCATGTATCTCACTATATAATGCTCTAGGAAATCCAAGTGCACAGCCATGAATCTAACTATATAATGCTCTAGGAAATCCATGTGCACAGCCATGTATCTAACTATATAATGCGCTAGTAAATCCACGTTCACAGCCATGTATCTAACTATATAATGCGCTAGTAAATCCACGTGCACAGCCATGTATCTAACTATATAATGCTCTAGTAAATCCACGTGCACAGCCATGTATCTAACTATATTATGCTCTAGGAAATCCACGTGCACAGCCATGTATCTAACTATATAATGCGCTAGGAAATCCACGTGCACAGCCATGTATCTAACTATATAATTCTCTAGGAAATCCACGTGCACAGCCATGTATCTAACTATATAATGCTCTAGTAAATCCACGTGCAAAGCCATGTATCTAACTATATAATGCGCTAGGCAATCCACCTGCACAGCCATGTATCTAACTATATAATGCGCTAGGCAATCCACGTGCACAGCCATGTATCTAACTATATAATGCGCTAGTAAATCCACGTGCAAAGCCATGTATCTAACTATATAATGCTCTAGGAAATCCACGTGCACAGCCATGTATCTAACTATATAATGCTCTAGGAAATCCACGTGCACAGCCATGTATCTAACTATATAATGCTCTAGGAAATCCACGTGCACAGCCATGTCTCTAACTATATAATGCTCTAGGAAATCCACGTGCACAGCCATGTATCTAACTATATAATGCGCTAGTAAATCCACATGCACAGCCATGTATCTAACTATATAATGATCTAGTAAATCCACGTGCACAGCCATGCATCTAACTATATAATGCGCTAGGCAATCCACGTGCACAGCCATGCATCTAACTATATAATACGCTAGTAAATCCACGTGCACAGCCATGTATCTCACTAAATAATGCTCTAGTAAATCCACGTGCACAGCCATGTATCTAACTATATAATGCGCTAGTAAATCCACGTGCACAGCCATGTATCTAACTATATAATGCGCTAGTAAATCCACGTGCACAGCCATGTATCTAACTATATAATGTGCTAGTAAATCCACGTGCACAGCCATGTATCTAACTATATAATGTGCTAGGAAATCCACGTGCACAGCCATGTATCTAACTATATAATGCGCTAGGAAATCCACGTGCACAGCCATTTATCTCACTATATTATGCTCTAGTAAATCCACTGACAGCTTGGGGGGGGGGTATTATGCGTTAGTATAAATCCACTGACCGCTTGGGTGGTATTATGCGTTAGTATAAATCCACTGACAGCTTGGGGGGTATTATGCATTAGTATTAATACACTGACAGCTTGGGGGGTATTCTGCGTTAGTATAAATCCACTGACAGCTTGGGGGGGGGGTATTATGCGTTAGTATAAATCCACTGACAGCTTGGGGGGGGGGGTATTATGCGTTAGTATAAATCCACTGACAGCTTGAGGGGTATTATGCGTTAGTATAAATCCACTGACAGCTTGAGGGGTATTCTGCGTTAGTATAAATCCACTGACAGCTTGGGGGGGGGTACTAAAGAAGACTCGTTGCTGTAATCAATACGTGGATACTAATTAGACAATAACAAATAATAAAGCACACAAACAAGCACACAGGTAAAGTTCACTCTATACCAACAATAGGCCGCCAGACTCAGATGTTCAAACACGTTAATTATTGGTTTCCTTTAAGTAGAGCTTCCTTTTGACATCCCGCGTACCAACAAGCAGATAATTACAAGAGAAGCGGGGCCAAGTAATGACCCTCCACGGCACGCCAACAGGAGATACTGAGCAGCACTGAGCAGCTAGCGTCTCAGTATAGGTCCCAGGATCTAATTTCCATGTTATATTTATGAATAAACAGATAATTGGATTAGCATTTACTGCCATGCCTGTCTGCTGAACAACAGTTATAATGACCAGAGAAATATAACAACGGGTAAATTCACACCACTGATATGTTATTATTATTAACTCCATCACTTTGAGGACTGACTCACAATAAATCAGCTCTTATTATTTCAAGTAATGAGAAGTGTATGTATGTGATGGCTTCACAGAGCCAGGGCTCCTAAAATCCCTACTGCTGGCTCCTAGCCTTTTGGGATTTTTTTGCATAGATCTTTATGGAAGTGGCATTTCCCAGACTCCTCGGCTGGACTCCTGGATTGGTCAGTATTGCTCCTAAATGGTAATAGTCCACATGTGTCAAAAAGGCTGCATCATCTCAAGCTACATCCATGAACATGACAGAGGGACCTCATCTTTAAAAGTCGCCAATGCTCTGCTGATTCCTTAGCTGAAGTTTCCGAACTCCCACTGACATTAATATCAGCACAAAAACTGTGCGGCGGGAGCTTCATGGAATGGGTTTCCATGGCCGAGCAGCTGCATGCAAGCCTCACATCACCAAGTACAATGCCAAGCGTCGGATCGAGTGGTGTAAAGCATGCCGCCACTCGACTCTGGTTCTGCGGCTTGACGAATCACACTTCACTGTTTGGCAGTCCGATGGGCGAGTTTAGGTTTGGTGGATGCCAGGGGAACATTACTTGCCTGACTGCAATGTGCAACCTGTAAATTTTGGCGGAGGAGCGATAATGGTATGGGGGGCTGTTTTTCAGGAGTTGGACAAGGTCCCTTACTTCCAAGGAAGGGAAATATTAATGTTTCAGCATACCAAGACATTTTGGACAATGCTATGCTTCCATCTGGGGGAAGGCCCTTATCTATTCCAGCAGGACTGTGCCCAGGTCCACATACCAAGGTGCATTAAGACATGGTTGGATGAATTTTGATTTGGAAGATCTTGACACACAGAGCCCTGACCTTAACCTTATCTACCCCAACCTCATAGTTGGTGTAATGGTCAAGTGTCGCAATTCTTTTGTCCTTGGCAAATGGCAGGAGCCAGGGCACCTATAATCTCTACTGCTGGCTCCTAACTATTGATTGTTTTGAACAGAATGCTATTGAAGTATCTTTTTTCCAGACCCCTAGGCTGGCCCCTGAGTTGGTCTGTTTGGCTTCTGAACCATACATATGCCTATATATTTTGCTGCTGCATTCATTAATGGCTGCCATGGTTTCACCTCATGGATTCATGTTAATAACCATGGTTATTCGCTTTCCATTTGACCATCTTCACCTTACGATTAACCCACACCCAAACCTCTTTTAGTAATTAAGGCATAAATGTTGGCAGGAGGAGATGAGGTGTAGAAATGTTCACATTGAAGTAGCAGACGGCAATCCATTATCTGCACGAAGGTCTAAATTAGAGCATGAAATCAGGGATTTAATGTCAAGAATTGTGTTTCATCTTCTTACAGGTTTTTAAATTAAACCACATCGTGTATCCGCTTACATAGAAGCATTTTTATGGACTCTCTGTATATTAATATCTTGCAGAAGTTGCTGTTCTCTCCTTCGTACTCTTGACTAAATCTCTCACCTCATTAGCTGTTGTGAAGGATTGTGGGATGCCACTAATGGGGGTGACCAGAACACACTCTCTGATATGAAGAGAAGGTAAGTCTTAGTATTATTTTATGGTACAATTTATTAAAGCACCATTAAACTCCTTTTTAACCCTTGCTTCCTAGAAGTATCTCCCAATTAAACCTGCCATGCATCTTATTATATAGATACGGGTATACCCTCTGCCAGTCTGGTGGCTAGCGTGGCTAGCGACAGTGTCAGCGCACTGACAACCAATCAGAGCAAGGGCTCAGCCCGCTCATTTGAAGTTAATACCTTGAAAATCAAGGCCCCCTCTGCTGATCCAGTGTAAAAACGAGGGTCTGTTTCTTCCATAGCAGAGAGAGCCAGTCGCCAACCACATCGGACTGCCTTCTTCCCAGGGCAGAATGGCAGCTGCCGGTCAGAGAATAAACTGTCCTGTACCATAAAAAGTACAAACCAGTTTATCCTCAGACTAAAGAAAGCTGTTTTTTTCACTTGTGCTTCCAATTAGTCGTCCTTAAGTGTTTTTTGTTTTTTTTAGTAAAGTTTTTTTTAGTAAACTAATTTTAATTGATTTTCAAGGTATTAAACAATAGACATGTGCATTCGTTTTCGGACGAATGCATTTTCGGACGAAAATAGCATTTTCGTCCATTCGTCCGAAAAACGAATAACGAAAATTTTAACTAACAAAATCCGAATGAAAGAATGGTTAATAAACGAAAATCATTCGTTCATTCGTCCATTCGTCCATTCGTGCTATTGGCATTCTAAACCGAAATAGAGTCGGTTTACAATACCAATAGCATTGTACTACATTCCATAAACCGACATGAATGACTTTCGGTTTATAGAATGCATGTAATGCTATTAGCTTCCTATAAACCGAAATTGAGTTCCCATTCATACGAATAGGTCAATTGACCTATTCGTATGAATGGGGACTCTTTCGGTTTATAGAAAGCCAATAGCAGCATGTATTCTATAAGCCGAAAGTCTTTAAAACAAACGACGTTCGGTTTATAGAATACATGTAATGCTATTGCTGTTCTATAAGCCGAAAGACATTCGGCTTATAGAACAGCAATAGCATTACATGCATTCTATAAACCGAACGTCGTTCGTTTTAAAGACTTTCGGCTTATAGAATACTATTGGCATTCTATAAACCTAACTAGAGTCCCTCCTCATTCATAAGAATTTCTTATGAATGGGGACTCGACTCTAGTTCGGTTTATAGAAAGCCAATAGTATTCTATAAGCCGAAAGTCTTTAAAACGAACGACGTTCGGTTTATAGAATACATGTAATGCTATTGCTAAACTATAAACCGAACGACTTTCGGTTTATAGAATAGCCATAGGATTACATGTAGTACATAAGCCGAAAGTCTATAAACCGAAAGTCGTTCGGTTTATAGGCTGTCGGCATTTAACTATACAGAGACAGAGTCTCCATTCATAAAATTATGAATGGAGACTTTGTCTCCGTGTAGTAAAATGCCGAAAGTCTATAAACCGAACGATCGGTTTATAGACTTTCGGCTTATGTAATACATGTAATCCTATGGCTATTCTATAAACCGAAAGTTCGGTTTATAGAATAGCAATAGGAAGACATGTATTCCATAAGCCGACAGCCTATAAACCGAACGTTCGGTTTATAGGCTGTGGGCATTTTACTACACGGAGACAAAGTCTCCATTCATAATTTTATGAATGGAGACTCTGTCTCTGTATAGTTAAATGCCGGCTTTTAACTATACGGAGACAAAGTCTCCATTTATAATTTTATGAATGGAGACTCTGTCTCTGTATAGTTAAATGCCGGCTTTTAACTATACGGAGACAAAGTCTCCATTTATAATTTTATGAATGGAGACTCTGTCTCCGTATAGTTAAATGCTATTGTATTCTATAAACCGACTCTATTTCGGCTTATAGAATGCAATAGTACTACGAATGGACGAATGAACGAATGATTTTCCTTTATTAACCATTCGTTCATCCGGCTTTAGTTAGCTTAGCATTTTCGTTCTTCGTTTTTCGGGCGAATGGACGAAAATGCAATTTTCGGACGAAAATGCATTCGTCCGAAAACGAATGCACATGTCTAGTATATATTCACATGTAAATTGCTTTTTAAATAAAAAATTATGATATAAAAAAATCTTGTTTTTATTTCCTTTTATGTGACAATGCTGCCTCTCTCTTTCCCTTGCCCCCAGATTTGTCGCTCTCCCCCCCTTAGTGTTGTCTCTCTCTCACCCTCCCTTTGGCTCCCCCCTCGCTCCCCTTGTGTCTGTCTCTTCCCCCCTTCCCTCCCCTTGTTTCTCTCTGCCCCCCCCCCCTTGTTATTCTGTCCCCCCCTCACCTGTTTCTTGCTCCCTGGTGGCTAGTGGGGGCAGCCGGGGGATGTATGCACTATACATAATAGACGGAAGTGTCGGGCAGCATGGAGGTTGTCTGCACGATTCGTGCAGACATCCCCCAGCTGCCCGATTCTCCCTGGTGGCTAGCGAGGGAGCGGAGGATGTCTGCGCGATGAGCGAGACCTCTCCTGCTGCCGCCCGGCATGACCGCCGGGACTTCTATGATGAAGCTGGGTACTTCCGGCTTCCTCATAAAAGTCCTGGCTGTCGTTCCGGGCGGCAGCAGGGGAGGTCTCGCTCATCGCGCAGACATCCACCGCTGCCTCGCTAGCCACCAGGGAGAATCGGGCAGCTGGGGGATGTCTGCACGAATCGTGCAGACAACCTCCATGCTGCCCGACACTTCCGTCTATTATGTATAGTGCATACATCCCCCGGCTGCCCCCACTAGCCACCAGGGAGCAAGAAACAGGTGAGGGGGGGACAGAATAACAAGGGGGGGGGGGCAGAGAGAAACAAGGGGAGGGAAGGGGGGAAGAGACAGACACAAGGGGAGCGAGGGGGGAGCCAAAGGGAGGGTGAGAGAGAGACAACACTAAGGGGGGGAGAGCGACAAATCTGGGGGCAAGGGAAAGAGAGAGGCAGCTTTGTCACATAAAAGGAAATAAAAACAAGATTTTATTTATATCATAATTTTTTATTAAAAAAGCAATTTACATGTGAATATATACTAGACATGTGCATTCGTTTTCGGACTAATGCATTTTCGTCCGAAAATTGCATTTTCGTCCATTCGCCCGAAAAACGAAGAACGAAAATGCTAAGCTAACTAAAGCCGAATGAACGAATGGTTAATAAAGGAAAATCATTCGTTCATTCGTCCATTCGTAGTACTATTGCATTCTATAAGCCGAAATAGAGTCGGTTTATAGAATACAATAGCATTTAACTATACGGAGACAGTCTCCATTCATAAAATTATGAATGGAGACTTTGTCTCCGTATAGTTAAATGCCCACAGCCTATAAACCGAACGTTCGGTTTATAGGCTGTGGGCATTTAACTATACGGAGACAGAGTCTCCATTCATAAAATTATAAATGGAGACTTTGTCTCCGTATAGTTAAAAGCCGGTGTTCTGACAAATTTCTGGAGCAAATTCTCCTGCGCAATCGCAGGAGAATTTGCTCACTGCGCATGCGCATAAAGTTACAGCTGATAACTCAGCTGTAACTTTGTGACCACCGCGCATGCGCCAGCTGCGCAACCCACCTCCCGCCCCCTCACACCCGCCGCACACCCCTTCTTACCAGATCATCGACCACAGCGATACACAGCGCATGCGCACGCCTATCCAGCCGTTTGGGAATGCGCGCGTCCGTTGTTGTGTTCTTAAGGTGGTAAGTAACACGGGGCGTCGGGACATAAGGGGGCAAGCATCCTGGTGAGGGCTGCCTCATCTTGATGGGATTTGTGATCCTCCTGCTGTATTATTGATGCAGCAGGAGGATCACAAATCCCATCAAGATGAGGCAGCCCTCACCAGGATGCTTGCCCCCTTATGTCCCGACGCCCCGTGTTACTTACCACCTTAAGAACACAACAACGGACGCGCACATTCCCAAACGGCTGGATAGGCGTGCGCATGCGCTGTGTATCGCTGTGGTCGATGATCTGGTAAGAAGGGGTGTGCAGGGGGTGTGAGGGGGCGGGAGGTGGGTTGCGCAGCTGGCGCATGCGCGGTGGTCACAAAGTTACAGCTGAGTTATCAGCTGTAACTTTATGCGCATGCGCAGTGAGCAAATTCTCCTGCGATTGCGCAGGAGAATTTGCTCCAGAAATTTGTCAGAACACCGGCATTTAACTATACGGAGACAGAGTCTCCATTCATAAAATTATAAATGGAGACTTTGTCTCCGTATAGTTAAAAGCCGGCATTTAACTATACGGAGACAGAGTCTCCATTCATAAAATTATGAATGGAGACTTTGTCTCCGTGTAGTAAAATGCCCACAGCCTATAAACCGAACGTTCGGTTTATAGGCTGTCGGCTTATGGAATACATGTATTCCTATTGCTATTCTATAAACCGAACGTTCGGTTTATAGAATAGCCATAGGATTACATGTATTATATAAGCCGAAAGTCTATAAACGGATCGTTCGGTTTATAGGCTTTCGGCATTTTACTACACGGAGACAAAGTCTCCATTCATAATTTTATGAATGGAGACTCTGTCTCTGTATAGTTAAATGCCGACAGCCTATAAACCGAACGACTTTCGGTTTATAGACTTTCGGCTTATGCAATACATGTAATCCTATGGCTATTCTATAAACCGAAAGTCGTTCGGTTTATAGAATAGCAATAGGAATACATGTATTCCATAAGCCGACAGCCTATAAACCGAACGTTCGGTTTATAGGCTGTCGGCATTTTACTACACGGAGACAAAGTCTCCATTCATAATTTTATGAATGGAGACTCTGTCTCCGTGTAGTAAAATGCCGACAGCCTATAAACCGAACGTTCGGTTTATAGGCTGTCGGCTTATGGAATACATGTATTCCTATTGCTATTCTATAAACCGAACGACTTTCGGTTTATAGAATAGCAATAGGAATACATGTATTCCATAAGCCGACAGCCTATAAACCGAACGTTCGGTTTATAGGCTGTCGGCATTTTACTACACGGAGACAAAGTCTCCATTCATAATTTTATGAATGGAGACTCTGTCTCTTATTAGTTAAATGCCGACAGCCTATAAACCGAACGACTTTCGGTTTATAGACTTTCGGCTTATGTAATACATGTAAACCTATGGCTATTCTATAAACCGAAAGTCGTTCGGTTTATAGAATAGCCATAGGATTACATGTATTCCATAAGCCGAAAGTCTATAAACCGAAAGTCGTTCGGTTTATAGACTTTCGGCTTATAGAATACAATTAATACTATTGCCTTTCTATGAACCGAACGAGAGCCCCATTCATAAGAATTTCTTATGAATGGGGCTCTCGTTCGGTTTATAGAAAGCCAATAGTATTACATTGTATTCTATAAAACGAACGAAAAAAATTAACGAAACGAAAATAATTAACGAATTTCGTCTGAAACGAATGCACTAATGAACGAAATTCGTTTTAGACGAAATAAATAACATTTTCGTCCGAATGGACGAAAACGAAACGAAAATTTTAGTTTTGCACATGTCTATTAAACAATATATAGATACGCAGATGAAACAACAGGGGTAATGGTAATGGGACTGACATAGAAGCCCGAGATAACCATAAAAAGCCCCCCCAACAAGGACAGGAAACCACAGGGAATTCCAATATGTCACCGAAGTTGGCATCTTAATTTGCATGTCTGGGTTTAATTTGCATGTCTGGGTCAGTGAGCAGGTAGGTAGGTACACCTTATCAAGGGTGCAGAGCAGGCGAACAAGAGTGTTAATTGGTTAATGTGACCCTGAGGGGGGGGGGGGCAGGGCAATCTAACCCCCCCAGGGCCCAGGAGGACAGT
Organism: Pelodytes ibericus; assembly: GCA_036172795.1. Classification (NCBI taxonomy): domain Eukaryota; kingdom Metazoa; phylum Chordata; class Amphibia; order Anura; family Pelodytidae; genus Pelodytes; species Pelodytes ibericus. The sequence continues at coordinate 197,718,531 of CM069862.1, forward strand.
CGTATTTATGAGAGAGCTTGCTTTCTTTTCTTTTTGTCAATAAAAAGAGGTAAACTAAGAGGTCATTCTGTGTAATTGTTAATAAATTACCGACGTACCCCGAGATTTGTCTGGCATCGAGTTGACGTGTTTGCCTTGTATGTTGGTAACTGTGCGCAGCGCCACATGGTTTAATATTGGCGTCGAATAGATGAATGTTTTTACCTTCTAATGTTTCCATAGAAACCACTTGAGGACTTTTTTAATATTTTTTGTTCCCTTTCCATAATCCTTCACAAAACTCTTTTTTTTGTTTTATTGTGATTGCAGTGCACTAATTAGTCAAATACTTGTAATTACCTGCGTCGTGTGGCCGACACCCAGAACCTGGGGGGGGGGGGGGGGGGGGAACAAATGGTGGGTGTGTTGCTCTCTAAAAAGACAAACCTATACCGTCTAGAAGGCAAGGACTGCGTAGCCATCTTGGGCGTTTCAAGAGATAGATCTGACCTGTGGAATAGTTCAGGAAATAATCCCTTGGAATTGTGTTTCTGTGAAGCAGCTGTTATTACGAACAGTAAAAATGCGTGAGTGAGCAGACGTAGACTCCGCTGAGCCTGTGAGGGTACAGTGGCAGCCATCAGTGATGTGACACTGATAGACCTGCTCCAATCTGAATGACACAACATAAGCCAAATTAGCAGTATGGCTGCCGGCTTTTGTATTTCTTTGTGGGGGGGTTTTTAGATTGAAAAAAAAGTCCTTATTGAAGTGGAAGCCAGTCAAACTATTATAATTCCCCCCAATGCTACATACTGAGAATAAGCACTGGTATAAAAAAAATGAATTTGGACAAGTTGGTAAAAAAGTGTGAATAGATGAGACACTGAGAAGGCTACAATAGACTAGAATCAAGCACAGAAAACACTGCAGTCTGTCTTAGAACTCTACACATTAGATACGATGATTAATTATAGGCGTCTTCCAATCCCTACTTGTTCTGGGTCACAATGGATGATCCAGCCCCCTGAGAGCGCACATGTAGCATGGTTATATATGTTCAAGCTTAGGTATTGATATGGCTCCCATACCAGCCAGGGAGCTTGGGACTAAAAGTGTACTAAATAGCCGTACGTTATAAAAGTCTTACAAATCATTGTATTGCACCTTGTCATTATGCCCCATCTTAGGACCTCAATGCCAAAGATTTAGCAGTAGTAAATATGTGTGTGCATCCGCCTCCTGCTAAACGAAGACAATGCCAGTATTAGTGTTAGTATTAAGTGCCAGTATTAGCTATTAGAGTGGGCCTAGGTATAAAGCCTGGGATTTTAGTGGATCTACATCCGTAGATATAACGGTGGCCAGTTTTGTACAGTTCACTTTGTAATACAGTAAATAGGTAATATTATTCTATCAAACGATTTAAGGTTGGTGTCAAATGTAATATGTAAATATGTAAATTACTACTTTCTGTAATGCAAAGTCTACATCACCATAGCTCACATTTTCCTTTGATCTATATGCACATGTAGAGTTGCCACCTTTTCTTTAAACAAACACCCAGGTCGTGCTACTGCCTTCATAGATTTAACATTGGCCTCGAGACAAATTCTTACCAGTATTCTGGCAAAATACCAGCAGTGGCGTATCTTGGCTTTGTGCTGCCCTAGGCATACCAAATTCTGGCAACCCCCTACCCATGCTGCACACCCAAGACATGCCACATAACCCACATCACCCCATTACATGACCCCATCACCCCATTACATGCCACCATCACATACCTCCATCACCCCCATTACATGCCCCCATCACCACATTACATGCCACCATCACATACCTCCATCACCCCCATTACATGCCCCCATCACCACATTACATGCCCCATCACATACCTCCATCACCCCATTACATGCCCCAATCACATACCTCCATCACCCCCATTACATGCCCCGATCACCACATTACATGCCCCATCACATACCTCCATCACCCCCATTACATGCCCCATCACCCCATTCCATGCCCCCATCACCCCATTACATGCCCCATCACATACCTCCATCACCCCATTACATGACCACATTACATACCCCCATCACCCCATTATATGCCCCCATCACATACCTCCATAACCCCCATTACATGCCCCCATCACATACCTCCATCACCCCCATTACATACCCCCATCACCCCATTACATGCCCCCATCAAATACCTCCATCACCCCCATTACATGCCCCCATCACATACCTCCATCACCCCCATTACATGCCCCAATCACATACCTCCATCACCCCCATTACATGCCCCCATCACCACATTACATGCCCCATCACATACCTCCACCACCCCATTACATGACCCCATCACCCCATTACATGCCCCCATCACATACCCCCACCACCCCATTACATGACCCCATCACATGACCCCATCACATACCTCCATCACCCCCATTACATACCCCCATCACCCCATTACATGCCCCCATCACATACCTCCATCACCCCATTACATGCCCCCATCACATACCCCCACCACCCCATTACATGACCCCATCACATGACCCCATCACATACCTCCATCACCCCCATTACATACCCCCATCACCCCATTACATGCCCCCATCACATACCTCCATCACCCCAGTGGTGAAGGTGCTAAAATACTGTAATTGTGCCATTATTAAGACAGCCTGTACGTGTACTGGCATTGTCATGAAGGGGTTAAGAATGAATCATGTTATTTATAAATTCAATAAGCAGCTAGCACCTTTTACACACTTAACTTGCCCCTTAGTAAAGAGGAAGAATACCCAAGACAAGCTTGTTTTCTGTATTTTATAATATAAATGTCTTGTTTACCATTTCTACAGAACATTGATAGCATTCTTTGCATTTTCTTTATTATTATTATTAACAATAAAAGCAACACTACTTGTCCGATGTGAGCACACAACGATTGTGAGGGTTTCAATGAACCTAAATCTTAAGATATCTGCAATGCATGGAGCTGACTGAATCCCTGGCTTGCTATAGATTTGGCACAACACAATACAGCAATGCTTGCAATGGGCAAGAGCTAAGGGTGAATTAAAACCACTGTGTACTTGTACTACAATACATCTCCGAAATATATCAATCTTCGTGATCAGTTTGCTACAAAGACCTTGACAGTGTCTCCCTGAATGTTAGTTAATATTATGGCAACTTCAGGAATGTGGCATTTACTTTTCGCAAAAAAACAATAATTGTATAAAAGTTTTAATCCCTTGCAGTGTTTGGTATATGAATGAAAACTCATAATGCAACTGTAGCAAAATGTGAGGTTTTAGAACTGTTTTTATTTATTTTTTTATTTATAAATTTTATTAGTAAAAAAATATTGACAATACAGACGATGTGAAGTTATTACATTAAAATCACATCGAAGAACGTACACCAGAGGGGGAAGCAGGACGTTTATTGATGGGAAAAAAAAACCAAAACAAAATTTGCTTGTGGGATCGTATTAGTGCAAATTTACATATACAGGAGCCTGACGGGTCATTTTAATATACAATTAAATGAGAAAAACTTTGATTACGCATCTATTGCTGCAAAACGTGGCAAGCTTTCATCAACAAATACATAAGCTATATGTTGACAGTATTTATCAGCAGTGGTTCTAGTGACTCAGTTCTGAATATATTATATGGTGCATTGGATCAAGTTGACAGGTGGAATGCTAGGTGTTTTTAACATGTCATGGCGCAGTGATGGTTAAACTTTGTTGCTGTTGTATGTGTTCACCAATCACAGCGAATGATATGACTTGCGTGTCAGAGGCACATGTCTGAGCATCTACACACGTCAAAGGTGCAAAGCAAGACGTGAATGGGGATTGATACAGTTCCAAGACTTTCAGGTTTTAAAATTAGATGACAAAAAAAAAATACGTACATACATATATTTATGCAAGTTGGGAACAGAACATACAGGTTAAATCATTATTGATACCACAAACTAAAAGAGAGAACAACATGTACAGTATATATAGGAGTTTGTAAACTAATAACAGGTACATTCTATTTTTAGAATTTTCAGGGATTTTAGACTAGAGGAGGATTTGGCAGAATCAGGGAGGCTTATTCCACATATGAGAAACTCTGAAAGAGAACGCATCTCGACCTGCTTCCTTTTTGAAGTGAGGGATCACTAGTGTGGGTCTAGCGCAGGATCTGAGATTAAAGGACGTGCGGGGAGTATGCATGAGCTTTAAATTTTAAAGTAATCAAAAAAGTTAGGAGCCAATCGTATTGCCTTTAGGAGCCATGATTCCCTGGCCAGTGGCGTCCCGAGGGGGGGGGGGGTGGGGGGCGGACCGCACCGGGTGACACCTCCAGCGGGGGTGACACCCGTGCTGCCGGCAACCCCCCGCATCGCGCTGCTTAACTTTTTTCTGGCAGCCGCATCCGCTGGAAGCAGCCGCCGGAAAAAATAAACTAAAAATAAAAAAAAATCACAGCAACCGGATGTGACGTTACGTGGTCCAGGAGGGTGGTTTAAAACGAGCAGTTTATTACTGGGCTCTGACTGGCACACTATTACTGGGCTCTGACTGGCACTATATTACTGGGCATCTGGCTGGCACTATATTACTGGACTCTGGCTGGCACTATATTACTGGGCTCTGCCTGGCACTATATTACTGGGCATCTGGCTGGCACTATATTACTAGGCTCTGGCTGGCACTATATCACTGGGCTCTGACTGTCATAATATTCCTGGGCTCTGAGTTGCACTATATTACTGGGCATCTGGCTGGCACTATATTACTGGGCTCTGGCTGGCACTATATTACTGGGCATCTGGCTGGCACTGTATTACTGGGCTCTGGCTGGCACTTTATTACTGGGCTCTGGCTGGCACTATATTACTGGGCTCTGACTGGCATAATATTCCTGGGCTCTGAGTGGCACTAAATTACTGGGCTCTGGCTGGCACCATATTACTGGGCATCTGGCTGGCACTAAATTACTGGGCTCTGGCTGGCACTATATTACTGGGCATCTGGCTGGCACTATATTACTGGGCATCTGGCTGGCACTATATTACTGGGCTCTGGCTGGTACTATATTACTGGGCTCTGACTGGCATAATATTACTGGGCTCTGAGTGGCACTATATTACTGGGCATCTGGCTGCCACTATATAACTGGGCCCTGGCTGGCACGATATTACTGGGCTCTGGCTGGCACTATATTACTGGGCTCTGACTGGCATAATATTCCTGGGCTCTGGCTGGCACTATATTACTGGGCTCTGACTGGCATAATATTTCTGGGCTCTGAGTGGCACTATATTACTGGAAATCTGGCTGGCACTATATTACTTGGCTCTGGCTGGCACTGTTTTACTGGGTTCTGACTGGCATAATATTCCTGGGCTCTGACTGGTATAATATTCCTGGGCTCTGACTGGCACACTATTCCTGGTATCTGACTGGCATAATATTCCTGGGCTCTGACTGGCACACTATTCCTGGTATCTGACTGGCATAATATTCCTGGGCTCTGACTGGCACACTATTCCTGGTATCTGACTGGCATAATATTCCTGGGCTCTGACTTGCACACTATTACTGGGCTCTGACTGGCACACTATTACTGGGCTCTGACTGGCCTAATATTCCTGGGCTCTGACTGGCATAATATTCCTGGGCTCTGACTGGCACTATATTACTGGGCTCTGACTGGCATATATTCCTGGGCTCTGACTGGCATAATATTCCTGGGCTCTGACTGGCACTATATTACTGGTATCTGACTGGCACACTATTACTGGTATCTGACTGGCACAATATTCCTGGTATCTGACTGGCATAATATTCCTGGGCTCTGACTGGCACAATATTACTGGGCTCTGACTGGCACAATATTACTGGGCTCTGACTGGCACAATATTCCTGGGTTCTGACTGGCACACTATTACTGGGCTCTGACTGGCACTATATTACTGGGCTCTGACTGGCACAATATTACTGGAATCTGACTGGCACTATATTACTGGTATCTGACTGGCACAATATTCCTGGAATCTGACTGGCACTATATTACTGGTATCTGACTGGCACAATATTACTGGGTTCTGACTGGCACTATATTACTGGTATCTGACTGGCACAATATTACTGGGCTCTGACTGGCACAATACTACTGGGCTCTGAATGGCACAATATTCCTGGTATCTGACTGGCACACTATTACTGGGCTCTGACTGGCACTATATTCCTGGTATCTGGCACAAAATTACTGGTATCTGACTGGCACAAAATTACTGGCATCTGACTGGCACAAAATTACTGGGCTCTGAGTGGGACAATACTACTGGGCTCTGAATGGCACAATATTCCTGGTATCTGACTGGCACAATATTACTGGGCTCTGACTGGCACACTATTACTGGGCTCTGAGTGGCACACTGTTACTGGGCTCTGAGTGGCACAATATTACTGGGCTCTGAGTGGGACAATACTACTGGGAACTGAATGGCACAATATTACTGGTATCTATAATTGTAAGATTGTCACCTCGTGGGGCTCCTGTGTGTTGCATAATTAATGGCGGTCCCATGTGTGCATAATTATGGGGCACTTGTGTGTGGCATATTTATTGGGCCCCATGTGTGGCATAATTAAGGGACTCTTTTGTGTGACGTAATTAAGGGACTCTTTTGTGTGGCATAATTATGGGGCACCTGTGTGTGTGGCATAATTAATTGGGCAGAGGTGAGGCATAAATAGTGGGGCTCTGGTGTAGCATAATTTATGGGGCTCTGGTGCTGCATAAGTTATGGGGCTCCTGTGTGTGGCATAGTTATGGGGCTCCTGTGTGTGGCATAGTTATGGGGCTCCTGTGTGTGGCATAGTTATGGGGCTCCTGTGTGTGGCATAGTTATGGGGCTCCTGTGTGTGGCATAGTTATGGGGCTCCTGTGTGTGGCATAGTTATGGGGCTCCTGTGTGTGGCATAGTTAATAGGCCATCTAACTGGCATTACTAAGGAATCTGTTTGGCATTGTATGGAGGAAATCCAGGGGGTGACACCATGAGTTTCCGCACCGGGTGACACCAACCCTAGTGACGCCCCTGTCCCTGGCTCCTAGAGTTTGTCAAGACTACTGCCATACCAGCACAGCATAAATTCCTTGATTATTGAGGGATTTGATCACCATTTAGTCACAAATGGTTAAAGTGAAAGGCTTGCAGAATTTAGCAACCAGCTGCACAAGTCATGTCCCATTGTCTATCCGTATAGCACATCCCCTGCATGTCACTTTGAGTTACAATTCTGACACGGCTTCGTGGGCATGAAACAGAGGAATCATATTGTTCGCCTGATAGACACAGGAATGAATGCAAATGACTGCCAGCCTGTAATTATACGTTTTTATATAGGCATGGCAGCTACGTTCAATAAAGACAATGCAACTTTATGTTCTGGTTTCTCACTATTCTCTTCACTTCTGTGAGAGCACTTTCTTTATCCAGCATCACATCTCACAATGACATGTCATAATATTAGAGCTGGAAAAAAAAATCACCGTTGATTAAAGTTTAAAAAAAATAAAAAAATTTCAGTATTTCTGGAATTGATTTGAAAGTGTTAGAGAAAAAAACCTCCCCAATAATTTGGATTTGAATTGGATATTCATATATAATAAAAATGTATTGTTTCTTTTTATTCTCCCCTCCCTGTATTGCCTGCCATCAATTTCTGGAGCATCATATTGCCCCACAGTACTTGCCAGTGAACTAGATTGTCCCTAAACTACGTACATTAGCACCAGAATTGCAACCACACACACTACTAGATTGAACACACAGTACTTACCACGCCACCAGCCTCCCCCCTTAGTACTTGCCTCACCACCAGACTGTCCCCTCTTAGTACTTGCCACACAACCAACCTCCCCCCTTAGTACTTGCCACACAACCAACCTCCCCCTTAGTACTTGCCATGCCACCAGCCTCCCCCCTTAGTACTTGCCTCACCACCAGACTGTCCCCTCTTAGTACTTGCCACACCACCAACCTCCCCCTTAGTACTTGCCTCACCACCAGACTGTCCCCTCTTAGTACTTGCCACACAACCAACCTCCCCCTTAGTACTTGCCACACCACCAACCTCCCCCTTAGTACTTGCCACACCACCAGACTGTCCCCCCTTAGTACTTGCCACACCACCAGCCTCCCCCCTTAGTACTTGCCACACCACCAGACTGTCCCCTCTTAGTACTTGCCACACCACCAACCTCCCCCCTTAGTACTTGCCACACCACCAGCCTCCCCCCTTAGTACTTGCCACACCACCAACCTCCCCCTTAGTACTTGCCACACCACCAGACTGTCCCCTCTTAGTACTTGCCACACCACCAGCCTCCCCCCTTAGTACTTGCCACACCACCAGCCTCCCCCCTTAGTACTTGCCACACCACCAGCCTCCCCCCTTAGTACTTGCCACACCACCAGCCTCCCCCCTTAGTACTTGCCACACCACCAACCTCCCCCTTAGTACTTGCCACACCACCAAACTGCCCCCCCCCCCTTAGTACTTGCCACACCACCAAACTGCCCCCCCCCTTAGTACTTGCCACACCACCAAACTGCCCCCCCCCCCCTTAGTACTTGCTACACCACCAGACTGTCCCACCTAAGTACTTGCCACAACGGTAGGATTTCTGCACCTTGGCCACATTTACCAATTACTGTCACTGAGTTCCTTCCTATCTGGCTATCTCTGGTGGCTTTGATTGACATATTCTGTGGCAGGCCAGATTTATCAATGATTCCTCCAAAAAATACAGCAGTGTATCTTGCAGCTCTGCCCCGATAGAGCCATCCGCTCTACTTAAAGAGATCAATTACTGCTCATTTTCAATCTAAGATGGAATTTCTTCCTTCCTCTCCAACTCTGACCTGCAACATACAGGGTTCTGTCCCGACGAGACCCTGAGCCGTTATTAAAAATAAAAAAAACATTTCCTGTATCCCGCCACCCAAAAACCAACTTTTATTAGGCACGAAACGATCTCCTTTATGCAAACATAAAGACCCTAATATAAAAACACCTCCCACCTGGTCATTTTTTCTTTTAGCATTGAAGACATGTATTAATGCATGCAGGAGGGAACGCATGCTATGTGCTTTCCTGGCAGGCAATGCTATTGTGTAAAATCATTTTGAGAAAGTCACAGCACAGCAGGCTCACTGAGGCATAAAACAGCTAATAAAGAATAGCCTTTTCCTACAGTTCTAGTCTGTTGTTTTTCTGCCCATAAATGTACATTGCACCCTGTTTTTCATCCCTTTCCATTAGCCTTACGAGTTGCATCTTCGATGTTGTTTACTTCCTATAATTTCTCTCTATTTTTCTCTGGGAAAAGCAAAATCCTGCTGGGATATAATGGTTTGGTGTAGTATTAAAAAATATGTAAGAGCTCTTACATAAAGGTGAGTGATGGACCAAGAGAGGTTTTGGTACATTTATTGTTAAGTGTCTTTGCAGTTTTCGGTTGTCACACGTTACCCTGCATGCACGTTACAGCCGTGTCTCATTCCAGAGCTGGGAGTAAACCGGGGGGAATCTGGAAAGAGAATTGGCACTGTTTTTTTTTTTTTTTATTCTGTTTCACCAAAGTTTTTAGTGTGCATTTAACCTGTGTGTTTGAGTACAATTCTACTGATGACTGATTATGGCACTGCGGGGATGGGACACTTCATCGCGGCTGCTTCCGCGCGGCCGCTTCACCGCCGACTCTGCAGCACAAGACAGATCGTCGCTGGAGATTTCATCGCGGGACATTTCATCGCTAAAGGTAAGTATTTTACCGATTTTAGTTTGGTTAGAATTAGGGATTATTCTAGCCTTGGTGTAGAAATAATCTAAATTTTATTAAAGACAGGAGGCGAGTATTTGCATAACCTTCTTTACTGTTAAACCTCCAGCAGCAAAACAGTTAACAGTTAAATTAAAAAACAACCAATCAGGATGCAGTAAAATAGCATATAAGGCAGCAACAATCCTTTCCACTTCCTCTTTCTTTGATGTGCCGATCAGTGTAGCGAAATGTAACAATTTGAACTAACGAAAACCAGACCATACGAAACGAAGCAGCCTGCAGACGATGAGGGACGTTGAACCGCATCAGGCTAGGAGAAAAAAAGATACCGTGAAAGTAAACGTCCTTTATAACAATCTCATCATAATACACCATAAACTATAGATAGCGAAACATAATTTGTGACACTGTACCTCCCTCAAAACAAAAACATACCACCCAGATAACACAAAAGTATATATATGAATCGAGGTGTGAGAGGAGATAGGAGAAATGTAGTATAGAATCAAAGTTAGTATTCAGGGTGAGATAAAAGTGAATGAACAGGGAGGGAAATACTCGCCTCCTGTCTTTTAGATTATTTCTACACCAAGGCTAGAATAATCCCTAATTTTATGGCAAGACAGGAGGCTTCGTATTTGCTATTTTAACGCCGTGCTAATAAAGATGAACCCGCATGGGTCCGAGGACGGAAATAAAAAGTGCGAAAAGTCGACTCCCTGGACCAATCTGCCGCCGCCAGGATCTCCGGTAATGAACCCCGCAGATCCGCGGCCGCGGAGGCTGCTGCGCCCCGAACCGAATGTGCTCCAAAATAACCTTCGATACCCGCAAGGTGTAAAATCCATTTGACCCAACGTGCAATAGTTGGGGTAGAGACAGCACGGAAGGGGCGTACATAGGAAAGCAACAGTTGACCCCGGGGTAGAGAGCGAACAGTACTAGTGGAAGAGAGGTAGCAATGAACACAGCGAGCAACGCATAATTTTGGGCGGTCCGGGAAATATGGGTAAAAAACGGAAGTCGAAGAGGACTTTGTTCGACGGGAAATGGCAACCACAACTCCCTCCGGGGAAAAAGAGAAAGAATTAGCGTCGAAAGCCCTAACATCCGCAACTCTCCTGAATGATACTAGGCAAAGCAAAAGTGCCACTTTAGCAGACAGTTGACGGAGAGAAAGAGCGTCGTTATCCGGCCACTCTTCCAGAAAAACTAGGACCCTGGAGACGTCCCAGAAGCCCGCATACCTAGAGGACGGGGGTCTGGCCGCCCGAATACCGCGTAGAAGACGACATACCGTGGGATCCTTCCCGACGTTTACCCCTAGAATGGGAACGTGAGCCGCTGAGATAGCCGAGCGAATGATGTTGATTGTACGATAAGACTTGCCTTGGGCAAAGAGAGATGATAAAAAATGTAGGATAGCCACTACAGGGGCAGTAAAGGGATTAAGGTGTTGTCCCAAACACCAGCTATTCCAGATACCCCATGCATGAAGGTAGGACTTTCTAGTGCCTGGTGCCCAAGAGTCCCAAAGGAGGTCTCGAGCTGCCGTCGATAGTCCCGACATATCCCAGGCACCCCTGAAACCGTCCAGGCCACCAGCTGAAGGCGGTCCTGGAGTAACAAAGGATGGGGGTTCCCCTGAGGATCGGACAAGAGAGTCAGAGAGCTGGGAAGCAGGAGAGGGTGCGCACAAGATAGTTCCAGGATCAGGGGGAACCAAGGTTGCATCCGCCACAGAGGGGAGATGAGCAACAGGGTCACTTGTTGACGCATCAAGATGTGCAGTGAACGGAGAATCATGGCGAACGGGGGAAAAGCGTATGCCCCCGTTGGGGGCAATGTCTGGAGAAAAGCGTCTACCGCGAGAGATAGAGGATCCGGCATCCAACTGAAGAAGTCTGGTGTCTGTCGATTGGTTCTGGATGCGAACAGATCTAGGTGAAAAGGACCCCTTAGACGATCCAGAGCGCGAAAGATCTGCGGGTGAAGCCGCCAGTCGCTGGTGTCTCTCCAGTGTCTGGAGAACCAGTCTGCCACCGTATTGTCTTTCCCGGGGAGGTATTCTGCCCGTATGGAGAGATGATGTGTTAAACAGTACTGGTACAGATCCTTGGTTAGCTCTGTCAATAGCTTGGAACGGGATCCTCCCAAGCGGTTGATATATCTCACCGCCGACACATTGTCCATCCGAAGGACTAAAGAGCAGTGGGTAGCATTCTTTGTGAAACTGCGTACGGCGAAAGAGCCTGCTATCAGTTCTAAACAATTTATGTGTAATCCTCTTTCTTCCGGAGTCCAGAGGCCGCCTATAGTAAGGGTCCCGCAGGTCGCACCCCAACCAAGTAGGCTGGCATCCGATTCCAGAATGAAATCTGGGATGCAGCCAAAAATGGCACGGCCGTTCCACGCCGTCATATGGGTCAGCCACCACTGCAGTTCGAGGCGAACCTCGTCTGTGAGAGGGAAACAATGATCGTAAGACCCTGTAGCACGAAGATGTTGATCTTTTAGTCTCTGTATAGCGCGATAGTGTAGGGGTCCCAGGAATATCGCCTGGATAGAAGAAGACAGGAGCCCGATGATGCGAGCGAGATCCCGAAGGGAAACGCGAGGAAGACGCAAGAAGCAGCGAATGGCCTTTCTTATCGAAAGCATCTTGGACTGAGGAAGTTTGAGGATCGCCTCCACGGAGTCCACCGTAAAACCCAAGAACTGTATCGACTGAGTCGGGTAAAGTTCTGACTTGTCCTTGTTGATAACAAAACCGAGATCCTGTAAAAGTTGGACGGTGAGAGATGTGGCCTTGTACAGGGAAGGTCTTTCTCGAGCCATAATAAGGATGTCGTCTAAATAGACGATGGATCGAATGCCGCGGGCGCGCAAGAACTCCATGACGGGTTTCAGCAGCTTCGTGAAGCACCACGGAGCTGAACTGAGGCCGAAAGGGAGACAAGTGAACTGCCATAGACTTTCCTGCCACAGGAGTTGAAGATAACGTCTGTGGTCCTGATGGACCGGCACCGTGAGGTAAGCATCCTTTAGATCCAAACGGGAAAACCAGTCTCGGTCTCGCAGCAGATCGCGGAGAAGATGTATGCCCTCCATCTTGAAGTGCCTGTATGCGACGTGTTGATTGAGGGATCGAAGATTGATTACCGGCCGAAATTCGCCCGATTTTTTGCGCACCAAGAACATGTTGCTGATGAAGCAAGGAGCTCCAACCACGCGTTCCATAGCCCCTTTGTCCCGTAGCGCCAGTAGTTCCCTGTGTACTAAAGAGAGATCGCTCTGAGGCATATGGATGGGATGTGGAGGTGTATGTTGGAGCGGAGGGGAAGAGAATTCTATGAGAAACCCTTGTACAGTTTGAAGTACCCAGGGGTCCTGAGTAATCAAGGCCCACTGGTGGTAGAAAAGTCTGAGTCTGCCCGCAATAGGAATATGAGGTAATAAAGGGTTCAATCTTACCTGATGGGAACTTTGTCCGGTAGGAAGATGACCCTCTGGTCCGAGTGTGTCCCCGGTAGTAGGGAGTGCGGAAGTTGGTGCGATTCTGGAATCGGTAGGAAGAGGAGGATTCCTGCAGACGGGGTCTTGAGCCCGTGAAGGCCGCTCTGCTGGTGGCACGACCCCTCTGCCGACCAGCCCTGTGAGAAAAACGGTCTCTTGATTGGAAAACTCTCCTCATGGATGATTGAGCTTTATTGAGCGACGTGAAAATATTCACATGTTGGCTGAGGTTCTTGAGGAATTTATCCCCGAATAGGAGACCTTTGGCCTCTGGACCCAACTCTTTTGGTGCCAATTCTGCCAATTTGCTGTCCAGTTTGAACAACGCCGCTTTGCGTCGTTCAGTTGACAGGGCGGTGTTGGCGTTGCCCAACAGACAAAGTGCCCTCTGGGCCCATTCACGAGTCAGCTGAGGATCCATGGGCGAGCCATCTGTGAGTGCCTCGTCCGCCATAAGGAAAATCTGAGTCAGGGGTCCAGAAATGTCCAAAAGTTTATCTTGAGTGGAACGGAGTCCCTGCTCCAAGCCTTTGCGAGGATCTTTACCGTTTCTCATCATGAATGTGACGAATAGTGAGTCGAATTCTGGGGTTGAAGCAACCTTGTCAGGGAGGGTTGGGCGAGGACACTCCGCTCGTAACTTCTGGCGAACCTCTTTTTCGAGTGGGCGCCTGAGCCAGTAACGAAGGAACTCTGCGATGTGTTGCGGTGGTGACCACTCGGCTGAACGTGGGTGGCGTAGAGTGCGGGGGTCGAAGAGTGGGACACCAGAAGAGTCAAGAATCTCCACCGGGAGGTCTGGGTTGGTCTCGGGTTCTTTATGTAATTGTGTGCACAGGTGGATGGGTGATCGAGATCTTGAAGTGCCAGGCTTCGAGTCCCCGGCGTAATATTCATCCAGGATCTGGAAGTTGTCCTGGGAAGTGTTTGGTGGGGTCACCGATAGTCGTGGTATGCTGGCTAGTAACGGTAGAGGTCCATCCCTGGACTTCTTCAGCGGGGTTTTTCCCTTATCGGTAGCCGTGACATCCGACCATGGTCTTTTCCGTGCAGGTTTCTCATCTGTAGGGTGCAGGGAATCCTCTGAATCCGAAATTGCCTCTCCAGCTTCTGAACGATGGGCGTGTTGTGTATCACGCAACGCTGCGAGCGCTGAAGGAAGGGAGTCTGCCAAAGCCGTACGGAGCCATTCCTGGAAACCGGCAGGCATAGTGTCGGGTTGTTGGTCACTCATGACTGTTGCTTTAGAGCTTGCAAGTTCTAGAGGAACATAAGTAAACAGGCCGTTGTGGGTTTTGTGTAGGTACTTGACAAAATAATAAAGTACATCTTTATGTGTGATGTAAATAATGATAATCGACGGGGTTCACCCGTTACTGCAGAAGGGGGTCACCCAAACTGCCTTGGATCTAGGGTCAATATGACCTGTCCTTTCTGATGGTGGTGATGGGGGGGTCACCCCCTTTATATAACCAGAGAGGGGTTCCCTCTCAATTGCCAACCACTCAGGGTATCTGAGGGTATACAGGCAGTAAAATAGACTCTCAGAGCCTTTTGATATCAGGAGAAAAAAACCAGATAACGGGGGGTCACCCCTGAACTACATTATAAGCTGTAGTTTATTAAACCCTGTAAATTTTATTTATTTAAAAATGGAAGGAAAAAAAGGGGGGGGGGGCAGAATAGAACAGGACAAGCCTGGTCTTAACCCAGCTGGATGTCGCAGGCCTTAGTGGTAGCAATAGAATGTGTGGAGGTGGTAACACGATATAGGCCGAAAGAGTTGGGCCTAGGCACCGCTGAAACGGACCATCCGTTGAGTGAACGGATAAAATCAGACAATGTGAGCGTTAGGGATAAAAGACGCGACGAGGTACCTGAGGGGAAAGGTGCGGCCTAACACGCGAGCGCGGCCGCGTTACGAAACTGCCTGAAGCAATATGCAGCAAGTTTTTGCAACGGAGAACACGCGATGGGAAGAAAAAACTCCACAGTAGGTCCCCAAATGCTCGCGCAGCTGAAGGCAACGCGGGAAGCCACTAAACGGGCGGTAAGGGGAGCATATGGTGTTACACCTAAGTTGTATGGCAAGTATAAAGCTAGGGACAATACTGAATTCTGTCAGAAAGTTTGTAGTTTAGTATTAGAATAAGAACAGGCTTATAAATAAATGAAAGCAAATGTATTTGGTAAAATAAATAAATAAGTAAAAAACGGAACTTATGGAAGATTACAATTAACAAACCCAGATAGGCTGAAAACAATAATAGACAATAATAACTATAATAAAACTATAATGACAGTAAAATATCATATCTTGTAAGAACAAATATAGATTGAGCTCAACTGGAGGTTAAGCAGCAAAGAAAGAGGAAGTGGAAAGGATTGTTGCTGCCTTATATGCTATTTTACTGCATCCTGATTGGTTGTTTTTTCATTTAACTGTTAACTGTTTTGCTGCTGGAGGTTTAACAGTAAAGAAGGTTATGCAAATACGAAGCCTCCTGTCTTGCCATAAAATTAGGGTTTAAAGGGTTAGAATTAGTATTGGGTTCTAACTGCCGCGCTGAACTGTCAGCGATGAAGATGCGGCGAACAAGTGTCCTAGACCCTGGCACTGCAGATGTTTGGAAACTACATATGCCATGATGTGCAGTCTTCAGTGCCAAGGTTAACCATCATCGGCTTGGATAATTGTTTTATTCTCTACATTCACATTATAAGCACTGTCCCTTTGATGATTGTACAGTGTTGTTAGCATATTTTTTTTTTTACCTTTTTCTGTGGCTTCAACACCAGGCACCCCTCCCTCCTTCCCTCTGTTTCATACCTTTAAGGGTAGGTATGTGAATATGGGGTCCCAGATGACACTCTCTGCGTGTTTATGCTGTATCAGTAACTAAGAATATTTGTTTACAGGAGCTGTCCCTGTAGTACCAATGTACTATGTGGGTGATAGATATATATTCAGAGAAGGGCTACTAAACTCGTCTATGGGTTAAAGGTAGACATGTGCAAAACTAAAATTTTCGTTTCATTTTCGTCCATTCGGACGAAAAAGTTATTTATTTCGACTAAAACGAATTTCATTTGAATGGGGACTCTAGTTCGGTTATAGAAAGCCAATAGTATTACATGTATTCCATAAGCCGAAAGTCTATAAACCGAACGACGTTCATTCATGTCGGTTTATGGAATGTATGTAATGCTATTGGTATTCTATAAACCGACTCTATTTCGGTTTATAGAATGCCAATAGTACGAATGGACGAATGGATGAATGATTTTCGTTTATTAACCATTTGTTCATTCGGCTTTCATTAGTTTCGAATTTTCGTTATTCGTTTTTCGGACGAATGGACGAAAATGCTATTTTCGTCCGAAAACGCATTCGTCTGAAAATTAATGCACATGTCTAGTTGAAGGATAAAACCTACCAGGAAAGGTTAAAGCATCTTAACATGTATAGCTTGGAGGAAAGACGTAACAGTCTTATATGATAGAAACATTTAAATACATAAAGGGAATCAACACAGTAAAGGAAGAGAGTATATTTAAAAGAAGGAAAACTACCACAACTAGAGGACATAGTCTTAAATTAGAGGGGCACCGATTTAAAAGTAATATCAGGAAGTATTACTTTACTGAGAGGGTAGTGGATGTATGGAATAGCCTTCCAGCAGAAGAGGTAGAGGTAAACACGGTCAAGGATTTTAAGCATGCGTGGGATAGACACAAGGCTATCCTAGATATAAGACCGGGAATGGGGGACTAATAAAAGTATTAAAAAAAATTGGGCAGACTAGATGGGCCGAATGGTTCTTATCTGCCGACACATTCTATGTTTCTATTCTAATTCTGCCAGTGTGCATCTGTTACCATCCACCACACCACCAGCAGTCTGATCATTCTTGCAAGTGCAGACCATGTGGCATGGTATGTTTGAGACCCCACAACTGATATGAAACCAAGTTTGGTGTTATATCTGCCAGTGCACAATATGCAAACGACTCTGTAACAAACTAAATCAAATGAAAGGACATTACCGAGAATTTACTGTAATGTGAAGTTTCAGCTTACTTATAATTACAGCTTAAAAGTACTCTGTACTATAACACTGTACAGTAATTACCATTTAACAGCTATACAAAGCGTATTAACATCAGTCAGTAAACAATAGCATTCTTTTGATCACTAGGCAACATTACTGCATTACAAGTCAGTGCATTAATATGTCATGTGCACATGTCAAAAAAACAAAATAAAAAACATTTTCCAACCTCCAAGAAACACAACTGCTATATTGTACAGCACAGCTTTGACAATGCACAGCACTTATCGGTAAAATTAACAATCCCACTTCTCTTTTCTCAGATATGTTCTTGCAGATCAATGGGATGCAGTTTGCAGCCTGGTAGCTGGAACTGAGACGGTACAAAATGATAGATTAGCTAACACATTGCCACCGTTAATTAATCAGTTGGATTTTGTTGTAGAGTAAACCACTTGTCTAATTCATTCAAACTAGTGTTTCAAAGGTAATGGCTCAATTGTAAAAACGTGAGTGAATTGGCCATGTTTTTCGAATCATAATATCTTTTTTTTTATATATCTTTTTCTGTAGCAATATGACCGAGAGCATGGCTTGTCACACCATGTCCTTTGCTAATGTCTTTATTGATTTATCAATTTGCCAGGCCAATAAGTGAGCACCTGCAATGGGCAGTAGATCTCCTAGTGCTTGGTTTGTACCCTATCAGTACTACCGTCTAATCAAAAGATAATACCGTATTTGCGCGATTATAAGACGACCCTGATTATAAGACGAACCCCCAAACTTTGGATATTGCTTTAGGAAAAAAACTAAAAGCCTGAATATAAGACTACCCTATAGGAAAAAAGTTAAGCTTGTATATATTCACATGTAAATTGCTTTTTTAATAAAAAAATTATATCAAAAAATGCATTTCTTGTTTTTATTTCCTTTTTATGTGCCAATGCTGCCTCTCTCTTTCCGTTGCCCCCAGCTTTGTCTCTCTCCCCCTCCCTTTGACTCCCCCTCGCCTCTGCCTCTTCCCCCCCTTGTTTCTCTCTGCCCCCCTCCCCTTTTTGCTCTGTCCCCCCTCCCTCTGTCTCTTCCCACCTTCCTCCCCTTGTTGCTCTGCTCCCCTCCCTCCCCTTGTTGCTCTGCTCCCCCTGTCTCCGTGCCCCCTCCCTCCCCCTGTCTTCCTGCCCCCTCCCTCCCCCTGTCTCCCTGCCCCCTCCCTTAACTATACCTAGATCCCTGGTGGCTAGTGGAGGCAGCTGGGGGATGTCTGCACGATACGTGCATAAATCCTCCATGCTGCCCGACACGGCAGTCTATTATGACGGACAGCTGCCCGATTCTCCCTGGTGCCTAGTGGGGCAGCAGAGCATGTCTGTGTGATGAGCGCAGACTCCCCTGCTGCCGCCCGGCACGCTCGCCAGGGACTTCTGTGACGAAAGCGGAAGTTCCCGGCGGTCGTGCTGGGCTGAAGCAGGGGAGCCTGCGCTCATCGCGCAGACATCCCCTGCTGCTAGAGAGGGGGATCCAGGTCCCCTGCAGTTCTGCTGGGGACCTGGATCCATGTCTTATAATCTGACCTCAATTTGAGGTCAGATTATAAGAAGACCTCGATTATAAGATGCTGTGTAAATCAGTGCAGTTATCGTCTCCTTGATGTTTTACAGTGTGATGCACATGTTGTTTTTCCCTGTATGCTTTGTATCCTCCACAAAGCACTCGCCTAGGGCGGCACTTTGCCAGAGGGTGTTAAAGCACTCTTCTGGTGCTTCAAACAATTTCGCTCCCTCCCTCACCATTCAGCAAGCTTTAGCTCCTTCCAGTTAATCAGGGTGATGGGGGCATGTAAAGGACATGGTGGGGGTATGTAATGAGGGTGATGGTGGCATGTAATGGGGGTGATGGGGCATTTAGTGAGTGTGCAATGTGGGTGATGGAGCATGTAATGGGGTGATGGGCCTTGTTGTTCGTGTGCAACGTGGGTGATGGGGCATGTAATGTGGGTGATGAGGGCATGTAATAGACATGGTGGGGGCATGTAATGGGGGTGATGGTAGCATGTAATGGGGGTGATGGGGCATTTAGTGTGTGTGCAATGGAGCATGTAATGGGGTGATGGGCCATGTTGTGGGTGTGCAACGTAAGTGATGGGGCATGTAATGGGGTGATGGGCCATGTTGTGGGTGTGCAACGTGGGTGATGGGGCATGTAATGGGGTGATGGGCCATGTTGTGGGTGTGCAAAGTGGGTGATGGGGCATGCCATAGGTTTTTTTTTGTGTCGTAGCACAAAACCAAGACACACCACTGGGTAAAACTCTGTTTTGTTTTTTAGAGTGCTAGTCACCAGTAATCAGGGATTGCAGTGCCACTCTCACCACCCCATGATCCTCCCACCAACCCAGCCGCCTCCCCCCCAAAAATACGAGATCTTGTGATGTTCTTTGCACAGTACTTTAACCTTGAACATTTGTTATTTTGATTTATGGAATCCAGTAAAGCTCTAATATATATGTTTAGCAGACTGGGAAAATATTATAACTTTTTAAACATTAAGAAACTGAAAAGGTTTTGAAACGGGAAGATGTGCAGCTCTGCTGGTAGAGAGCAATATCCGAAAAACAGGGTCCGACTCTTTAAAGCTACGGCCTCTCCTTTCATAACTCTTCACCTGTGAATTGAATTTTGTGCAAGAGACAAAAGAAAACATGCTACTAGGACAGCTCTGTGTTTTATTGGTGAAGAATAATCTATTTCTCCATGTGAGTTCATAATCTTCAACCAAGTCATGAAAAATAACCATTTTTCCACTGTGAAGAAGAGCAGGGTGCAATCTGTATTTATGCTCCAGGCGAAACCTGATCCAATTCCTACTCATTTCCAGACAATATTTTAAGAAAATACATGCAGAACGGAAAACTCAACTTCAGATACAAAGCAAAAGATCCTGTTCTGTATTGGAAGAACAAGATAAACACCTAGTTTGACTGTATGTGGTTTATGTGATGGTTAGGGTGCTGACATTCACCTTAGGCCTTGTCCATGGTATCACCTTACAATAGGCAGAAGGAACGAGTACAGTTATATTCCCCCCCCCCCAAAAAAAACGGACGCAATTACAGTATTTGCTTGAAAATAAGACGACCCTGATTATAAGACGACCCCCCAAACTTTGGATATTCCTTTAGGAAAAAAACTAAAAGCCTGAATATAAGACTACACTATAGAAAAAAGTTCAACTTGTATATATTCACATGTAAATTGCTTTTTAATATTTAATAAAAATTATGATATAAAAAAAATGCATTTCTTGTTTTTATTTCCTTTTATGTGCCAATACTGCCTCTCTCTCCCCCTCCCCCCAGCATTGTCTCTCTCTCCCCCCCTTAGTGTTTTCTCTCTGTCCACCCAGCGTTATCTCTCTCCTCCTCATTCTCTCCCTCCCCCCAAACCTTTGTCTCTCTCTCCCCCTCCCCTTGTGTGTCTCTGTGCCCCCCTCCCCTTGTGTCTCTGTGCGCCCCCCCTCCCCTTGTGTGTCTCTGTGCCCCCCCTCCCCTTGTGTGTCTCTGTGCCCCCTCTCTCCCCTTGTGTCTCTCCCCCCCCCTATCCCTGGTGGATAGTGGGGGCTTTATGCTGCCCGACACTTCCGTCCATTATGAGTATGCATGTACTCCTCATTGGCAGCTTAATGGTATTTAAAATAATTGTGCACACAGACAAGGTGCTGTTCCTGATAACAGTTTAATTTCAGTTTTAATTATCATGATATAATATAATGGATGTGGGCATGTTTTGGTGGGTGTGGTTTTAGTGGAAGTAGGAGGGGGGCATCCTTGGACCCAGGCAGCACAATGTCTTGGGCCGGCCCACCCTAGTATGTGATTAAAATGGGTCTAGGACACTTCAGCACAGCGACTTCATAGCTGAAAAGTTAAAATAAAATACCCCCCCCCCTAAAAAATTAATACCCCCCCAAAGTGCCCCACCAAACCCTAATACTAAAATTAACCCCAAAACCTCAATACTAAAATTAACCCCAAAACCCCAATACTAAAATTAACCCCCAAACCCTAATACTAACCCCCGAACCCTAATACTAACCCCCTAAACCCTAATACTAACCCCCTAAACCCTAATACTAACCTCTGAACCCTAATACTAACCCCCTAAACCCTTATACTAACCCCCTAAACCCTTATACTAACTGCCGAACCCTAATACTAACCCCCGAACCCTAATACTAACCCCCTAAACCCTAATACTAACCCCCTAAACCCTAATACTAAAATTAACCCCGAACCCTAAAAACGAATTCTAACCCCCTAAACCCTAATTCTAACCAAATTAAAATTCTAATTCTAACACTCTATCTTCTAACTCTAACACATTAAAACTCACCTTTAGCGATGAAATATCCCGCGACGAGCTGTCGTGTGGTGAAGTGACGGCGGTGAAGTGGCTGCGCGGATGCAGCCGTGATGAAGTGTCCCATCCCCGATTAAAATGGCATGTGCTTTTTAAGATCCATTCCAATTTATGCTCTGACCACTAGAAGGAAGTGACCGTTTGGAATGAATATAGACGATGCCGAAGACAGAATGCCTGGGTAATCAATATAGGGGGCATCTCTAGACTAGAAGACAGACGGCAGTAAAACCTGCCCCAGTGTAAATCTTTTAGGTGACAGGTTTAGTGACACTTTAATAGACAACTGTAATCTCACTATATACATTAAAAAAATATTTTAACCAACCGTAACATCAGCTCCAATTGTTGCTGAACTTCAATACCCCTAATGTCAAGTTATTTAATTCTGACTCCGTTTGGCACTATAAGAATTGTAGTTCAGCTACATATTTTCCACCCTTTGAAGATTAATATCTTAATCTTTACTAAATAATTCTACACAGTTTTGAAATGTGTGAACGAGTAGTAATTTGGGGGGGTTTATGGATAATCCATTACACTATCAACGATTAACAAATTCTGGTACTGTGCACTTACAAGTGGCAATTGTCAAGAGAGCCTCTTATTGACTTGCCAGTTCTGGGAGAAGGTTAAACTAAATTAGCTCCGTAATTAGCTCATTAGGAAATACCAACACACTATGGGCTCTACATTCAAGCATGTACCTCTACAACAAATCTAATTTTCCAGTAACCAGGCGAGAGTCTGGAAGAGAAACATGAGGCTAATATAGATCACGCGTGGGCAATGATCTCCTTGGCTCAATGTATCCCCCACAGGAAGGATAAACATAATTTAACATTATACCAAAAGCTATGGTTAGTTTTCTATGTCCTTCAGTAATCTGGAGCAGTCTCTGCTCTTGTACCTACACCTATTGTTAGTTCAAAGGTCATGCGGATAGGATGAGCCAATGAGACACCAGCAAAGACTGTAAGCATGAAACCAACGTTTGGTGAAGCCTTGACATGACTTTTGAAGTTAATTCGTATAATGGTTTTGGAAGATAATTCACAGTTTCAAACCGTGGCATCTGGGTTCTTTGGGTAGTATTTGTTAAAGAGACTTAAGGCTTTATTCACGAAAGAGAGAATTGCAGGGAATTTGTTTAACCCCTTTGCGACAATGGACATGTCAGGCATGTCCTGCCGGGAACTCCATTCCCTACAACGATGCTGGTCTAATAGCCAGCACTGAAATTTCCTCTCTGGGGTACCCACGATTGCCCCACAGAGAGATGCTCCGTCAATATGGCTATGCCCTCTTGTGGTCTGAGCTTCGGAAGTGAAAGTAAATTCACTTCAGTCGCTCTCAATATGTTGCTTGACTGCCCCTAGAGGCAGCAAGTAACATTGCAATGTAAAAAAAATGCCTATAGCCTATAGGGTTAAAATTAAATCATTTTAATAATTTTTACCATCATTTAATGGTAAAATCAAATTAAACTATATTAAGGTATAGCATAAGGGTTAGAGTTGGGGTTACATTTATGGTTCGGGTTGGGGTCAAAAGGTCAATATAGAAAAAAAACAAAAAACACTATTTTTGGTTTTTGCCCCATAACTCGCAAAAAAATACCGAAAAATATGGAAACATGCATATTTCTGAACTCGGGACAACATTTAGAAACTATTTAGATGGGCTCTTTTTTAATGATTGTATTTGTGTAAATCATATTTTAGGTCAAAGTTAGAAAAAGTGTTTGTTTTTTTAATGTTTCATCATATTTTATGATTTCTTTGTAGTAAATTATAAGATATGATGAACATAATGGTATCTAATGAAAGCCCTTCTTATGACGATAAAAACAACATATAATTTGTGTGGGTACAGTATGTGAGAAAGAAGAAAATTGCAGCTAAACACAAACACCCCAGAAATGTCAAAACAGCCATTGTCACCAAGGGAAAGTCAAGGTAAAAATGTCTTGTCACCAAGGGGTTAAAGGATCTCCCAGAATGCACAAACCAATGGAGTTGGAAGCTCACACTTTAAAAATATAGCATGATTACTTTAATGTGTGTTCCCATGAGTATACAATACCATTTTTCCAGCTTGGCCTGCATTTTGTACTCCACTTGTCATGGATAGACCCCCACACTGTACTGTCAGACCCTGCAAGCTTGGTGCAGGGAGTGCATTGCACATTGCAGTGATGAGAAAACGGCATAATTAAGCATTAAAAAGAGAGCAGGTTTGCCCCAGCGTGCTCCACCAAGCTGCTTTGTGTAGGTTTGGAAATTGATCTATACATAGCTGATCTTTAGACCTGACGTTAAACTATATATTAATGCCAGTGTGTGTAGCATGAATGCATATAGTGGTGCAGTGCTGTGAGTTGTCTGTGCAAGTTTTAGTTTCCATTTATTAATCTATACAGCTATTCACCCAGATTGCAAAGCCTTTAAAGAGCACATCACTTACGTATGACAGATGCACTTTAAAACATAATTCTGTATAGCCTTTTTAACTACAAACTGACAGCATACATCTGGCCTCTTTTTAAAAACGTCAACATCAAACCATATCATCTTTGTTTGTGTTATGCAGTATCCAACAGCGGCTGTCACTCTGGAGCAGGGGTGTCAAACTGAGACCACCCCCGTTCCCAAAAAGGAGCATATTAGGGTCTAACCTACAAGATTGAAAATAAAACATTACAATTCTAATGTTTTGCACAATATATAACGTTAAGAAAATGTAAATTTATTAATAATAAATAAATACAGCAAGCGTCAAAACATATCAGCGTCCCCCCCCCCCCCCCCCCCCGAACCAAATTGGAGGTGCACTACCTTTGGAGAATTTTAAGTGGTAGAGTCAGGGTCACCAGAAGGATAATCGGATTGTCACACGAAACCAATGAGAAAGGATTATCTGTGCTGGACACATTAATCCTGGAGGTAAGAAGACTGTATCCTATAAGGGGATTAAATGAATAAAGCCATAGAGATCTGATTTTACTACACAGGCCTTGTAAAAATTGTAGGGGTGGGAGGCGAGCACTCTGCCAACTAGGATGCCCAATGTATGCCAATAATACAGAAAAAATAGTGTCAATGAAATTTCATTCATACACTTTACAGTGTGTACTGCTAAATGTGTAATATCATTTGTCTGAATGGACCCAAATTACTACCTGGGAGTTATTTCCCAGTATGCTTTGAGCTAAATGCTTTATGTAAAAAAACAAAACTCAAATACTTTGTTGGTTTCAGCAAACACCCATTGATTAGCTACATATGCATGTATTACTAATGATCACAATGACAACATTCCTGTAGAAACAGCAACTCTATTACTTTTCATACTGTAACATAACACTGTTACGGATAGGGTTGCCACCTGGCCGGTATTTTACCGGCAGGCCGCTAAAAAATTGGTTTGAGGCCAATGTTAAGTCTATGGAGGCAGTGGCATGGCCGGTATTTTTCTGGAGAAAAGGTGGCAACCCTAGTTACGGAGTATTTCTTTTCAGTGTGGTAAGGGTTTCTAAAGCAAAATAACATGCTTTAAAATACTAATAAACAAACCAAATTCCACAGTTAGTCTTGTAGTACGTACCCATTCACAAGAACATTACATTGTAGTTGGGTCTGCCTGTCATGCTGGTCGAGAATGAAACTAACGGACAAGAGACCATCTGGAGCTCTCCAGATGTGTTTTTTATTTCACTGGTTATGTATAAAAGGCAACTGTGTGGGGAAAGCTCTAAAAGTTGTCCAGCCATTATGGAAAACAATTCAATGTTCTTGAAGATTACATCACTTTTAGAACTTTGCCCCAGGACGATATGATGGACCGATCATGTCTCACACCTCAATGCCTCCAAACATAGAAACATAGACTCTGTCGGCAGATAAGAACCATTCGGTCCATCTAGTCTGCCCAATTTTTTTTGAGTACTTTTATTAGTCCCCCGTTCCCGGTCTTATAGCTAGGATAGCCTTGTGTCTATCCCATGCATGCTTAAAATCCCTGACTGTGTTTACCTCTACCACTTCTGCTGAAAGGCTATTCCATACATCCACTACCCTCTCAGTAAAGTAATACTTCCTGATATTACTTTTAAATCGTTGACCCTCTAATTTAAGACTATGTCCTCTAGTTGTGGTAGTTTTTCTTCTTTTAAATATACTCTCTTCCTTTACTGCGTTGATTCCCTTTATGTATTTAAATGTTTCTATCATATCCCCCCTGTTACGTCTTTCCTCCAAGATTCAGATTGGCAGCACATGTCATGGTTACTTGGCTGAATACACGCGCACCTTCCATCTTTTATGGAACATCTGAGATCGAGATTAGTAGGTACCAATCCATAGAACAAGAAATTAAAAACCTTTGTCTTTATCAATTACACCAGCTGCGATTGACGGACGTCTCCCATAGTACTCAACTGAGAGGCTGACAGGGGAATGTGCAAAATGTGGTTTCTCAACAGCTGGAGGGCCACAGTGTGAGACCCCTGACTTACACCTTGTGGGGGAAAATGATTACTCCAGGCTGTAAAGGGAAAACAAATTCAGTTAGATTACA
Source organism: Pelodytes ibericus (assembly GCA_036172795.1). NCBI lineage: Eukaryota > Metazoa > Chordata > Amphibia > Anura > Pelodytidae > Pelodytes > Pelodytes ibericus. The sequence continues at coordinate 197,744,959 of CM069862.1, forward strand.
TTGGAGTGAAAATGACTTCCACGGAATATGTCTTTTTTTTCCGATGAGAATAGTGTACCGTGAGTCACGTGACTGACACGTTACAGATGGCTTCACAACTCTGTACAACTCCAATAAAGCAATTTCGAGATTTTGCTTAGACCAACATATATATGTATAAAATGCTGCGCTCTAACGGCGTGTGGAGGGTTTCTCATTTACAGTTTGTTACTCATTGCCCATGTTTCTGTAGACATGAACATGTCCAGCCAATGACCCTCAAACCAGGCCATAAACTGCAGATGTAAGATATGTGCTGAAACATTTCTGTACTGCGGGAGTTATATAGAATTATTTTGATTCTGTGTATGGTGAGAAATGCTGCATTGTTTGATTGGTTTTGTTTGGCAGTGTCATGTCCATTATACTGCTCTATACCCCCCATCACAGTGTCATGTCCATTATACTGCTCTATACCCCCCATCACAGTGTCATGTCCATTATACTGCTCTATACCCCCATCACAGTGTCATGTCCATTATACTGCTCTATACCCCCCATCACAGTGTCATGTCCATTATACTGCTCTATACCCCCATCACAGTGTCATGTCCATTATACTGCTCTATACCCCCCATCACAGTGTCATGTCCATTATACTGCTCTATACCCCCATCACAGTGTCATGTCCATTATACTGCTCTATACCCCCCATCACAGGGTATTGTCCATTATACTGCTCTATACCCCCCATCACAGTGTCATGTCCATTATACTGCTCTATACCCCCATCACAGTGTCATTTCCATTATACTGCTCTATACCCCCCATCACAGGGTATTGTCCATTATACTGCTCTATACCCCCCATCACAGATTAATGTCCATTATACTGCTCTATACCCCCCATCACAGTGTCATGTCCATTATACTGCTCTATACCCCCATCACAGTGTCATGTCCATTATACTGCTCTATACCCCCCATCACAGGGTCATGTCCATTATACTGCTCTGTACCCCCCATCACAGTGTCATGTCCATTATACTGCTCTATACCCCCCATCACAGTGTCATGTCCATTATACTGCTCTATACCCCCATCACAGTGTCATTTCCATTATACTGCTCTATACCCCCCATCACAGGGTATTGTCCATTATACTGCTCTATACCCCCCATCACAGTGTCATGTCCATTATACTGCTCTATACCCCCATCACAGTGTCATGTCCATTATACTGCTCTATACCCCCATCACAGTGTCATGTCCATTATACTGCTCTATACCCCCCATCACAGGGTATTGTCCATTATACTGCTCTATACCCCCCATCACAGGGTCATGTCCATTATACTGCTCTATACCCCCATCACAGTGTCATGTCCATTATACTGCTCTATAACCCCCATCACAGTGTCATGTCCATTATACTGCTCTATACCCCCCATCACAGGACCATGTCCATTATACTGCTCTATACCCCCATCACAGTGTCATGCCCATTATACTGCTCTGTACCCCCCATCACAGGGTCATGTCCATTATACTGCTCTATACCCCCCATCACAGTGTCATTTCCATTATACTGCTCTATACCCCCATCACAGTGTCATGTCCATTATACTGCTCTATACCCCCATCACAGTGTCATGTCCATTATACTGCTCTATAACCCCCATCACAGGGTCATGTCCATTATACTGCTCTATACCCCCATCACAGTGTCATGTCCATTATACTGCTCTATAACCCCCATCACAGTGTCATGTCCATTATACTGCTCTATAACCCCCATCACAGTGTCATGTCCATTATACTGCTCTATACCCCCCATCACAGGGTCATGTCCATTATACTGCTCTATAACCCCCATCACAGTGTCATGTCCATTATACTGCTCTATACCCCCCATCACAGTGTCATGTCCATTATACTGCTCTATAACCCCCATCACAGGGTCATGTCCATTATACTGCTCTATACCCCCATCACAGTGTCATGTCCATTATACTGCTCTATACCCCCCATCACAGTGTCATGTCCATTATACTGCTCTATACCCCCCCATCACAGTGTCATGCCCATTATACTGCTCTATACCCCCCATCACAGGGTCATGTCCATTATACTGCTCTATACCCCCATCACAGTGTCATGTCCATTATACTGCTCTATACCCCCCATCACAGGGTCATGTCCATTATACTGCTCTATACCCCCCATCACAGTGTCATGTCCATTATACTGCTCTATACCCCCATCACAGTGTCATTTCCATTATACTGCTCTATACCACCATCACAGTGTCATGTCCACTATATCCCACTGTACCCCCCAATCACAGTGTCATGTCCATTATACTGCTCTATACCCCCATCACAGTGTCATGCCCATTATACTGCTCTATACCCCCATCACAGTGTCATGCCCATTATACTGCTCTATACCCCCCATCACAGTGTCATGTCCACTATATCCCACTGTACCCCCCAATCACAGTGTCATGTCCATTATACTGCGCTTTACCCCCCCAATCACAGGGTCATGTCCATTATACTGCACTATACCCCCCCATCACAGGGTCATGTCCATTATAGCCCACTATACCCCCCATTACAAATTGCCCATTGCAAACCCCTGTGCGCGAAACAAATGCCAGCTTAGTCACCTCTATAATCATGGCTGGAACTGGTGGCAGCTGGAATAGATGTTAAAGTGAGGCTAACTTGACATCAGTAAAATTCGGGTAAGTTAAAGTGCCCACTGCCAAATGGTCCAGAAATGGCTGCAGTATAGACACATCCCACTCCAGCTAACCGTGGTCAGAAGCAACCTCTGATGTGGCCCGGCTCTACTGACAGTCTGATGACCCATCCACTTCAAGCTGTATCAGCAGTCCTGAGTGTGCCTGGCATTGGGATAATGGGGTGGGGTAGAGAATGAATAAATAGAGTTCACCAATTTGCCATCCACAAAACGAGGACTATAGTTATTCTCTGTCCCCTACATAGCTGGTGGATACAAAGGCTTGGCCAATGAGAGCTTCATCTCGGTGAGCAAAATCCACACGGCAAATGAAGGAATGGAGTAAAAAAAGCAGCAATTTGTTGTAATATTAATTGGACTTTTGCAAACAAATGGTGTGAGGAAAGTCATGCAAGTCAGGCTCTATCGTTTACGTACAACCTGCACCATATCCAACATAATGTGCACAGACCTACAACACAAGATTGGAAAGCTTAGAATTAAACGAAACATTCGTAAGTTTATAAATCTTTTTAGATTAGGGGCTCATCTAATAATGTCATGTACCGATTCTATAGGGTACCATCAATCACGATCAATCTATGCAATTTGGAAAAACACCTAAAAAAAAAATATTAAACACATCTGGAATAGTAGAGATCCAAAAAGAACCCATTACATTTAGAATCTCAAAATAAAATGTACGTTGCCAAACTACATAAAATTGTGCTCGATACCCAACTGTCTGTCACTGCTGCCCCTTAGTACCACCAAGCCCTATTCTGTCATGCACATGCATGCATCAGTAGCTAAATACAGCTCCTTTTCTTGTTAAGTACATAATTAGCATTAAATGAACTGTGGTGTAAAAATATATTTCTTTGCAAAAAAAAAGGTATTGTTACAGAAACAATGTCTCCCACAATACATCTGGGCTTGGGGGATACTAAGGGGCAGCAGTGATAGACAGTTGGGTATCTAGCAGAATTATATATAGCTAGGCAGTGTTTTGGTATTCTAAATTAACCCCTTGGTGACAGAGGCATTTTTGTTTAACTGTAATTTGAATTTCTTGTTTAATGTACCCACATTTTCTGTACTGTTTTTATCTCCATAACAAGCGCTTAAGATGCCATTACAGGGAGTGCAGAATTATTAGGCAAGTTGTATTTTTGAGGATTCATTTTATTATTGAACAACAACCATGTTCTCAATGAACCCAAAAAACTCATTAATATCAAAGCTGAATATTTTTGGAAGTAGTTTTTAGTTTTAGCTATTTTAGGGGGATATCTGTGTGTGCAGGTGACTATTACTGTGCATAATTATTAGGCAACTTAACAAAAAACAAATATATACCCATTTCAATTATTTATTTTTACCAGTGAAACCAATATAACATCTCAACATTCACAAATATACATTTCTGACATTCAAAAACAAAACAAGAACAAATCAGTGACCAATATAGCCACCTTTCTTTGCAAGGACACTCAAAAGCCTGCCATACATGAATTCTGTCAGTGTTTTGATCTGTTCACCATCAACATTGCGTGCAGCAGCAACCACAGCCTCCCAGACACTGTTCAGAGAGGTGTACTGTTTTCCCTCCTTGTAAATCTCACATTTGATGATGGACCACAGGTTCTCAATGGGTTTCAGATCAGGTGAACAAGGAGGCCATGTCATTAGATTTTCTTCTTTTATACCCTTTCTTGCCAGCCACGCTGTGGAGTACTTGGACGCGTGTGATGGAGCATTGTCCTGCATGAAAATCATGTTTTTCTTGAAGGATGCAGACTTCTTCCTGTACCACTGCTTGAAGAAGGTGTCTTCAAGGAACTGGCAGTAGGACTGGAGGTTGAGCTGGACTCCATCCTCAACCCGAAAAGGCCCCACAAGCTCATCTTTGATGATACCAGCCCAAACCAGTACTCCACCTCCACCTTGCTGGCGTCTGAGTCGGACTGGAGCTCTCTGCCCTTTACCAATCCAGCCACGGGCCCATCAAGACTCACTCTCATTTCATCAGTCCATAAAACCTTAGAAAAATCAGTCTTGAGATATTTCTTGGCCCAGTCTTGACGTTTCAGCTTGTGTGTCTTGTTCAGTGGTGGTCGTCTTTCAGCCTTTCTTACCTTGGCCATGTCTCTGAGTATTGCACACCTTGTGCTTTTGGCCACTCCAGTGATGTTGCAGCTCTGAAATATGGCCAAACTGGTGGCAAGTGTCATCGTGGCAGCTGCACGCTTGACTTTTCTCAGTTCATGGGCAGTTATTTTGCGCCTTGGTTTTTCCACACGCTTCTTGCGACCCTGTTGACTATTTTGAATGAAACGCTTGACTGTTCGATGATCACGCTTCAGAAGCTTTGCAATTTTAAGAGTGCTGCATCCCTCTGCAAGATATCTCACTATTTTTGACTTTTCTGAGCCTGTCAAGTCCTTCTTTTGACCCATTTTGCCAAAGGAAAGGAAGTTGCCTAATAATTATGCACACCTGATATTGGGTGTTGATGTCATTAGACCGCACCCCTTCTCATTACAGAGATGCACATCACCTAATATGCTTAATTGGTAGTAGGCTTTCGAGCCTATACAGCTTGGAGTAAGACAACATGCATCAAGAGGATGATGTGGTCAAAATACCCATTTGCCTAATAATTCTGCACTCCCTGTATTGTCATCATATCTCAAAATTTACTATAAAAAAAAATCTAAATCATGAAGAATTTGGGGGGGGGGGGGGGGGGGATGGGGGATGAACAAAAACCTTTTTTGAGCCCGATTTTTTTACACAATTACAAATTGTAAAAAAAAAAAAATACCCCATCTAAATAGTATCTAAATAGTTTTTTTTATGTGTGCAAATTATAGGGCAATAACCTAAAGTGGCATTTTCTTTTCCCTACTGTGGCCTTTCGACCCCAATCCTGATGATCATCTAAATTCTGAACCTCTTACTGTAACACCAGATCTCAAAACTACTGGATTATCTAGATTTCAGCACTCTTTTGACATTGTCCCATAGGTTTATCAATAAATTGCAATCTTTGCGTTTGGATTCCAATATTGTTGAATAGATTGGGCAGTGGCTGAGTGACAGAGGGTTGTAGTCAACGCAGTATATTGAAAGCAAGGTCTTATCAGTGGGGTGCCTCCGGGATCTGTATATGGACCCATTATCTTAAATATTTTTATTACTAATATTACAGATCTTGTTGGAAAGGGATGTCTTCAAGCAACAGTGTCAATGTTCCTGGAGGGGTATGCCAAATGACAAATGCTTTAGGTAAACAAGGTAAAAATGGTCAGATTGCAAATAAATGCATCTTGGGTGTAAAAACACAAGGGCAGAGTATAATATTTGATTTGGTCTTCAGCATCTGAGGAAAGGATATAGGGGGCAATTATTTCAGAGGACTTAAAGGTTGACAGACAATGCTTGGTTGTATAGGGAGAGGTATTAGCAGAATGCTGCGTTGTATAGGGAGAGGTATTAGCAGAATGCTGCGTTGTATAGGGAGAGGTATTAGCAGAATGCTGCGTTGTATAGGGAGAGGTATTAGCAGAATGCTGCGTTGTATAGGGAGAGGTATTAGCAGAATCCTTGGTTGTATAGGGAGAGGTATTAGCAGAATCCTTGGTTGTATAGGGAGAGGTATTAGCAGAATCCTTGGTTGTATAGGGAGAGGTATTAGCAGAATGCTTGGTTGCATAGGGTGAGGTATTAGCAGAATCCTTGGTTGTATAGGGAGAGGTATTAGCAGTAGGAAGAGGGAAGTGCTCATGCCATTGTACAGAGCACTGGTGAGACCTCACTTGGAGTATTGTACGCAGTACTGGAGACCGTATCTCCAGAAGGATATTGATACTTTGGAGAGAGTTCAGAGAAGGGCTACTAAACTGGTTCATGGGTTGAAGGATAAAACTTACCAGGAAAGGATTCTAACATGTATAGCTTGGAACAAAGACGAGACATTTAAATAGATAAAAGGGATCAGCAGTAAAGGAGGAGAGTATATTTAAAAGAAGGAAAATGACCACAACAAGATTATATAGTGTTAAATTTAAGGGGCAAAGTTTTAAAAGTATTACTTGTAGTGGACAGTGAAATAATCATCCAGCAGAAGTGTTAGGTTAATACAGTGAAGGAGTTTAAGCATGTGTGGGATAGGATAAGGTCAGCGTTGTCTGCCCCCCTCCCCCACCCTCCCCCCAGGGTTGTCTGTCCCTCTCCCCCCAGGGTTGTCTGCCTCTCTCCCCCACTCCCCTCCCTCCCCCCCAACGTAGCCTGCCTGGTGGCTAGTGGGGGCAGCCGGGGGATGTCCGCACGATATGTGCAGACATCCCCCGGCTGCCCATATCTCCCTGGTGGCTAGTGGAGGCAGCCGGAGGATGTCTGAGCGTATCGTGCAGACATCCTCCGCTGCTGCCCGGCACTTCATCATAGATGTCCCTACGGACGTGCCGGGCGGCAGCAGAGGATGTCTGCGCGTATCGTGCAGACATCCACCTGCTGTTAGAGGGGGGGGGGGGGGGGGGGGGAGATCCAGGTTACCTGCAGCTTTGCGAGGCACCTGGATCCCAGTCTTATAATCTGACCTTGATTCAAGACGACCTTGAATATAAGATAATACTAATACTATTCAACCCTTAACTTGTCCCTCTAGCAATGTATTTAATTTTAAGATGGCATCAAGCGTCCGACTTTTGAACGAGAAATGCTTTAATGAAAGAAAGCAAATAAAAAGTACCGTTCTTTGCTCCATGTATCTCGGTCACGGGGCAGACATGTTTGCATCAAAGCATGTTCAGTCTGCCATTTCAAATATCTTGTGGATTGAACTGATCCTTAAAACGGGCAGTTCCCCCTCGCTAATTTTCTATACGTTGTACACCCGTGACAAATGTCAAATTCACAGCTCTCCTGTAGTTGTACAGGGGCCTTTAAATCCAGCAACATCCAATAAGACGGCTTTGGAAAAATAGGCAGAACTGTTTCTATAGCAACATCGATAATTATTATTACACTTTTTTTTCTGCAGATTGGAAGAGTAAAAAAATAAAAATAAATGAACCGAACCGATCAGATCCCTTTCTTTACAGTATTTATCTAAAATATTTTTGGCCACAGCTTTGAACGAATCAATAGCGCATAAAACGTATCTAAATGTTAATTATTTTTTACTTCAGGACGAGGTCAGGTGCATGCTGGGAAAAGTCATCTCCGCACAAGTGACAGTAAATAGAAGTCGCACAGGGAGTATTATTAAAGTATCTTAAAAACCACAAGTATTAACAGACCGTTCTTTATGCTCCAGTGATTAAAATAACTTTAGAAATCAACAGAGCTGGGTTTAACAAAAAGCAGATCAGTGTGGAGAGATATTCCTTAAACCACATTACAATTTGCAACATGGAGGAAGGGGGGGCTGGGGGGGACTATTAATTCTGTTACCCAGAATACAGGAGATGGGTGAATAATTTAGCAGCATTTTGCCTGTAGGCTCCTTGTCGTGAAAAGTGTATTCAGTGTTTTGCAGTCAATTAAAACAAAATAAATCATTACGGTGGTAAGCAGAGTTTTATTGTCCCTAATTGACAAGGATCCTGTGCAATGATGTGAATTGCCCCATTAATACACACAAACCACCTGCAAATTACCACCGCTCTATTCACACAGATCTGTCATCAGTTTCCTTTTCAATTCATGAACCGGCTCCTCCCCTTACTTCCAATGCTTTTATTTGATCTTCCGGCAACACCGTAGCCATACCGTGTGCCTCTCCCAGGAGCCTTAATATTAAAAGGGACTGTATCACCTAAACATTGTTTTCTGTGCATCTAGACAATTAAAAATGACCATTGAACACGATCTATACATCGTGTTAGCAAAACTGCCAGCAAATTAGTAGAAAATGTGTTTGCGGCATCTCCGGCTTGTGACATCACCTGTGACCCATATGCAAATTACACCTTCACAAATGAAAACCAGTTGATTTCCATATCAATCCACATGTGATGTCATAAGAAAGTGACACCGCAGACATTTAAAACACATTTGTCTCCTAACATAAGGCATTTGCTTGCAATTCTGCTAACACAATGTATAATGAATTCATTTTTAATTAATTGGTTTTTTTTCTCTACATTTCAGAGTATATGCCGTGTTTAGGTGATCCAGTCCCTTTAGGTTTGCCACAGCTGTAGTCTAGAGAGCAGGGAAGGGAGTCGATTGCACACCGTTAATGGTTATGTGCTCTGCTCAGTTCTGAAATATAAACCTGGCGGTGTATGGACTAATAACCGGGACTGATGCTTTATACTTTGACACTTCTGCAGGCTTACTTCTCCAAGACTGTGCTTGCTCACCGTATAAAGAAAGATTTTGGAAGCTGGAGATGCAGAGTGAGGGAATGCCGTAACTACAGTACCCCCTATACAGACTTCCACAAGGGCTCCTGCTAATAGGACAGATGGGAAGACGTTTCTGAGCCCATATCTTCACAGTGACTGCGCTACTGACCAAGCAATGTGTAAAGCTACAGGGAGAAACCATTTAAATTGTCCTCCTGATGACAGGTCAGCTGTTCTAGCCAGATCTCGTACATTAAACTGTACAAAAATCAGTCCATAACCAAGTGTCATGCATTCCTGTAAAAACAAAAAAAAACCCAGCTTTAAAAAAAAGTTCCCCTATTTAAAAAAAATAAAGTTCCTCTTTTCCATAAATTAAATTAAAAAATTCCATCTTCAAAATCAGAAAAATAAAAGGATAGTTCTTGCAACACGCGACGCCCATCAATCTTGAGGCTTCAGGAAAGCTTTCTTCTTTACTTGGACGTTACAATTCTCATCTTCGCCCTTCAGAACTTTCTGGTCTCGCTTTTTTGCAAACTTTTTTTGGATGGTGCCGACCAACGATTCATATCTGCAAAAGAAAAACCCTTTTACTGGCCAGAATAAAAACTCCACCCTGCAAATAAAAGCTTTGGATAGGACTCAGAGCGCTGTTGGATGGTCACCATTCTAGCGGTGTGACTATATTCTAGCAGAGCATTCCCAGCATGTATTGCTTAAGTCATGTACCCTCAAACGTAGCACTAAAGGCTCTACATGTCCCAAAATATGCAGAGTTATCAGTGGTGGAAACAGTCAGACTTAAAAAGGACAACCGTCGGCTGTTCTGTTTAAATTGAAATGCTTTCTTGAAAAAAATAAAATACAAATAAAGTACTTTGAGTCCTCTTTGATCACAAAGCTTTATCTGGGGTCGGACATGTTGTTCAGATTCTCAGGTCAGATCTTCCTTTATATTGACCCAAGATTCCAAACAATGTCTGGCCCATAATGGAGCTATACAGATCAAGTGCAAATCAGGTTACCCATAATTTGTGGTTCACCATATTTGCATATGCCTACCCAGAATCCCCTTGTAGCAGCGAGTTTAGGATATCTGTGGGAAAAGCAAGTCTTTTGGTTTGTGGAGGGATTCTCCCCCCCCCCCCCCCCATCCCCATCACCTTTACCGCACCAAAACATATGTTGTGTGTAATAGCCCAAGAGCAAATAGTAAACATTTCATATCTCCATGTAATATGCACAAGATTGAAACGAACAGCAGCATATCTGGCCATCACAATAAAAGACACAAACATCTATCTTTTCCCTTGGCTCCGCAGTTCTCTAGTGGGATCCGTGATCGGTGCATGAACAAACAAAACACAAAGCTCTCACCTTCGCGCCATCTCTTCATCCGTGACATCGACATCCATTTTTCCTTCCTCTACAACCTCTTCGGTGTTTGTCTTGGCATTCATCTGAATCATTAGTTTCTAGGAAACAAACACGTGTGGAATCAGGAGGGAGTCTTGCTTTACTCCACAAGAGAAGCACAGGAGCAGCAAGCATGCCGCAAACATTACATGTTTTACTGTAAAACGCGCAGGACAAAGATATGACAGTATGAAGAAACAAGCTGGGGGAATGCATCTGGCCGCTTCTGTGTCCACTTCCCTACAGTGCAATAGGAAACCTTTCCTTCAAAATGCTATTAATATATATATATATATATATATATATATATATATATATATATATATATATATATATAGAATAATAAGAATAAAATAAATCCAGCACAGTTGTTCAAAGAACTACAAAAGCAAGGGTTGAGAAAAGGAAAAAAAAAATACATTTTTTAATCGGTCTGTGCGTGTGAGGGGGTGGGGTGAACTTGCCATGAAGACTTGACGGTCTTATTCAAAGAGAATGCCAGGGAATCGTGAGGGGAACTTTCAAACTTTAGGACAAATTAGCCATGTTGGGAACAATTGCCAAAGGAAGTTTCCTGCAATCCTCACTTTATTGAGTAGACCCTTGTGGTACACCTCAGAGTGCATGACATATCATAGAAACATAGAATGTGTCGGCAGATAAGAACCATTCGGCCCATCTAGTCTGCCCAATTTTTTTGAGTACTTTTATTAGTCCCCCCGTTCCCGGTCTTATAGCTAGGATAGCCTTGTGTCTATCCCACACATGCTTAAAATCCTTGACTGTGTTTACCTCTACCACTTCTGCTGGAAGGCAATTCCATACATCTACTACCCTCTCAGTAAAGTTATACTTCCTGATATTACTTTTAAATCGTTGCCCCTCTAATTTAATATCACAGGCAAAGCTAAGAGAGGAGAAGTGGTTTGAGTATTCATAGCCCTGTATCCACTCCCAAAATGTCAGGCTCTCTCTTATGTCTGGATCACACACACACACTCTACAGGTGTGCATCACCATTTGTAGGTCTCTTTTATAACATCATGGATTCTAAAAAGGAGAACATGAACCTATCAAACAGGATCAGGGGTTGGGCTTGTTCAGGTCTGTCACTTATGCCATTCCATGCACAGCCTGTCGACACCGATTGTCTCTCATTCCACTTTTCAACTCTGTGCAGTCAGTCATCTTTCTTCCCAGTCCTATAAGTCACACATTTTTCTTATTGCTTCTAACTGTAAATAATAGCGTACATATTTCACCCCCTCCCTTCGTCTGCCTATACTTGCAAACAAATAAAACAAAAACGTCACCACTCCCACTCAGCTAAACCCGGCTATTCCTCACAGAGGTTATTGCTTTGTGTGTGTTGACCGAGGCAAACCGATAACAAGGCCATAGTCTTCCTGGCAAACAATAATCCCTAGCACGGCATCTTATATTAGCAGCCAGTGTTTCCTATTTCAATATAAATATATTCCTGAGGAGACTACGTTTGAAAGACTGATACGGGTGTCTTTGGGAACACAAACCTCTATCTCTGGGTTAAATCCTTTGAAGGACATTCTGCCATACAAGAAATCTTCACATGGGAGGATACTTCTTTCTTCGATAATAAAACTCCTGAAGATATTGGGGGAAGAAAAAGAGAAGGTTTCAGCTTCCAGCATATAGTCGCCAATTATCGTTATTAAAATTGTGCTGCCTAGTTAAATAAGTCATTTCATTCTCTCACGTCAATACGGCGAGCTTGTTCTAGAGCAGGGATCTCCCAAACTGCAGCCACCCATCTTACATTTGCCATAATATTCTCTCAGCTAAAAGGCTGGGCGATGTAGGCCGGTTGGAGGGCCACAGTTAGGAGATCCAACGCCAATGCACAAACCCAAACCCCTATCCCTAGTGTTAACCCTAGAAAGTAAGCCCAATACTAGCCCTAAACATAACCCAAACGTCCCATGCAGCAAGGTGTGTATTGAAATAGGCCCAAACTATTATCTCTGACCAATTAAATGCTTTTTTCTAAACCCAGCAGTGCCCGGTAACCAGACACGCCTTTGCTGTAGGCAGCCTCTCATCAATCCCCCCTGGTAGGTCAGTCCTGCACTGGTTATAGCATACTTCACACAGCTGTGTTTATATGGGGAAAAAAAGCATGTTTAAGGCCAGTTATCCCAATTGCGATAACACCAAGATGCTTTCAGTGGGCACTAAGTGAGAAACCATGTGGGGTGGCCCCCTATGCCAGCTATTTGCTCCCCTAATCAAGACCCGGTCATAAAAATGCATAGAAAATTCATAATAAAAGGTGCAGTGTATGTGCTGTGGAAGCCTCGCGCTCGGAGCTCTTTAAAAAGAATTCCTTATATCGTCGGCTGTTCCCACATCCATCAAACAGACCAGAGAGGGGGGGGGGGGGGAGAAAAAAAAATATCAGTTTGTGGCCTGCCAGGCGGACTGTAAATTAGAGGCATCAGAAATCCTCTTGTAGTTGGCTGAAGAGCTCCAGAGCTTTCCAATTATTGTAGGTTGCGGCCTTCTGCATTTAAAAACCTATTTCTTATAACCAACCCTATAAATACTACAATCAAGTTCTGAGCACAGAAAATGACTAGCAAATACTGCTGTGCAAACCACATTCAAACACCTCCAAGCAGCCTCTCAACGCCATAGAAGCCAATGGCAGCAGTAAGTGGCTTGTCCAATAGCACTGGATGCAAGCACGGGGTTAGTGATCACGGAGAGCCGCTTACTCTTTCTCCTTCAGTTCGGGGAGATCGAGGTACCAGTGCTCATCACTGATTATTTTCTTCTCATCCTCCTCCAGCTGTTTTTTGGTTTCTGCGTCAAGGCTTCGCTGCATGAACTAAAGACAGGAGACGAGAGAAAATAAAAAAGTAATCACCCCTGTCACCTATATATTATATACATTATAAAACATACAGGACTGTCCCAGTAGCCAACTTTCACATTACACTTCAAACAAGAGTGGTAAGCGACTGCTCTGATTGGCTGAGGTCAGCACCCACCTGCAGACAGACTAGCTCTGCGTTTGCAGACAGGCAGAACATGTCTTCAGGCAGAAGTGTAACCCCAAGTGTATCTGTAAGAGATCCACGCTGGCTTTCCACCAGACAAGTGGACAGTCTTAAATTAGAGGGGCAACGATTTAAAAGTAATATCAGGAAGTATTACTTTACTGAGAGGGTAGTGGATATATGGAATAGCCTTCCAGCAGAAGTGGTAGAGGTAAACACAGTGAGGGAGTTTAAGCATGCGTGGGATAGGCACAAGGCTATCCTAGCTATAAGACCGGGAACGGGGGACTTATAAAAGTATTTAGAACATTGGGCAGACTAGATGGGCCGAATGGTTTTTATCTGCAGACATATTATATGTTTCTATGAGTTTTAGATTTTTGCTCGAATGCTGCTTTGTTAAAAGAAACCGTACTAATATACTTTGATGAATATTGCCAATATACCAAGTAAACAAAAACAAAAAAAAGTGTTGTTAATGGCAACGCTACCAGAGAATCAACAAAATAGTTCCACCTAGTATTTACTTAAATATAAGGTGACCACCAAGACTTTGGATCTGAATACTAAAAAAATAAAATAAAATACCTGAATATATAGCACCAATGGGGAGGGGAAGGGGGGCAAAAAAGAGTTTTGCTAGGAAGTATAGCTTCACATGCAGTCAACCGTTTTTTTTAACCACTCCGTGACAGACGCTTTTTTTCCCCCGCCTGCGGTTTTTGTGTTTAACTGTAATTTTTTTTCCCAGTACCCAACAAATATTAGATACTGTTTTTATCGTCATAAGATGTGCTTTTGGAAGATACCATTACTTTCCTATCTTATAATTTACTATTTAATAAGCAAGAAAAAAAAAAAAAAAAAAAAATCAGAATATGAAGAAAAATTCGTTTTTTTTCAAAAATTTAGCTTCGACCAAAAAAATCTTTTTACACAATTACAAACAGTAAAAAGGACCAAAGTCACCTAGTTTCTAAATTTGGTCCCAAGTTTCGAAATATTCCATATTTATATAGCGCTGCGTACATGGTTGGAGCTATATAAATAAAAAAGGTTAATGTAATATACATACACATAATAAGAATAATAATCAGTGTTTAACCAGGATATGTTCAGATATTCTCTGGTGAGGTCACAAAATTCAGGGGACGTTTCTATTACCAATTTTAATTGACCTCAGGATGATTGTGCTCAGTCAATCCCACCGGGATTTGAACCGATTCCACAGATGGTGCATTATGTCCACTGAACGATTCAGTTCATGAATATAAATGTAAAACACAACAACAAAGAAGTTGATGCCCTATTAAGCAGAATGTTTTTTTTGTACTGTAAGGATTGCAATGTGTTACTGCACGAAAGAGTGCGAATAAGGAGAAGGCTGGATACTACAACGGAAAATGAAACAAGATTGGGATTTTGCAAATACATGCACAGCACATAGTAATTTAGGTTGAAAAAAGACACAAGTCCATCAAGTTCAACCCTTCTACCTATCATTACAGCTTTTGATCCAAAAGAAGCAAAAACCCCTAAGGAAGCTATTTCGAATTTTGCCTCCTGGAGGAAAAAATTCCTTCTTGACTCCAAAGGGCAATCAGATTTCTCCTTGGATCCATAAGCTCTTTTATTAATGCTTATTCTATTATTAATAGCCCTGTATGTTCTGCTTTCCTAAAAAAAACATCCAGACCATGTTTAAATGCATCTATTGTGGTTGATAGCACTACCTCTCTTGGCAGGGAGTTTCATAAATTTATTGTCCTAACCGTAAAGAATCCCTTCCTTTGCTGTCTATGAAATCTTTGCTCTTCCAGGCTCAGGGGGTGACCTATTGGTCACTGGAGAGCTCTTTATATTGGCCCTGCACAAAATTTATATAATGTCATCATATCCCCTCTGAGACGCCTTTTTTCTAACATAGAAACATAGAATGTGTCGGCAGATAAGAACCATTCGGTCCATCTAGTCTGCCCAATTTTTATTACTTTTATTAATAAAAGTAATAAACGTATATAAATGCAATTTTTTAAGTCT
Organism: Pelodytes ibericus; assembly: GCA_036172795.1. NCBI lineage: Eukaryota > Metazoa > Chordata > Amphibia > Anura > Pelodytidae > Pelodytes > Pelodytes ibericus. Next base: position 197,760,541 of record CM069862.1, read on the forward strand.
CTCTTCATAACTAAGATCCTCCAATCCCCTTATTAATTTTGTAGCCCTCCTTTGCACTTTTTCTAGTTCCTTTATATCCTTTTAAGGACTGGTGCCCAGAACTGTACTGCATATTCAAGGTGAGGCATATGCAAGGTGAGCTATAACTAGCAAATCTCTGTCTCACTGTCTCGAGGGACAGGATCGTTTCTAATGTACAGGGTGCAGAATATTCTAAAGAAAACGTAATGCCCGATCAATTGAAAAATCAATGGTTAAGCAGGCTGGCTACTGACCCTCCCCCGTGGCTGTCAATTAATCAGCAGTGCTCAGTCATTGTCAAGTCCTTTACTGGCTTGTCACTTCCCCCATCTCTTTCCACCATAGTATTTCTTTGTAGTTTAAATGAGACTTGAAAGGAAGAAGGAGAGAGGCAGGAGATTGGAAGTGTCTGTGCTCCGAGGGTAGCCTCTATATAGGAATCCTGCAGAGTAGCTTTGTATTCTGACCACAGACTTGCATGTAATGTGTATTAACATGCAATATGCAAATAGACAGGCAAACAAGCGTGTAATGGATCAAACATATATAAAACATATAACCTACATATTCACCTAAACACTTAAGCATCATCCCCTTCTCCTGCATATCTTAAAACGTATACTACTCTGGCCGGCTTTTGTGTTTTCAAAACTGCCTGGAGCACACAAAGGATTGCCTTCCTGGCCCAGCCTAGGGTCACAAGACAACATTTAGGATTTACTTGTTGTATACAAACCACCCTACCTCTCCATCTAAAAGAGTCAATCAGAATGTGTCGCATTGCCCTACAGTGTTGCAATGCACCCCCCACAGCAGCCGTGTCATGGCGGCGATGTACCCCCACAGCAGCCGTGTCATGGCGGCGATGTACCCCCACAGCAGCCGTGTCATGGCGCCAATGTACCCCCACAGCAGCCGTGTCATGGCGCCAATGTACCCCCACAGCAGCCGTGTCATGGCGCCAATGTACCCCCACAGCAGCCGTGTCATGGCGCCAATGTACCCCCACAGCAGCCGTGTCATGGCGCCAATGTACCCCCACAGCAGCCGTGTCATGGCGGCAATGTACCCCCACAGCAGCCGTGTCATGGCGGCAATGTACCCCCACAGCAGCCGTGTCATGGCGGCAATGTACCCCCACAGCAGCCATGTCATGGCGGCAATGTACCCCCACAGCAGCCGTGCCACCATTGCCCATGCATTGCAGTGCTGTCGCCGGGAGGAGGATCTGCCCATAGGCTCCTCCCATCCAGGAAACGCGTAGGAAGAGGTTTGAGCAGATCTTGCTCTTCTGCATGCCGAGAGCACCAGTTATGCAGAGTTAGGATCACAGGACCTGTGCCCTGTACAACAGCATCATCGCCCTGTGGCCTACAGAGAAGAACTATTATATAGAGAAGCAGGACCCCTCCGGCGTCTGACAACTCTGCTGCATCAGTGCTATGCAGTGCTATCAGAGTTGGAGTATGGAAGATAGGGGGTGATTCAGACAAATCATGACCATGTGTACTAGCAATTTAGCTAGCACATTTGAAAGGGCCAAAGAGGCATAAATTCTCCAGTTATATTGCAAAATTAGGGAATAAATAAAACAAAAGTAATCCATATATTTTGCCAGAATTGCAAGCAAATGCATTAAGAAGGTGTTATGACATCACCTTTGGTCACATAAAAGGGTGATGTATAATAGTGGTCTGAATGGCAGGAGGATTATTTTGGTCTCCTTGGCTTCTCAAGTCTACACATATTTTTCAAGCCATCAAATGACATTACCTACCCTGAAGGGGACCCAGTCATTGACGCACTGATGCACAATAGAGCCATTTTAAAAAGGCACCCACACGAAGATATGATGTCAATTGACAAAGCCAGAGGTTATGTATGAATTGCTGAACCCATTACAATATTTAGCACAAAGCATAGACTTTCCGAATGCACTACTTAGTCCTCAAAGGGCTGAAGGGAAACAACACGAGTTATTGTTGAACTCCAACTCCTAATATTATCAGCAAACCTCAGTGACTGATAGTTGAGCACTTAAGTTGCTAGGTGCTAAAATAAAGTCCATAAAAGGAACAAGACACCTCTAAAAAAAAAAAAAAAAAAAAAATACATTTAAAAAAAAATAAAAATGGGAATTTCAATTATCCTCGCCAGTCTATGCTGATCCAAACAAGACTTTACAACAACACACTGCACAATCAGGGAAGTAGCTTTTCTACAATAACGACAAATTGCAAAAATAAATAAAATAAATTAATCTTAACCAAATGGCCCAATAAGTGTTATTCAGTCCTGGCTTTAAGTAGAGTTATTCAGGCTAAAGTTATGTGCGTCTCCACTGCTGCCATCTCAGTAATATTACTCCCTCTCACTGCATTACCTTTTAGTAAATGGCTAAATGAGCAGGTAAGAAAGCGAGGCCTTCCCCATGTTATTAGCCTTCCATTAGAGGCAGTTTCCGACTGCAGGTTTGTCAGGGAGAAAATGTTTTAATCCTAAAGCAAAGTATCATAAGAGTGGTGCACATACTAATGTGGGTCACCAACTCCGCAAAACTCATTATTCCAGCCGTGTTTATCTATCCGGTACTGTGACAGCATGATCATTACATGCACTTACATGGTAATAGGGCTCCCCGCGGCTTTCCATGTACATGTACAGGGGTGTGCAAGCCGACAGCATCTCTCTGTGTGGAATAATGATCGCCTGTGGTGCTTCATTGAGATTTTAAAAAATCTAAATGAATAGTAAAATCATAATACAAGCTTAATATCAAAACATCTGCTGTAATATAGGTTTTAGGGCAGAAATTGCACTTGAAAGGAGGTTTTTGACTAATTTACCTACTTTACAATGGTCTGTAGAGCTGCATAGAGCCATGCGAACACTGACTGAAAAAAAATAATATTTAACATTATTATAAATTTTCAGAACACACAAGATGTGTCAGGACTATATAGTGATGCACAAGGACAGAGCAGGCAGCACTTGATACAAATGTGAAGGTAGGAGACAGATTTAAGATTTTCAATAATTACATTTGGCCCCTAAAGGAAAATATGTATCCCAAAGAGATCCAGATAACAATACAAACGCTAGAGGTTTAAGAGCAATACCTTGCTTCAATCTGACAAACCCAGCACTGTGTAGGAGTTTTGTTTTCTTTATTTGAATCATACAGTAGTAAAGGAAGAAGGATGTGTTTCTTAAGCTATTTGGTTAAATGTACTCTCTCTCTGCCCTCCCCTGCGGCACGTACTTCAACGGGAGACGCGTTTTCCACCAACAAACTGTTTTATTTCATGCAGCCAAGGATTGCACTAGAATACTCAACAGGTTCACTTGCAAAGCAGGTATCACTGGGCCTTCTATTACAATCTTTTCCATTCTGGCTGGAGAAACAATGGCTAGGTGCAAACCATCACACAATCATAGCCAAGGAACACAATTACCCAAGTAACTCACTAATCACTAGCTATTTAGACATTCAATCGTGGGTTTCAATTCTGAAGCAAAGGGCAACACCAAAGTGAAATAAAGACAGAACGAGCTGCCGGCTCAGCTGACGCTAGACAGAAGATGACCAGGAAGATTTGACTTCTAAAAAGGTTCTGGTGCCAAAAGAAGTACCAAGAAGATTCCATGGGTCAGCCCAGCTTTAGCAGTGCGAGATTAGATAGAAGAGACAAGCCAGGTTGACCGCCATAGACAGAAAGCAAGAAGAGACTCATACAGGCCTGGTAAGGTGAGGGCACGGCCCCCAAGTGATGGTGCTCTGTGAGGACATCATGCGTGTGTCGCTGCAAGCATGCCAGGAAGTTCTGCAGGGTCTGCCCCTAGAGCTCGGCCTGGGCCCACTGTAGGGCATCTCAAGAGAGTCAACCCATAGACACAAACATCTGCAAATTACTATTTGTTTATAATAATGAGCAGACTTTATCATTATATTCCTGGGTGAGTTGTGTCTGAGCCTGATCAGAGGCCGTTGCTATTCTCTGTGATTTCAGGTTCAGTGTGACAATGTACACTGTGAAAGGAACCAGACTAAAAATTTCAAACTCTGCTCCCAGCCATTTGACGGCATAATGAGCACCACAGTAACCGCTAGGTATTCTCTCCCGCAAGTCTCGGCCCACATGCATGGG